>VXAU01002247.1:205240-235252 GCA_013399695.1 Formicarius rufipectus
GCTCGGGCGGCGGGCCCCGGCGCGGCTGGGCGCTGGTTCTGGGCGCCGCGGTGGTGCTGGGCGCCGCGCTGCCCGCGGGCTGGTTCGTGCAGCAGCTGCGGGAGGAGATCGGGCGGAGCGCTCGGGAGGTGGAGGCCTCGGTGCGGCAGCGGCAGGAGCTGGCCGGCACCCTGGACGCCGTGGTGCAGAAGGTAGCGCGGCACCACTTGGGGAGGCAGGGCGGGCTGGGTACCGCTCGGGAGGGCGGGCGTGGGGTTAGCCTCTTGAAGGAGCTGTGCCCCTCTCGGATGGCCCGGCTTGCGGGAAAGCAAACGCGTCCCGCTGCCCCCTCCCACCTTGCTCTCGCCTTGCGGCCTCCTTCAGAGATGCTCTCCTAGCATTAGCGGGGCAGATGGAGGCAGGGCCGCGGTTCTCCCCGTGCCTGCAAACGTGGCCTCAGCGCGGCGAGCAATCCCTGCCAGGCTGGGCTGGGCTGGGCTGGGCAGCCCCCCCGGCGCGCTTGGCCGCGGCCCGGGCCCGAAGCCATGGCACGGCCCGCAGCCCTCACGCGTCCCTGTCGGCCCGGGACAGCCCGCTGCCCGCAGTCCCGTGTCTGCGAGCCCCGAAAATCGCCGGACCCCGCGCTGGTGCCGCATGGGAGGCGTGTGCGCCAAGGGACGCGGTGTGGCAGCGCCGGCAGACGTGGCAGGATCCTGGCTCGACGTCCCCACACTCTCCAGAAAACAAAACCCGTGCGGGCTCCACCGAGCAGCGAGGGCCGTGCCAGGAGCGTAGTGCTGTGCCTCCCACGGTCCTGCTGCTGTCTCCGGCCGAGGTAGCGAGGACTCACGGCGTCCGAGGTAGTGCAGGACTCTGGGAGAGCTGTGAAGCTGTTAGCACAGGGTGTGGCTCAAGTGAAGTGAATGCTCACTACCCTCCTCAAGCCCTTACTAGCCTCACAGTTAGAGTTTCACAAACATCAGTCTACATCTGGATACATCCTAGAGTGCCAAAACATTTAAAAACGCCATCTGTGAATGCACATCATCGACATGCAACCAAGCTGCTGTCTAGGGAGTAGGTAAATTGGTTGGAGAGCAGTATGTAAAGTTATGGCTGAATCACATCAAAGAAAAGGCAATTCTTGTCTCAGCTTGACTGCTCCCTGCACGGCAAACCGTACAGGTTCCCTATGCTCCCTCGAGCTTGGGCCTGGGCTGGCTCCAGGGGCACAGAGATCCTTGGGCTGTTCCATGGTGCTCTCAGGAGGCATGGCGGCTGCACATGTGCACATTGTAGAGTCACTCTTGGTGCTTCCTCTCCTATGCAACAAAAGGGAAAAGAAAAATTTGTGTGAGGGGAGGGAAAGGGTTATGAAATTCAGGCCTGTAGTGCTGCTGCTGAAGCTAATTTTAACTTTTGGGGGGTTTACTCACTGATGACAGGGCCATGATTGGAACTAGCAAAGGTTGTCTTTTACTAGTTCTTAAAGCATTTTTATGGACTGTAGGAAGGAAGAAATTGAAATAGCAAGATGTAAACAATGCATGAGTATAGAACCCAGATGTATGTGCAATATATAAACCCTTCCAAGCAAAGGAATGGGTACGATTTGCTGCCTCTCATCATCCTGGTTTTGCAGAAAATGTTAGGTATATGTTATATATTCTAGGAGAGTGTACAGTATAAATATATGTATTTATAAACTTCCTGTATTCCAGGAAGTTTATATAAATAGTTGGTTTCAAAGAGAACTGGAACTTATTTGCCCTTGTACAGCAGGTGGTTGATGTTAGAATGCAGTAGTGCAAGAAAGGTGGCGGAAAGAGGTCACACAGAGTTTCGATGTGACCTTGAAAGCATCTCTCTCTGTGGTTTGGTGGTATCTTTACAGAAGAATGTACTTGAAGGAGAGGCTGTATTTGACCAGGCTGTGTTTCATCGCTTTACAAAGGTGTAGGATCATCAACTGTACTTGCAGAGTGCAGTCAGTGTAGGCTGCTGCACTGCTTTGCCCTTCAGTCTTTGACTTCAGGGAGCTCCTGTCAGGAGTAAGCATTACATAAACTCGTCTGCTTTGCACATCGAGGAGAAAGGAAATGATGTGGAAGTTTAGTCTTTAACATAGCGGCATTCCCAGAGAGGCCAAGGTCATTTTGTGTTTAAACACAAGATAGTATGACCAGTTAGAGAAGACTTAGTCGTTAGCTGTAGATACGTGTTTATTTGCTATTTGTGATGTTAAATATTTCAAGGACTATGGCTTCAAACTTTACCAGCTACATATGCCAAAAAGGCAAACTCATGTGCAGATGCGCCACTGCATAGTGGCATATGAACTACTGTTTTGAAGTTGTGAGTTTTACTGCTCTTGTGCAAGGGGTATGCTTTGGGCCCTAGTGGCTCTTGGTTAGGACAGAAGAGATTAGAAGCTGCTCTAGACTCATTTTGCTATATCAGAGCTCACTGATCTCCAAGTGGCTGGCCTAGCTGGAAGTACAGGAGAATAGCTTCAGCTTCTGCTGTGAGCATTGCCTGAAGACCGTGGAGGAGCAGGTATAAAGTACTTCCACTGTGGAGGGATAGGATCTGTCTCTATCAGTCATGTAGCAGCAGGGACCTGACCCTCTGGAGAGTTCAGGCTAGTTCTGATGTCTTTTATTAGACTAACAATTGAATATAGTTATTTGCAAATACAGATTTGGTGATGTAGTTGTGATGCATCAAAGAAAATAAATTCTATAATAAGAGGGGGAGTACTTTCCTGTGCCCTCCTGTTAGATTTCGGAGCTCCACTGATAGCCATGCAGAAAAAGCTCTCTCTGGAAAGAATCAGAATGAATGACAGCTAAGACATAATGGAAATGAGATTGGTAAATGACTGGTGCCGAGCTGCAATGTGTATGGCAGTACCTTCTGCACCCCTTCCCCTTAGCTCATTTCTAGTTTGGGAACACTAGAGAATACCAGTGTAGGGAGCATATAGTCATTAGAAATATTTTTACAGAAGAGTGGGAAAAAAGAGGTCACCTTTATTCCTCAAACTGCAGGAATCTGTTGGAGCAAGGGCAAGTCTTATGGCAAACTCTACAATCCTTACACAGTGTATACTTCCATGAAAGCTAAGGAAAATTCAGACATGGGTTTGCAAAAATACATAAAAATACCTTAATTTCTAGTTCGGAAATCTGTTAGGTCTTTTGAAAATAATTTCTAGGTTCAGAGTCAGACTGGGAACTGCTGGAGCCTCCTTCAGCTGAAAAGAAAAAAAAAAGAAGGTAGCACTGTATATTTCTTTCTAACACTGTATAAAATATACTTTTTTCTATTTATAAAATAAAACCACTCCTTCAGCTGTGTATCTAATCAGTACGCATGGCAGCCCATGTGGCATGACTGATTAATATAGCCCTTAGACACAGGGAGTAGCATGAGGCGAGGCAACATGTATTACTCAGCACTTGCCATCCTGCCGAAGCCTCGAGGTATTTTCTGCATGATGGATTCCTGTTACAGGCAATAAGAGTTTTTACACTGTTTTCCAAAGTTTAAGAAGATACAACCCCCACACACACACAGAAAGATACTTCCAGTCTTAAGACTGATATTCTGCCTGGCCTCAAAATTAAGTAATGCTTGCTTCCGTGGCCTGGATCTTACCTTTGAATCTGAGACTAAATGAATGCAGTGGCCTGTCTCCCCTTGACCTTTTCCCTCTTGCTACTACTAAAACCAGTTGTAAGGACAGTTTTTTTGTAATTGGGAAGTTTAATAACCTACCTGATCCAGTGGTTATCTTTCTGTTAACCTGAGCCTGATGCAAGGCAGGCCTCTTGGCAGCTGCTGCACTTTTGTCCCCTGCTTGTGCACATGCATGCACCGTATTCTGTAAGAGCATGTGGGTGTATGCATGATTGTGAATAATGAGGGACTAAATATTTAGAACATTAAAGCCTTTCTCATTTTTTTTATCTTTAAAAATACTGTACAAGAAAAATCTGTGTCTCCGTTGGTGTCTAGCAAACTGTCATGACTACTACTCCCATTTCTCAGTCCATCCCAGCTCCCCTTTCTTCCTAATTTTTCCTGTTGCTCTTTCTTGTCTACTGTGAAACTTCTTTTTCATGGTCAGGAATTGGACTTTGGTATTATTGCCTGGTACAGTCTAATCCCAACTTTTCTATATTCAGAATCTGATGTCTGATGTTCTTTTGGCTTTTTTTCCCCCCTCCCATTCTTCCGTTACGGGCTTGTGGTCTGTAGAACCAGGAGTTGTATAGGGGAGGGATGGTTCAGAGTGTGTATGCAAAGTCTGGAGGCTGGAGTTGTGTTTTCACTGCTGTGGATTTTCTGGATCATCTGTGGTAGGTCACTGATGCCAGAGATCCTCAACAGAAGACATACATATTTGTATTGGAGTTGTAAGGCTCTAGAAGCTGGGTTTTTTATGCCTCCCGTAGCTGTATGCCATAGGGTCACTTCAGGTAGGGAGCATGAAGGATTGCAAGGTGATGATTTGGTAACGAGGGCTATAAGCGTCTTGGACAAAAAGGAAAAGGATGAAATTACAGGTATTAACCATGTGTATTTCTGTTTTAGGTACGGTCTCTTCAAACCACCTTTGGAGAATTTGAATCCATGATGAAAATAGTGCAGCAGAAGCAGGAGGTTACTGAGAAGGCTGTCAAACAAGGGGAGAGTGAAATAAATCGTATCAGTGAAGTGCTTCAGAAACTGCAAAATGAAATTTTGAAAGACTTGTCTGATGGCATCCACATGGTGAAGGATGCACGGGAACGAGACTTTACATCTCTGGAGAACACAGTGGAAGAGAGACTAACAGAGCTGACAAAGTCTATAAATGATAACATTGCTGTTTTCACTGAAGTCCAGCAAAGGAGCCAAGATGAAATCAACAATATGAAAGCAAAGGTTGGTTCACTAGAACAGGCAGATGTGTATAAACATGAAATTAAGGTGCTAAAAGATGCTTTTGACAAGATGCAGACATCCATGAAAATCAAAGAAAAGGACATAGAGACCTTGAAGAGTACAATAGACTCCATGGAGTCTGATGTGTATACTGAAGTGAAAGAGCTAGTCAACCTCAAAAAAGAACATGAGAAGTTCAAAGAGGCTGCGGACACTGAACACCTTTCATTAAAAGCTTTACAAGAGAAAGTTCTGAGAGCTGAGGATTCAATTATGCAACTCCCTAGTGACATTAAAAGACTTGATGAAGATTTACTGCAAGTTAAAGCTGACCTCAACAAATGGGAAGACAATGAACTCTTCAGAAGAGCATTAGAAACTTTTGGGAAGAACAGTGAAGGACTGGAGTCTCGCTTGAGGCGTATAGAAGACAACCTGGAGTCTCTAACTTCTGTTACTACTCAAAACAGTGAAAAGTTGCAACCTTTCCTTTCTAAGGAGGCAGAATATGAGAATAAGCTCAGTACCCTACAACAAAGTATTAATACTCTTCAGGGACTCTCAAATACGGATTTAACTTCAGTCACAGATGTTCTGAAAAGTCTTGGTGAAGCACAGACCTCACTGTCCAACGATGTGGAAAACTTAAGGAGAAGCATCAGTGACCTGCCATCGTCTGGTGCTCTGCAGGATGTCCAGGAGCAGATTAATACCTTGTTGGATCAGGGAAATCTTCAGACAGGTCAAGCACATTCTCAAGGCTATCTTGAAAAGTTTTCTTCTGTGGAGGGCTCTGTGGATGAACTGAGATCTTCTGTTAGCCAAGTTGATTCTGATTTGAAAATGATAAGAACTGCAGTGGATAGTTTAGTTGCATACTCAGTGAAAATAGAAAATAATGAGAACAACTTAGAGTCTGTGAAGAGCTCAATAGATGACTTGAGGAATGATCTGGAAAGGTTGTATGTGAAAGTAGAAAAAATACATGAAAAAGTGTAGGCAACAGTGCGCCTTGGGCAAATAATGGATTAAGGAAAATAGCTTTTGTATGCCCCATTTTTTACTCTTTTTAAAAGCCATTTGATACCTCCAAAGAGAATACTTTAATAATAGAGACAGTTCTGCTTATTTCCTTTATTTCTCTTCTGTGTAGTGTTTTTTGGGGTTTTGTTGTTTGTTTGTTTTTCCTTAAATTCTGTTTTAAGAAAACATGACTGTAGTTGGGGGTTGAGTTTCTAAGGGCTCATCTTCTCTATAAGTTGTACCGCTGTCACTGTAATGGTGTTACTAAGGCATTACAGCCTCGTTAGCAAGGGCACATACGTAATGGCACGAAGGAGTTTCACACAATGACACCAGATACCCCACACAGATGGGCTGCAGCTGTTCCAGTACCAAAAGCGTGCTGCTGTACACACTGAGGATCTTAATGGTATGTTCCTGCTTAAGAAACAAACGAGCAAAACCACACCCTATCTTAAACTGTTCACTGTGGTGAACTTCAGTGTGGAGCAGGTTTGAAGCACCTCATTTGTTTCTGGAATTGTGGACAGCCATGTGGTCAGTTTAGCAGGTGTCAGCTCAGCTGTAGTATATTTCAGTGAATCCTTAATCTGTATCGAGGACCTGACACTGTCTGAGGTAAGTAGCATTGCCTGGGGCTAAGGCCTAAGGGAGGCAGTCCACCATGTGGCTGGAGAGATTGATTCTTTGTCATCACAGGCTTCTTTGCCAGCATCTTCAGCTGCTGGTGCAGAAGATCAGTGCTTAGAAGGGACATCTGAAGCATGGGATTAATTTCAAGAGGATACAGCAATATTTTTGTTGTAGTTTTAGACTGTTTACATGATGAGGCTGTGTCTTTCCTGGAAAGGCCTAATTTGGTCTTTGATACAGATTGCTCTATAAAAATGATCACAAATTTGAACAAGGAAAAGGACCAAAGTTGCACATGGTGTGTTCCATATAGGACAAGCATGCTAACAGCAATAATAATACACTCCAAAACACTGAAGAGGGAAAATCACCATGAAATCTGCAGAATTGCTTCTGTGGCATATACATTTCCAAGTTTTCACACAGCTGACAGTGACCTGAACTCTTGTTACATATTCAGGACTTGGTGCCTGATTCTTGTCACCATTTTTGTCACCATAAAGGTAGTAAAGGATCCTTCTAGGATATGGCTGAGAGTGAGGAGAAAGTGTCATAATTCTCTAGATGCTCTTTTAAAAACCACTTTCTCACTGAGGTTTTTGGGGCTTCTCTCTTTTTGGAGAGGATTTCTAATATTTCAAGTTTACTTTTGGACTTAATCCAAGGAATTGCACATGGATACCTTGGAAATAGGTCGTGGGTGTCATGCCCACCTCAGCCTGCACTAGACAGATCCTTGACTGTTAGATGAAGAATTCCTAGAAACAGCACCTCCTAGAAGTGGTGTACTTGTGGGAACAGCACAGGTGAACAGGAGTTGTCCTAGGTAAATAAGATACTCAACCATATCTGGTGTTGTTCCCACTGTAAGCAGGAAAGAATTGCTGGCAAGGAAAGAGGGACCCATGGCATTAAAGTAACTGTTGTCACTGTTGGAACTGCACTGTTCTTTGTTGACTTCTCAAGTTCTTGAACAATGTTGTTTAGGTTACTGTGAAATGAACTGTATGGCTTATTTGCAGTACTTTTAATATGTAATAAACATTTTGAATATTCTTTGCACCTTTTTTTTTTGATCACTTCTCATTGCTGTGTTTTCCTGGGGTACAGGAAAGGGTTTGGGGAAGGACTAGATAATAAAGCAGTAGAGGTCTCAAACTAAGCAATGTCTCTATTGCCAATGTTCCTTTATATTATTAGTACTTCCTCAGCAACATGCTGTTACAAATTTCAACTGAAACTGTCCACCTGATTGATGAGGTATAGATTGAGCTAGTTCATTAACATTTGTCTTCATTTTCAGCACTCATAAATGGAGAAACCATTACACTGAGGCAGTGTGGACTTGATCGCTTGAAAGGGCTTGCCCAAATAGCTGTGTTTGCAAATGTGACGGAGATAAATCTTGTGCTGCTGCCTGGACTTCTCCCAGTGGTTCTTCAAGCATTGCCTCAAATAAAATAACCAGGAAGGATATCTGGTGGCCTGAAAGTGTGTGTGTTAGGGGTTTCATTAAAACACAGGTTAGTGATTTTGTCTTTTTGCCATCTTACTTGACATGGCACTTAAATGACTTGACAGCTGGTACTGTAAAAAAAGCAGCAGAGGACTTAAATGACCATGAGACAAGTCTGTCTGAGATGAACAAACAGCACAGCAGTCCAAAAACATCTGGGCTTGGCACTGCCCAGGGCAGTCTCTGTCCAGTTTGAAGCACTGCAGGAAAGGACTGGCTCTCTCCAAGAGAAAAACTGATGATTGAAGGTGATATGTTCAGGTGAGGAGCTTGAACAACTGTCTAGACTCAGTGACAGTGGCTGGAAGATTGAAGGGAAGGGGGTGCTTCAGCACCCCCAGCTCCCGGGGTGGGGACAGCAAGGTCGAGCTCTGCGCCCAACTGTCCAGGTGGAATTCCTGCAATTCCTTCCCTGGGCAGGAGCATGGTGCCTCCCCTACATCCCTGCCTCCAACCCCCACATGCCCATGCCCTCTGTTTAATCCTCTCCTCTTGCACTACCACCCCACTCCCCTCCCTGAGAAAAAAATCTTCATCCTCTGCTGGGCAGATTCTGAAAGCAACTGCCACTTACTCTGCCCAGTTTTGCCATTTTGCTGATAAGTGGCCCATTTATTGTGTCATCACCTGGTTGGTTTATAAATTTTTGGGTAAGGGGAAGCTGTGGCTGGTTTGGGTTTAATGTCCGCTGTGTACTTAGCAGTGTACTTAGCACTGTGAGATAATAATCCCTGTAGGTCCTCTACATCACTGCTACCCTGGCTTTCCTGCAGGCGTTTGAGTCATTGTTGTCTGCCAGCCACGAGCAGATGTTCAATGATGCCAGAGATGCAGAGTGAGAATGTTTACATACAGGACTTTGAGAACACTTATTTGTAAATCCCAACATGAGGTGATCAAACCAAACAAAGCAATTCATTTGCCCGAGAATCCACGTGATATAACACTGACCAGGGATGCTCCAAGGGCAATTCTGTCTTGGGCACCAAAGCAAGAAGTGTATTTTCTGTTTGCTCACATAGCAAAACCTCTCCAGAATGTCTAGTATACAATCTATTGCCATATAATGTAGCTTCTCTGGAGTCAATGCTTCCTCATGTGCTCAGAAAGTAAAAGAACGTGGAAATCTCTTTATGTGAGCAGGGCTGGATAATTCCTGCATGTATAATGCAAAAACTAAACCCCAGAGCTATTCAGAGTTAATACAGCATCACAGTTGTAACTTGCTAGACCTCAGACAAAGAGATCCCTGAATTCTGCTTTTGTTTGTTTGTTTGTTTTTCCCTCTACTGGAGCTTATGGAGCAGGTGTTCCCTTGACTGCCACGGATATGCAAATAATACATTTCAAAATATTTTCCAAGCTGACGCTATCTCGATGGTGTGCTTAGCATTGAGGGGACAAATCCTTTCTCAAGTGATTCCAATTTTACTGGAATAAAAGCCAAAGAAGCACTTTCTCATTTTACTGCATATCCTATTTAGAAAAGAGAAAGTTTTGAGGAAATATTTATTACACAATTAACTCCTGAGTCTCACCCTGGTGTCCATCTGCAATTCTAGAGAAAGAAGCTAGTTCAAATAAGGCCGGCTTTGTTCCACTCAGAAAGACTTTCCTTTGGCACTCTCTAGTTGTAAATATATCAAATTCCAGTGGATAATCCTTTCCTGTCAATATTGCTTAGGTTGGGGTTGGGATGGAATCCTAGAGTTATGAGTAAGGATGGAAAACATAACAAGCAGAGGAAGAATCAGGGTTACCCTGAAACTTTCAAATTTTAATTTTTTTTTCCTTGCTCTGACTTTCAAATTATGTTCTGATACTATTTTCCTCTCCTTTCTCCCTTTTCACCAAAATTCATACCAGGATATACATAGCATGGAGATGCAGAATATCATGCTTAAATTTTATTTGATTTACAGTAATATTTTGAAGTCACAAGCAAAGCCATGGCTTAAGATGAGAGCCACTGCAGAGCCACTTGTTTGGAGAGAGCACTGCAAGAGACGTGATCTAAACATATGAGTTGACATCCTTGTTAGTGGCATAAAACCAAAACATTGCTGTTCCCAGAGTGCATTTGAATAGTTCACACTTTGGTGTCGCTCAGGGCAAAAGACCTTACTGACGAGCACTTCCCTGCCCTGGCAACGAAAAATGCTCTCTCAAGAGAGTGAGAGCCAACCTGCAACGTGGTGTGCCTGTGAGCCAGAGACCTGGGAAGGGCAGCTGAATGCCTCCAATCTGTGCAGCCTGTGAAGCTTCTCTTGGGCCTCTGTGGAGCGCTCAAATTCTGTAAATTGAAACAGTGAGACTATAAAAGAAAATTTCCACCCAGATGGGAAACTTAAAAATTATGGAGAGACAAAGATCCTGATCCAGATCCCACTGAAGTCAGTAGCTACACTTCCCTTTTCTTTCCTGGTACAAAATCAAGGCCAAAGCACTTCACCCAAAGTCACACAGAAAGTGTATAATATACTCAACAATGCATTCCAGTACATCAAGCTCAAAAAAATCCTCTCCTTTCCTATTAGTGCATAGGAGTTGCTTAACAGAATGCCTACTAGCTAACAGATTTCTCATACTGAGCAAGCCTTTCATTTTTCAAGTTTCATTTTCAGGGTCTGGACATGGCAGCCTAAGAATATTATCAAAGAATATAGTGCTGGCTTATATGGTTTATGGTTTAAACAAATATGGTTTATGGTGTTGGGGAAGCAGGATGGGCCTCAGAGCATTTTTACCAGCTATTTCTGTTCAAAAGATTAACAATGTAGGCTTGCCCAATGCTTATCATTAAACTCCAGAGTAAACACCTCACAGAGGAACAGCCTTCTCAATGCTGTTGTTTCCAGCTGCTTGGCGTTTCAGGCAGAGTAACTATGCTGGTACATGTTCAGCTGGTGCATTTAGAGATCGCATCACAACCCTCAGAGCTAGAAACAAAAAGTATGATGAATGTAGTGCCCTGACTGAATGAAGCTGTTGTCATTCCTGCATCAAACGTATAACACTAGTGCCCAAAGGTTCAAACCTTATCCTAGTAGGCACTGGATGAGATGATTTCTTTAGGCACCTGTCCATGGGAATGCTCTGGGCATCAAATCACTCTCACAGTGGCATATTTTGTAGGATTAAATGTGGACTTCAAGCACTCCATTCTGAATATTTTGTTTCATCCCCATACCAGATTTCTAACATCACACATTCAGGTCTGAAAATGGTATTGTTTTTAGCACATCTATTAACAATTACACATTCTTAGGATGGTTTCTAAGAGAGGAAAAAAACCTCTTGGTTTTGTCCAATATGTTTAACATTTAAAAATAAGATTAAACAAACAAACAAACAAAAAAGAAAGAAAAAAAAAAAAAGAAACTTTCCGTGCAGGAAGGAGATATTTGTATTGCTAAAAATAGTTCTACTAAGATTTTGTGAGCATGAGATTGATGGAAAGATAATTAAGGTTTCCCAGAGTCTGAACCCTTACAGATAATTAACTGAGGTGATAATAACCTCTTAGAGCTATGGAAAGTATCTCTGTAGTTGAATGTGTTCAGTGATCAAACACATTACAGCATTCCAGAAGAATGTCACTACCTCCCAGTGACTGCAGGTTGGGGGCACTTCTGGAAACAGACCTGTGCCTCCTCCCCGAGTCACTGGACTTTTAAAGCCACAGCAGCTGTAGAGACAGTGGGATGACTTCTCATGGCCTCCCTTGGGTTCAGAGGAACCTCCTTGGATTAAGTCAGGCCATGAGATATTGTGGACCTTTCAGAGTGTATTATCACACATGGACATTTGAGTTACCTGGTAACAACACGGGGTAGAATTCAGCTGTGGACCTGTAGGAGGTGAGGGTGCAGGCTGCAATTGTCCTTTGTGTCACTGCTCCCTCTGCCCACTGCACAGTCAGACATGAGATTACATGCCCAAAGGAGCTGATCAGTCACAGAAAGAATAGGGACAAAGACGAGATGTGCTAAAGCAGTGAGGCACACAGCAGAGACATCTGCCAGTCCAGGCAGCTGGTGGCACCCACGGCACCTGTTACATTTTTATGTTGACTTTCAGGTGTTTCTTCATCCTCCCCTCCCTGTCCTCTGTGGAATCACATCTTTCATCCAAATGATCCAAGATACATGGGCATAGATCCTTCTCTGTTGATTTCCTTAATCATCGGAGTAGCTGTCTGTGGGACCTGGATAGGGGAATGTGAATAATTCAGTTACAAAGCAAAATTTGGGAGTGCCAAATAGAATAGTGTCCTACTACTTTTCAGCCTCCAGCCCCATGATAAATTTTCCAGTGTTTTGGGAGCTTTATTAGTTTATAAATCTTCCCAAGGAAATGAATCTTCTATTTCTTCTCTCCATTCTTTCAGTATGGACAGGGAGTATTTATAATAGTGTTGGCAATAAATAGTGGTATTTTTTGTTAAAAACAACCCTTAAAAATAATTTTTGGTTCAGGTCAAGGAACAAGATCAAGACCTTTAAGCATTGCAGCTAAGTGCTCCAGAAGTGCTGCCACAGGAACCACCAAAAGTAGGGTGAGGGGTTGCATACAAGTTTCATTTGTTCATCTTGTTTGGGGCGTCACTACTCACATGTAATCTTGCTGTTGTTGTGGACGCTCTGCAAATGCTTTTGGCAGAGAACTATGTGTCTCATATGACACCTTAAGGACCTGCCCTTGCAGAGCTTATGCTGACTCTTAACTTACCATGGTTCAGTGAAGCAGAGCTTGTACATGTGAGGGTCTGCCCCTAACCTCCACATGAAACAGTTGCAGTAAAGGCTTAATCTATACAAGAGTCCTACTACTTTGTCCTTTGTTCAGATACTGATGTGCTTTCACCAGCCTTCACAAAACCCTTCAGTTTCCTTAGGTTTACTATTTCACATTCATTAGAACTGGTAGAATGTACTGCTTTACCTATAAAATTAATTCAGTAACAGACCTTCTGTTTCAAATGGTTGCACAGAGCTAAATCCCTCTTTGTGAAAGTATTTGGACCATAAAAAGAAACACATCTATTAAAAAGTTTTTGGAGTACTGTTTATTGTTCCTTTCAATTTCTCTCATGTCACTGTAACAAAAAGTTATTCTCCTTCTGAAGAACTATGAAATAAATCTAAGTTCTTACAGTCTTCACTGAACAACTAACGTTCAGGACTAGATGTCCTTTCTCGCGTTGGCAAAAGAGAACTGAGAAAAGATGTACTACAGCAAGTGAAGTTCAGTGTTTGCATTTTTGCCTGAACTACTTGGAGGCAGCCTGGATTTCAGCATTTCCTGGACAAAAATCTAGAGGTAAATTTGTCCGGGGATGATGGCTGAGCATAGAGATCTGCATGTGACTCCTGCAAAAAGGAATCAAGAATGCAACACGCAAATGTACATCACCATGTGAATCCTGCTGACTTTATTACTGTTACTTGCAAAAGAGAAGAGAGTTTTGGGGGGTGTAGCTCTACTGTATCTTGAGTATGAGCAGCCCAAACCTCCTCTATGACTAAAGCATTTGGGCAAAAGCCTGTGCTTGGGAATGGGGTTAGCTACATATTGGGCAGGGGAACCCAGAGGAGTTTCTTTTCTTCTCTCTCTTCCAGTCTGCATCCAGAAAGCAGATGCAGGGATTTACTATGGGTTTATAGGGAGAAAGTGGGGCTGGGGGCTCAGGCTAGCAGCTAACTCTCTCATCAGTAAGTCAAAACTCCTAGCCAAAGTGCTGACACCCAATTCAAAGTGCTTAGGTCCCTCTGAAGTTTGTACTGATAAACACATCCTGAAGTGCTTTGTTAATACCACAGAGACAGGCTTGCCACAGGGACATAGTTTGAGAGAGGAGTTCTTCACTACAAATGAAAAAATTTAGTCACTGGGTGATTTATTATTCTCTCTTCAATGATACTTTTGTTTTAAGAGGGCTTCAGTTACCCTCTGCTGACTGGAATTTTTCATTTATGTTGGAGAAGTATTGCTCCTTGACTTGAAAAATTACTTCCAGTGTGCAATAAATGCTGCGGGCCTCATCCTGTGGCTTTGGGCATGACAGCTCACCACCGGTCACTTTGCCACGGGATCCTTGCCATTCTTTCCCTGTTTTCTTTCTCTTGCCTTATGCTTTACATGTGTTTGTAATTAACTCTTTTTTCCTTTTTTTTTCTTTAAGTTGCCCTGTTACATCTCCCTCTGTTCCAGGCTGTCAGCTATGGGTTTCCCTGTATTTAAATCCCAGACATTCCTCATCAATGTGCTTGCTGAAATGCTTTTACCGCTGGAAGAAATCCTTTTCTCATATTGTTTCCAGTACAGTGTAGCCGAGTGAGTCCTTGCAGTTAAAGAGAATTCCCTCTGGGGAAAGATCCTAAGTGCAGTGAAAGGCTCAAGACCACCAATTAAGCTGCTTTCAAAACCAGCAACATTTTAGGTGTAGCTGAAATTCTTTTTGTACATTTTGATCTTATTTGAGCAGTTCTGACAATGAAACCTCTGTCTGTCTATATTTTTGAGTCTCCTTTTGCAGTTATCAAGAAGAAAGGTTGGATGTTTTGGCAGATCTCTAATGCAGGTTCTACCAATAAGTTTATTTAAAACAACTGTTTTCTTTAATAGAAGTCCTGATCTTGTAGATAATCTTAATATTGTTCTGCCTAATATTAACCCTCAGTAGGGATCTCTGGGATCTGTCTGTTCTTGGCCCTGCTGTCTCCTGCCTTGTTTCAATAGGAGTATTTGGTAAAAACAAACACTATTTCAAGGCAGTTCAACTCAATTTACTCTTTTCAAAGTCAAAATGAAACCATTTCAAAGTAGGTTTTTTACTTGTCAAAGAAACTCTTGCATACTTACAAACAAGAAGAAAACAGCACTTTGTTATGATGCTCTAATGATGTTAAGTGTCTAAATGTGAGTAAGCAGCTGTGTGGGAGACCTTCCCGAGCACTTGGGTTCAGCAGCTTGCAGACCTTCAGCCTGCCCGGCCACCCTCCTGCACAGCTCCAGCAGCAGATGGCAGACTGGGGCACCCTTAGGACAAGATGTAATGCTGAAGCCCCTGATTCTGCAGCTTGGTTTGTTGAGACATCAGAGCGCTTTCTTATCACTCTGGCAGTGCAAATTTACTGTAAAGGTATAAAGCAAATTCATCATCAGTCAAGAACTTTTATTAGTGAAGATGATGAGTAGAATAGGTCTGGCAGTGCCCATCTTTGGACTAAACAGGCTGATTAACTGCCTCTTGCTGTCCCAAATCCCATAGTATTCTCAAACCAGGGCAGAATTTCCCATTTGCTGCCCTAGCGATGCATAGGGAAGCCAGCTTCTGTTGACCAAGCTTTCTGTGGTGACTGGAGAGATCATATGAGTAATTGAAACAGCATTTGCTAAAGTACCTGTGGATCTCTGAGGGAGAACATTGATCAGTTTTTATAAATATAGATAGGTGCAAGTCTTCCCAAGGACAGGAATATGTTGCAGTCACCTTTTTAGCTGATTTGTCTGTACAGACTTGGACAGATCTTCAACACTGATAATATCTTCTCACAGTGATTGAAATTCTCCTTATTTTTCCTTATACCCTTATATGAGATAATTGGAGTTGTGCCTGGGGATCCTTCCACAGCCTCCAACTCAGCTACTGCAATAGCAGTGAGCAGTACTCACTCCAGTGGGAGTAACAGTGCCTCTTGCTTCATGCAAAATTTAAACTTCAGCTTTGTGCTGAGCCTTCTTCAAAGGCAGACAGGAAGAGCAAGGTTGCCAAACCTTGCTGCAACCCTAATGGAACTCAGTCATACAGTTCCCCACAGCAGCTGTGGGATCCCACTCTCAGCTCCATATCTTGCTCTTTGCACAATGTTCACACCCCCATACTACAGCCTGGCTAGGCAGACCCAAGGCAGCAATTTATCTTTGGCTGTCTTAAACATCTGCAGTTTACTTGTTGTACCTAAAGAAAACACAGCAAACACATCAGATTAAAGAAGGAAATCAAGAGAAAATCAGATAACACATCCTCAGCTCTGCATTGAAAGAAATTAGATGTAGAGAACAGAAGGAGCAGCCACCAACTAAATAGGTCAGGTTGCCAGCATGAGGCTATTTAGACAGATAGCAGGAATGGTGATCAGATATGGGAAGCTTTTGAATTGTAGATTTAAATTCCCCTGGTCAATGGCATGGCTCCAGATGTTCTCCAGCATAGCAGGGCAGATTTTTTTCCATGGTAATCCTGCTTTCTCCTCGAGTTTTCACTGACCATAAACTTTTCATGAGTACCCTTAACATGAAGCACAAAAGGTTTCAAACTAACACCTGTTGAATCTATTTTTACAAGTTTTAAGATTGAGCACTTCTACAGGAGATTCAAGAATAAAACATATTTAGTAGCCACAAAGGTTTTCTATTACTTTATGTTTCTTTTCCCTTCAAAACTTGGAACTATATGTGCCACCTGCTGCTGTTCCTGACATAAACCTCTCTTTGCTTTGCTCCTTTAAACTCAGTGGCAGATTCTGCTCATGCTTGTGCCCTGTAGATCCAAACTAACTCCCTGGGTGCTAATGGTGCAATTCCAGGTTCTCTCTAGGGTAACTGAGAGTAGGAGCTGGCCTTTGTCGATTCAAATTCACCCTTGATGCAACTTCATTGAGGGTGAAGGAGCTGCCACGAGGGCATTTTGGGCTCACTTCCCTGTGACACTGAGTGTTTCCTGCAGGCTTGCTAACTGAGTCCAGCCAAATGTGGTGGATGCAGAGGGTCACATACCTCTCATAAAACTCTGGAGCTAAACTGGGTCAGTGGAGGCACAACAGTCCACATCAGTGGCCCGTGTTATTTATGTGAAGGAAAAAAATACGTGCAAAGGCATCCATCCGAACCTGTAACTGGAACTGACAGAGGCGAGGGGAGTTCCCCACTCTGCTCTCTCATCAGATATCCCCGATAATAACCCCTGACAGAGAAAGCCTCTTCCTGGGCAGCTGCGGATTTAATTTTGGTCTTTGTTCAGCCCAAGCGGCTCAGAGCTCTAAAGAAGTGGATTTTCTATACAATAGGGGTGGGATGCACCGAAGCGTGAGGAGGAGGCGGGACACCAGGTGTCTATGAATGAGCTAACCAGGAGTCTGAAATGCCTCCGTAGCCCTCGCCTGCCCCTTGTTCTGCCCTTGGAGTGTAACACGGAGCAGCACAATGAATCACTATTAGCCCTGGTGCAGCTGTGAGAGGTCAGGCCCTGCACTTTTGTACGGGCATCTTTAATTTAGGCTCCTCGGGGACTCGTTTTTTTAAACTGAAGAGAGGGCTAATGCTCGAGTTATCAGGGGAAATTGCATCAGTTGGTGAGAGGACAGGCTTTTAGGAAAGGCAGTTTTTCCTTTAACCTCTCCTACCACACCCTTGGTGTGATGCTTAGGTAGCCTTTTCTGCCTTGGTCTCTCTTGAGTAGCCTGCATAAAATCAGCAGTCCAGACCTGTTCACCTATTCTGCCACTTACTTCAGGGAAAGCAGAATTTCAAGGAAAAGATAACTGCTTTTGGTGGCACTCAGTGCAAAGTTAAGTGTGACAGTAAAAGAGGCAGAGACAAATGAGCGCTTTTGATAACTGAATCAGAGGTAGAGTTCAGATTATACTTGTTCTGAACACCCAACCGTGAAATATTAAGCCCTTTTGTTTGGCTCTGATGCTCTACAATGCTGCTGCTACCTCCACACTATTATTTTCTACCTAGTTTTATTGACATGGCCTGGGTTATTAACTACAAGCAATTTCTCCAGGGAAAATCAGATTATCCAGCCAACCCATACGGAAGAGAAAGGATGTCTCATGCACATGAAACAGGATCCCTCTGTATCCAGTCTTTGGCAATTAACAAGTAGCATTAATGAACTTCTGGAGGGCACAGACCTTCCTGGCTGGAATGTCCATGGCTGTGACAGTGGCAGGAGGGAAATGCTGGTGAAGGCAGCATGGCAGTCATTAGCATCAGGAATGGGACATGCACTAAGGAAAAACATCCACTTTAAGAAGCAGGTAGTGGATGAGGGCACTCAGTGCCTGGTTACCTTCTCTTTGAGACTATGGAAATCTGAAGTAAATGTAAAAAATCAGAGGAACAGCACCTGCAGAAAAACTATAGTAAAGTAGGAAAGGAAACAGCCTATGAAAATTGTCATCCAGCATCTGTGCTGTAAAGCAAAAATAAAATAAAAAAATAAAATTGCCACATAGTGTTATTCCTATCAAAGTGGAATTACACTGGCACAAACACAAAGGAAAGTGTGGTCCCATAAAGAACAATGGTCTCTGGATTAAATCCATTACTGGTATAAACAAATGCATTCCAGAGACCTCAAAGCCAAGCCTTCTTGTACACGCGATGAATTTGGTTCATTTTCCCTAGAGGCCTTTTTCCATTTTAAGTATAGCATGCATGCAGATGGCCAGAGCTACAATGGGGTGCCCAGCTTTGTACTAAAACAGGCAGCTTGACTTCAGCTTGAATGTAGAGCTCTGCTCTGCAGGGATTATATTTTTAAAGCTATAGGTGAACAATATTTCAGCTCCTTGTCAACTCTGGCTTTTAGAACCTGAGCCATCAAGATAAATGTAAAAGAGTTTTTAATATTGATAGCTAATGTTGACAGGATCCCTACTATAGCTTTTGAAGCAATATGAGCTTTCATGTGTACATACATACATGTATGTAGATGTTACTGTTTATTTATATCCATATATATATATGCTGCTGTTTATTATATTATTGATACACATGTACAAATGCATAGAGTTACTATTGATTATAATAATCCCTTGAAAATTAGACTCTGCCATGTGTTTTGACTCAATTTATCTACTTCCCCCTGGGATGAATCTAGCCTTCCCTTCAGGAGGGGTGAATCCAATGCTGTGGCAGCCATACATAATCACCTCCTCTGAAAATCACACTGAGCTCTCACAAGCTTGCTTATGATGGGCCCTGGTCTGTTGGGGTTTCTCTTCTGTTCAAATAAAAGTATTCCCATTATATGCCTGCAGTGTCATACTGGAGGATGAGTTCAACAACTGTACCACTGGCAGCTGCTGTTCTTGAAATGGAAACCTGCAAAGCTTCACCTCAGGCTTTACATCAGGTCCCTTTCATCCTTACCTGTCACGCTAAGAAATGCATTTTTGAAAATACATCTCTGTCATTAGGAATGCTGAGTCCTTCTGCTGCTTTTCCAAACAGCAGCACCTCAGGCATCTCTGGCTGTGTTGGAAGTTTGCAGGCAGGCAAACAGAATGGCCACGGATCACCCGTTTTTTTAATTACAGAAGCAATATCTGGTACAGAAGAAGGTGGCCTTTTGTTACTCCTGGGGCTCTTTTCACTTGAGCAGCTCCTGTGAAGGGCAGGGATGCCTTTGGTCCCTGCTGTTCCTGGAGACAGAAGGGAGCTAATGTTGCTGTGGCACTGTAAAAAGTCAGTAATGAACACAAGCTTCAGTGTCCTGCTTTTTGGCCAGAAAACAAATAGGGGTCATTGGCTGAGGCCTAATGATACCTACAACTGATGAATGCAGCAATTAAAGGAGGACGTGATAGCTGAGAGGCATATTACACTGCCTGCCTTTCTAAGGGCTAATAACCACAGATGCAAGGGTGTTGCTCCTGCATTGAAACCTGCTTATGTCACTTTTACACAGATGTTGCCTCATGATTTGGTCCCAGGGGCAGTACTTTTAGTCTTTCCATGAGTCAGATTTGTGCCATCAAATAAGCTATGACCAGGACAATGCCAGTGGCTTGGGCTCCCAAGATAGACACTTCTGTGCTCCTAAAGACCATGTTGGGAACCAGGTTTTATGACAGACAACCCAGGCAATCCCTTTACCCAAAAGTCTCTTTGTAGTGGGGGTGAGCTTGAGCAACCAATCTTTCACAGGCCTCTCTCCATCATAACATGACTCAAGGCAAAGGAGCTCTCTTTGAGTACCAATACTGAACGTAGAGCAGCAACAGCTTATAACGTGTCATATGAAAGAGTTTTACTGGCCATTTATCACTGGCACAAGACAATTTTACGTCAGGAGCCTTTCATGGCACCAGGAACCAGCCCCATCTTAAATTCTGTCACTCTTTCATAGCTATTCAAATCTGATTTATAGTCACACAATTATTTTTTTCTGAAGTGAATTCTGCTTTAAAAAGCATTTCAAGATATTGCCCACCAGTCATCACTGATACTACTTACCAGTGAAAGAATTTGTCAAAGACCTGACTCACTCTGTGCCTATAGCCATCCTAATACCTCCCTGTCCTGGTTCACAGCTCAAGACATCTGCTGACCCACACCAAAACCAGATAAGCATTAAGTTTTTGTCAGTCTTCTCCTGACAGCTTTGAGTGCAGCACATCCAATACTGTCTTCACCCACACTCTGGCCAGCTTCAGAGACATTAATCCCAATTTACATTCAGTTTTACAGGCTCAAAAATCATATTTATTACTTAAAAGACTGTAAACTAGTTAGAAAATGTTGCTATGAGGCAGTGCTGCTGCTTGTTTTGGAGACAGATTTTTGCAGAGATGCTTAACCACTTGGTGGTGCTACAGAAAGGGTCTGCTTCGCTTTCTAAAGCAAAGCAAGTTTCTTCTCTTTCATCAGCAGTAACTAGAGATTGTATTAGATAAAGCTGTGGCAAGAAGCACCTTTCTTCCTTTCTCTTTTCTTTTTTGAGTATCTTCATTGCAGTGGTCAGGTTGAAATCTTAGAAATCTAGCTATTGTATTTCTCCACCGAATGTGTGTGTAAAGTTACAACCTCAGCCAATCAATTTCCCTCTCTTGGATATTTGATCTACGTATTTCCAATGGAGCTGAAAATTGGAGGAGAGGGCATGTTCTGGGAGAAATCACCCATTTGAAAATGAACATGCCCCATGCTACTGTTGCTTTTCTTGATGATATAGCTCTAATTTTTCTTTTTCTCTGGCATTACCTCTGGCAGAAATCAAGCAGATTGCATGTTCTAGAATTCACACTGCAGTGACACAGAGCAGAGGATGTGTGTCACTCAGTGTGAAACCACTGAAATTCAGGCACTGACACCCCTTCATCTCCTTGAAATACCCCAGGCATACTCTGTAGATGCCCTCTGGCACACAGGTATGAAAGGTGAAAACCCTCCTTTCTATCAAGCTAGGGCAAGAAGGTGATGAAAACCCTGACAGAGCAAAGTTATTGAACTTTGTGTCTATGTCCTAAGGGAGGAATTGCCCCCCACAAGCATGCTGCATCTGTCCCTACAAGTGAGAGTGAGTTGGGGATTGAGGGAAGGGAACAGAAGCTCAGAAGGATGAGACAGAATACTTCAGACAGTATCATGATGAGGGGGGATGAATATGGAGGGAGAAGATTAGTAATTTCCAGCTGTTTTCCAGCAGCATCTGGTTGATTCTAGGCAGTCTAACTGGTGTCATCTTCATAAGCTTTGGTCCTGGCAAAGGGTTCTGTGCATGGAGTCCTCATGGAGATTAGCACAAGCTGAGGTAAAGTTAAAAGGATTTGGCCTTACTCAAGCAATGGGAAGTACACAGAGGTCACATTGCTCCTCTTATTAAATTTGAATACTTTTTCATTTTAGTAACAGACCTTCAAACACGCTCTTTAGAAATGAGTGTCCTGTTCCATTAAAAATAAATCTGTTTCTTTCTTATAACACAATTAGTGTCAGCAAAGCATTCTGCAGATCCAAGAAGATTTATTTTTGTATAATTCTTGGGAGGCAGGAAAGAGTATTCCAGCTCTTCAGGAGAGATAACGAGACACAAGTTTAAAAGTGTTTTTAGGCCCTCAGCCAGATTTTCTGATTGGCCATAGATCATGGAGGAGATGGAGGCATCCCCTCAAGCCTCTGCGAATTTGCTGGGGAAAGTGACTCTTTCCTACAGGCATCATTGTCCACTTTGCATTGACAGAGTCAAGGTGGTGGCATCAAAGTGTTGCCTTGACTCTCCCTAGGGGACTGGGGCTGCATCTGTGTTGTCTTTTTGGGGTTGTTAAACTGTGGTTATATGTGGCTTCAGTGCAGGCTAGAACAGCCTAGGGGTGTCTGTCATGTGGACCAGCTAGCATCAGCTCCAAAATTACCTGCCAGCACAGCAAGGACACCTCTTCCTCACCCTTAAAGCCCTCCACCTCATGCCTGACACTCACCCTGCTGTGGGCCCAGCAGTGGGGACAGCACTGGAGTCAGAGGGGCTGTCACTGTCCTGCTGGAAGGATGGCAGACTCTCATGTCTGCCGTCCTCTGCTCCCCTATGCCCACCACGGGGATTTTAGAAATGTGCAATTTCCTTTATACTGCATGAGAAGCACAAAGGAAACACAGAGAGCCACAAAACCTTCCCCCTTGTAATTGCCTAGCCAGGAAGATGAAATTTTCATGCATAAGGAGGCTTTGATCAAGTTTGTCACTTAGCCAATTTGCTATTGATTTAAAGAGTCCTCTCTGCTAGTAAACAGGCATAAAGGATGGGATTTTAAAATGATCTAACAGAAAATTTTATTTGGTTCTTGGGCATCTATATGCAAACAGATTCATTTTCCACTTAACTGCTCTTTGTAGTTTGCTGCCCTAGAATTTTGGGGATGTCTTTTTCCTGTGAAAGTCATGCTGTATCATTGGTACACATCCTAAAGTCGTAATATTCTGTTTACATCTTTCTAATCACTTGCCATAGAATTATTATGCTGCCATTAATAGTTTTAAATATTTGACCTAGTTTTATTTACAAGTCACAGACAACACTATTTTCTAAAGCCAGGAAATGGCTGCAAACAAATTAAAAATATACAAAATAAAATTAAAGGAAGCTGGCACTCTCTGTGCAGAATCTATTTTCTAATTTAGGGTTGTTTTGACTTTGACAAACTAATGGTCAGAGAAGGAAAAGTACAGTCAGTCTTACAGCTATGAAGTCATGATGCACACTATGCTGAATTCCAGTATTTCAGAGGGAATTTAAAGGGATGTGGGAAGGAAAAGATGATTTCTCCACTTCAGATTGTGCCCCTAATGTGGAGCCTGTGGCAAAGCATGGAGTTCTCCACCTTTTGTGAAGGCACAATTTGGTCCTTGCTGCCCTTTGTCTGTGGAGGGAAGGAGCCTGCAGTACGTGTGGGAAAAGAGGCAATAGAGGACGACGTTGTCTTCAATTCCCTATAGATTTGTCTTCTAACAGGAGTCAGGTGCACACAGTGCCCATTTCTCCACTACATTTGAACTGCATACCCACACTGCCAAGGGAAATGATGCATGTTATCAGTCTAACATAACAAATGCAGTTCTGTCTGATGAGGTAGATTGCATATCTATCATAATGTGGTAGATGTTCTGCTCTAAGTTGTGGGCCCATTTTCACTAACTGGGCAGCATTTGCTATCATCATCCCAGGTACCTGCCCATCAGTGATAGTCCTGGGGAAAGGCTTGTTCAGTAAGTGCATCCAAAGTTATGAACATCCAGTGGCTCATTGGTGTCACATGCAGTATGACTTTTAGCATAACATCTTGTGCTTAATCAGCCTCACTCTAAAAAATATGTATACGAAGAAAAATATATCTATGTATTTTTTACTCCCTGTATTATTGAGGCATCTTCACCCTTGTATTTGCAAGAAAACCAGTTATATATCAAATATCTGCATGAAACGAGTGATACAATCTAGCCACAGATCTACAGACCTCCACATCAAAACAAACATCTTGTGCAAAACATTTGGTTTTCTTCATCATAGGCGTCAGCACAATGAATGCCATACAAAAGCCACAACAAAGCCTGATACCTCATGCCTTGCAGGACCTAGCCAGTGGCTGTGATATCACTATTCTGTCAGACTGGGCAGGAAATCCCAGAGTCCTGGAGGGATGTATCTGCCCCATCTCATCCGGGAGTCATCCAGGATGAAGGGGTCACAATGGCAAAAGTTCATGCTTCCCCGTTACATTCCCACACAAGCATGCCCAAGTGAAGGTCTCTGCAGCACACAGCTCCCCGGCAGCTCCCAGCAGGATGCCCCCCAGTCCATCAGGGCTCAGCTGCATATCTCTTCCCCTGCCTCTGCCCCAGCTGCCTCCATCCCCAGACCAACGCACAGCTGCACAGCTCCACCCTGTTCCACCACAACCCACAGGCACCACTGAGCACCACCCATGTTTACACGGTAAGGACCTGTGGTTTCAGCACCAAAACCCAACACCAAGGCGCCTCACTTTTCTGCACTGTTTTGCTGGGGGAATTGGGGCTGGAGAAATGGTGAAATGGTGGCTGGGGATGACCACTCCTGGTGATGCTTTGGAGAAGCTGTACGTGTGGATGTGGCACTTGGTGCCATGGTCGAGTTGACAAGGTGGTGTTGGGTCATAGGTTGGACTTGATGATCTCTTTTCTCCAGCCTGGTTGTTTCTGCGGTTCTGTGTGATTCTGTGTATAAGCTATGCTGACAGGAGCTGGTGGTGGGCAAAATGAGGTGGGTGGAGGTCTGGCTGCCTACACGTGGCCTAACAGGCTGATGGTGGAAAGCAGTGCAGTCAGTTAATCTCTCAAATTAAGGGCAAAAAACCAGAAGCAGCAGAAGGGAGGGAACTGAAGACAAAGAAGGGAAGTGATGAGAGGAGGGGAGTGCATTGCTGAGTCACTTAATTACATTTAAATTTCTTTTCTTGCAGTTTGCATTGGTAGAATGAGCAATCCACTGACTGTGGCCCAGCATAATTCCCTGCTCTTGGTGACGGAATTTGTACATGGACTTTAATCTCAAAAGTGCAGAGGGGCAGAGGGGGCTGGCAGTTTGGATTATATTTCTAATTTATTTAATGAAATTCATACATAAATAACACAGTAAACACACCATCACAGAGTTTTACTGAAAGAACATATAATCTGAATGAGAAATAGGAAAGAAACAAAAGAAGGAACTCTGTGTGTTCTCAGTCCTTCTGGAAAAACTGCAACAGAAGAGATGGTGAGCCTCAGCCACTGTATTTCAGTTTTGTCTTCTGAGCAGTTCAGGTTGTTTCTATTCACTTCTTGGTGGTGTTGAGGGCCCCAGTTTGGCAACAAAAGTGAGGAGTTTTGGTGTCATGTGGAATTGTTGACTGAAGAAAAGCATATTTTATATGGGTAAAATCATGTGATGTCCATACAAGCACATGTGTGCTTATGTAAATGAATTTTCAGATTTGGAGATGTAAATTCAACAGGTGACTGCTATCCTTTGTGCTATGGTTACTGCAATAAAATATGCCAAGCAGAAAAAGAAATGACCGGTATTACAGGCCAAAATTATAACTTGTTCATTGTCTAAATTCTCAGTGAAAGACACTGAAGCAAAAGCTTGAGGCTTGGAAACAGATTTTTAAAAGGTATTTTATGGACATACAGCTCCACTTCTATTAAAAGTCTTAGAGTCTTTTGAAGAACCCCAGCCTAAATTCCAGAACCCTCTCCAAACAGTCAATACAAGTATTTGTCAGTTTCTTCACTGCCCATAAAGCTCTGTAATGGGTCCAGGATCCAGATTCAAAGGGCATAACTTCAGCTAAGTCTCTATTTTTCCTATTGCATGGACATCTCAAGAGGCCTAGAGGTAATCAAATAGCAAGAGGAGACACAAGAATTTAGATGGAAGTTATAACCTCTGAATCTGGGCCCTGTCAGTGTTCATTACTCGACTGAAGTATTGTTTTAATAGTGAACTGCCATCTGTGGGATGCAAACAAGACACACCTCAAAAACCTATTACTTGTCAAGGTAAAGTTTTTTTTTATGTGCCTCACTACAGAGAAAATCAGCATTACCGTCTTAATCCTGAACTTTCATGACTCCTGCAATTTCCACAAAGCATGCAATTACAAAGATTGGATGTGATCTGCCAGGGCAGATAATATGCAGATACCTGCCACAGCAACCAGATGGATGCCAGCTGTCTCTGCCAGTCGCTGCTTTCTAAAGGATAATCCCTATCCTTGAGTGGAACACATTAGCATGCTTTCACTTCATCAGTCCAAAAAGCTCTCTCTCTCAGCAGGTACTTAACACAGAGGAGAAAGTTCAATTGAGAGAATGTCCTCTGGTTTCACTTTCCAGTATCATCCAAATTATTTGCAAGTCATATAATCTTTAGATTTGCAGTCTGGGCAGTGATAAGCACTCTATCTTGGTCCAGCAAATGCATCAAGCATGAGCCACTCAATTGACTTTAAGAACTATGGTTGTTTTTCTCCACATACAGACTATAGATCTCAGCAGAGAAGACTGAAACCCAAGAGAGAACCGTGTAAGAATCCGAGGACCTGTCTGTTGCATCTATGAATCCCTTTAGTACTCATTTCTCCCCTTTCCTCTATCTTATGCTACAGGGAACAGTCAAAGAAGGTATTGCAGCTCTCCAGCAGCCCCCGGCAAGGCTGGTAACAACACTGTTGAACAATTTGCAAACTGCAGAATGCTTATAAGTAAAAAGCCTGTATGATTTACAAATTATACCACCTCACCAAGTTAATCTGCAACAGGCATAATCATACCTGGTCTCAGTTTGTAAAATAAGTATTTGTAGTAATTACCTTTGAAATACTGTGGGATTTTTTGGGTTTCGTTTGTTTGTTGGATGTTTGTTGTTGTAGGTTTTTTTGTTGTTGTTTAACTAAATACATGGAATGAATTAAATATCAGCTCTATGAAACTTATATCTCATTTTACATGCTGTCAACTTTCTGAGGAGACCTAAATATGTGACTGGGTGCTATTAAGCCTGTGGAGTTTTTTTATCCTCAGTGTCTCTATGACAGATAATAAATACATTGTGCTGTTTTGAAAGTTCATGGCAGAATTAAACATAAAAACGCACTGAATTTTATGATAAATTTTTATTGCTAGCATGCTGCAATCTGTTAGGATTACTTTCAAACTCACACTGACTTCAGGAAGGTAAGCCTACTGAAATCAATGGCTTTGTTGTTGTTGTTCTTGTGATTGTCTGTATAGTTTAGATTTGGTACCACATATCATCCAATACAGTTTTGCAAATTAGAGACTAATCCTATTTTCTTTGAAGCTGGCTAGCAGAAGTCTGCTAGTTTCAATGGAAGGATAATTCCTTTTTGTGAACAAGGAAAAGCATTTATGTAAAATAATACTGTCAGCAATGAAGAATTCCCTAGTGGTGTCTAGAAACTCAGAGAGCTGAAATTCTCACCAAATGTTTATTTCAGAAACAATGAAACACTATATGTTTTACACTGACATGCTAAAAATTAAAAGGAAATACCTTGGTATGCTGGTGATACACTCAATCATATGCATACTTCTATATTGATCATTATTTTCAATTACCATTGCTATTACATAGGAGCACAGAAAGATTTTTGTGTACAGTTTTAATTTACTTATTTGATTTGCTCAATGCGCTCTTGCTTCACATTTAAGAGCATGGATATTTAAAAGGAAAAGTGGTATTTCTAATGCTACATAGTACCTGTGCTTACTCCATTAAAAATTGGCATTTTTCAGTTTGAAGTTTCTGGTATTTTATTATGCATTATGTCTCTCCAATCACAATATGTAGCAACGATTCATTACTTATTTCCTTATGAAACGGATGATGTATGCTCCCAAAGAGGTAGAAGGGAATACTTTTGAGAATATTAACAACACTCATGAGCACAGCATACTGAAACCTATTTTCGTTCTTGCTTTTCAGCTATTCAACAGGCATAAAGGACCAGAAAACAGGCTATACTGATTTCCAGTCTGCAGGAAGCTTCCAGACAGTCTGATAACCATAGCTGGACACTCTTCCCTGCTGCCTCTGGGCGGCCCAAGCCATTCCTGAGCTGCTCCTGCAGTCCAGAGCACAGTCAGCTGGCACAAGTTAGAGCAGGACCCGGGCTGCTCTCCTCTTCCGTGGGACTGTGACTTGCACTGGACATGCAAAACCACCAGGCAGTTGTTACTGTCATCTTGATAGACTGCCATGCCCTTGGCATCAGGAGCCTCTGATTTAATCTATTTAAGTGAAGTTACACTGAAGTGAACACATGCCAGGACAATTTTTCACTTCTCCCGGCAGTTAAGGACACCCTTCATGTTCTCTGTGTTGCCAGTGCCTTTCCTAGCTCCCTCCTGCCTCTTCGTGCTGCTGCATTCCCATCCATGTGCCAACCCCTATGAGCAGCAGGTCTGCACAACATTCCTTCATTGGGGAAGAGTGGGTTTCAAACTGGTGGCACTGAAGGCAGCTGCTGCAGCAGTGATGTTCCTCTCCTGCATGCTCAGGTAGCCCAGGCATTGCTTTATTCTGTGCTGGCTGGGGGGAATGCAGTAGCACTTCAGAGCATTAAAACAAAATAACAAAAACCAACAAAGCTACAACTGTCACCCTAAGACCACAGAATTTTTGTCCTTTCCACAGGTAAAATAAAGGAAGAGACAACAGGAGGACATGACACTTTTTTTTTTTCTTTTTTCTTCTCTTCTCTCCTGTATAGTATCAGGCTTCCAAAGATCAGGAAGCCAGCATAGGAGGTGTTACTTCTGACCACTGCAGGATTCTTTCTGCCTTCTGCAACCCTTGAAGTGTGGTGCCGGCTCCTGCCAAGAACAGGGTACTGCACTAGGCAGACTTGCCTTGAGCCGGCTGCACACTTCTGCTGATCCTAAAATGAAGGTGTAGTGGTAGCAATTACAGAGAAACTTCTCTTTTCAAGTTCAAGTCAGAAGGGCTAAGGCTGCAACCTCAGGGCCATGTGTTCACTGTCTCAATGAGAAACCTTGAGGAGGTTCAGCCTTACACACTGGCCCAGCAAGTTAGAGGCACCGAACAAGAATCCTCACCAGAGCTGGTGTCTGGGTATCAACCCTATCACCTTGAGACTCCTGAATGAGTTACACTGAGAAACATGAGCCTTTGCAGGAGCCAGACAGTAACATTGGCTGAGCACATGGACCAACATCTGTGCTAACACCCCTCCGGCAAAATGAAGGGATGGGGCTATTGACTCCTGAAATTCTGTGCCTTGACATAGCTGCAACCACGATGTGGAACCCAGAATTTCAAAAGGTCTGTGCAGTATCCTTGCAGGGCAGACAGCCCCAGCTGTAACCTGCACAAGAATAGTCAGTGGGGAAGAAGAGACACCCAGTCAGGGCTCTCACTTGAATGCCTTTGTGTTGGTCCAGCAGACTGGCCATCCTGGAGCATGGCAAAATGATTTCAGCCCACGCAAATTTCCCATTTCTGCTACCAAAGAACATCTGCCTTCTCCGGCTGTGGACTTGGGGATGGCCTCTTTTCTACAGGAAACATTTGATTCGACTTAACCTAGGCAACAAGTTATATGCCGGTATTGGTTTAAGTTCTCAAGCTTTGTGACAGAAGTAACCACCTTACTTAAAAATGAAGAAAGTGTAAACCCGACACGTTCTTCTGTATTCCAAAGCTCCCGAAAGCAGAGGCAGCTCCTCCACCCTAGGTCTTGGCGCAGATGTGCAAGCTGACCACAGCTGAACGGGGCAGGAAGGTTCTGACAGGCAAAAGCCTCCTGGAGCGAGCAAAAGGCGCCTGCCCTTGCACGGACCGGCGGCACCGGGGCGTGCCCGGCTTTTCCTGCCAGCTCCACTGACATGGAAAGTCTACAGGAAAACCTCGCCCGCTCGGCGAATGGGGGAAAAAANCGCAAAGGGGGAAAAAAAAAAAAAAAAAAAAAAGAAAGCGTTTTCTGGAAAAAACGACTTCCCAGACCTCAATGTAGGGCAGGCTCGCTCGAACCCCTGCCCGCGGTCCCTGCAGGTGCAGACAGCAGAGCGGGAGGTTCCCGGGGCTCCTCCTCGCCCCGGCCCGGCCCCGCAGAGCCCCGGGGCTCTCGGTC
>VXAU01002247.1:235282-342871 GCA_013399695.1 Formicarius rufipectus
GGCGCTGGGCGCGGGGCCGAGGCAGAGGCGGCTCGGCCGGCGGGGCGCTCACACCGGGCATGGAGGGCGCCGAGCCGGCCGCCCGCGGCAGCAGCTCCAGCCCCTGCAGCCCCGGCCCCGGCCCCGCGGCGGCCATGGAGGAGCCGCTCGAGGAGGCTCCGTGCCCGGAGGCAGCGGCGGCGAGGAAGCAGCAGCAGGGCGTGAAGCGGCATCACCACAAGCACAACCTGAAGCATCGCTACGAGCTGCAGGAGACCTTGGGCAAAGGCACCTACGGCAAAGTCAAGCGGGCCATCGAGAGGTTCTCTGGCAGAGTGGTAAGGCGGGCGCAGCGGCTTCTCTCTGCTTGTTTATTTTATGTGTACAGGTATATATAATTTGGATGTCCAGCGCCGGCTTCAGGGCGGAGCTGGCCGGGGCATCCTCTCGGGACCCTGCCAGGAACCCCGGCCGTGTGCGGGACTGGCCAGGGACCCAGGTCAGCATCCCACCCGTGCCTGCGGTCCAGGGCTTTGTTCAGAGTGCAGACCCTGTACAGAGACTTTTATCTGGGTGGAGTGGTGAAGGTGTTGTAGTGGCACATTGGTACCTTTTGAAGGGGTGCGTTATTATTGGAAAAACAGGGTGGCTCATTATTTTTGTTTTGTTTTGACATGCCTGCCCACTGCCAGCAGTTGTTTTTTTTTCCCCCAGTGGAAACTCACGGTTTGGTGAAACCTGTCACATCCCCCAGCTAACCAGAGCTGCTCACAGAGCACTGTCGGATGTGCAAGTGTTGGCTTCTCCATTGAAAAATGCCGTGATTCAGTCATACTTTTGTAACTTGAACTTTGCTGACACCAAAAAAAATTGCAGGGACTGCAACGCAGCCCCATTGGTTTTTACGACCCGTTTCGGCGCTCCGCGGAGCCGGCTGGCTGGAGACTTGAAGCAGCCCAGAGGTTGTCCAGCAATAACTCAGCTTCAGCATTTCCTCACTGCTGCAGCGCTCCAGCCGGGCGCAGAAACGCGATGGAAGCAGCGCGCACATTAGTCACAGTTATTGTCATTTTTCCTTCCCAGAAATATGTAACTATTCACAGAGGGCAAGAGAATGAGGAGCAGGCGTTGTTGTGCTGAAGATTGTTCTGAGGAGTAGATGGTTTTCTGCAGAGGTCTTCATGCTGAAGTAGACTGATTGTGTTTTCACTAGACTTCATCTAAAAGCAAGGCATTTCCCTGGTGATGTTATATTTATCTTTCCCTTTTGGTTGCTGGGAAGCTCATCGTGCACCCAGAGGCAGAAGGATGTGTAAAACAGAAAATGAAATTTCAGATGCTATGACTTTAATAAGCAGCACTTATTTTGCAACTGAATATCTTTGTGTCGACAGTGAAAATGAGAGTTTCAGCCAAGTTGTAGAGTCATATCATATATGCTTTCAGTTTATTAGCTCATTTGGAGGCCGGCTAAACAGAAACCAGAGATGGACATCTCTGCACATGCTCACTCTAAGTCCATGATTTTTAAAGTTTGCTGTCTTGGCCGTTTTACAATTTCAGGCTAACAAAAGCTCCAGGGCTATATTATATACTAGCTATTATTTTGTAAGAAGATTATTTTTGAGTTTCATTACAAAATGTAGTAAATAAGCAAATAAGTTGAAAACATTTTTTTTGAAAGCGTTGAGAAATTAAAAAGAAAAGATGACAGCAATGTAAATGAGATTTGGCTTTGGGAAGAGCCCTCACAGAGAAGGATGCAGAGTAGATGTGTATCTCATCTAAATTAACAACACAGCAGCCTTTTCTGTATTTGCTGTCAAGCACTTCATCTACACAGCTAAAGTATACTTTGATGACTTGGCCTGAACTGAATTTATATGGCTAGGGCCATCTTGAAATGGAGAGGGTGAAAATCAGAATACCCATGCAATCATAAATACGATAAAAATGTAACATCCTCACTATTAGCTGGTATGTAGAAGCTAAACAAGTCCTTACCAGGATGTTAGTTTTTTACTGGAGCAATGCAAGCCTTGGCGTGTGGCACTTCATAAGCATAAACTAGTTTGCAGGCAAGTTCTGGTGTAAGGTGTCTGTTTGAACTGCAACATCTGTGAGTGGATGTAAAGCATCCACATTTTGTCTGCTTGCAGAATAAAAGCTAGTTGTCAGGAACCCAGCCAGATCTAAGTGAATGGAAAACGCTTCTTGTTTTTCCGACAGTTCCCTTGTCTGGCTGATACAGTGAACACCGATTGCTTTCTGTGGGTGAGATAACAGCATCAACAGGATGACTGATCTGAAAGGGGCAGAATTTTCCTTAATTTTTCCCACCACTCTTTCTCTTCCCTTTCCTTTTCTCAGTTCTTATTAGTGGGCAGTGTTTTCATCATCCATGAGCAGGTTGGACCAGATGCTGCCGTGTCCAGCAGGGGATGCACAGAGCAGGGGATGTGCCCAGCACTTTCTCTTGCTCCATGTCCAATGCCAATCCTCTTGGCAGCCTAAGGCTGCTCTAGTCCAGTCTGTTTGCTTCCTATTTTGCTTCTGGTTTAGGTAATCATCTCTTTCTTTACTCAGTAGTAAGGAGGTATTTGAATCTGTATGGTAACAGATTGCAAAGCTGAACCTTGGCAGCCACACTGTGTTCCCATTCATCAACCTTGTCGAAGCGATTCTATTTGGCCTTTCCATTTCTCTTGTCTGTCAACAATCTCTTTAGTTTTAGTGTGGTTTTCATAAAGATATTTGCATGATTAGCCAGGCTTTTAATATGAAGCACAGACTTTGAATTTTTCATCATCTGTATAAACAGAGAGCTCAGAAATGAAATAGAAACTGGCAGGTGTGGGTAAATAAAGTAAAACCAAGCTGAGAAGACAGATCCCAAAGTACAGATATGCTTTAGTGCTGTGCCATTGGAAATCAATAGCAGGATTTCTGTTGACTTGAATGATGCCATTTGGCACATGTTAACAGGTTGCAGGTTTATTCAGATTGTTTTTCCTCTTGTCTTTATTGTCTTTCCTCCTAACACAGTGATACACGATCATAAAGCTTCCTGCCATAAAGCTCCAGGGTAGATTGTATGATACGTTTGGTTTGTTACTGGAAACAACTTATGTGAATTTGTGTATTAGTTACCCCAGTGACTACAGACAGTATTGCATGCTGCATGAAGCAGTTAAAATACTGCCCACTGCAAGACGTATGAGGTGTCTAATTTTGCCGGCAAGATTTTCTTCATTAGTACTGACTCTGTATACACAGTTATACTTATGATATTTTAACTTAAGGCATCTGTTAGTAAGTGTAAGGATGAAGAGATGATATTACAAACCTGTGAGCTAACACTCGTGGTGACGTTTCTATGGGCATTTTCTCCACTTGTCATCTTACTTGTGTTAAACCGAAGAACTGAACTTTTGTTTGTGTTATGTATTCAGTGTTTGTTAGCCAACAAATCCCGAGTTACACATATATCACCCTTAGTTAAGGTGTGTATAGACTACCTCTGGCCAATTCTCTGCATAGTGCATGAATATGGTAAATGTTGCTGAGTTTTTCTTTGAGTCAGTGATTCCTCTGGAGTAAATACTCACTAGAATACAACTTTAAATTACAGATAGGCAGTTTCAGTCTTGTTATCTGTCTGTACCTGATATTATACAGAAAACAATACCTGAATTAAAAAAAAAAAACAGTCATTTTAATTAATATTAGCAGAGGAACATTCGACTTTCTAACCCATGGAAGCTGCAAGGTAAACCCTGATAGACTGCCCGAAGCGCTCCCATCAAAGTTTAACATAGGGGTTCAATACCCTGGCTGGTGTCCGATGCCCTGGGGTTGCTCTCTGGTGAGATGCTCTGCTGGGAGTCCTTTGCCTTCCCTGCCACTGCTGGACCGGGAGCTTGTTAGTGTTGCTGGTTGGTTGTGACAACCTCTCCTGAAGCTCTCTGTGTTATCTGCACTTCCTTTCGCTTATCATCTGTTCTCAGGAGAGATTTTGCCGTTTGCAGAAGTCAGTAGTTTGTCTCCCTTGCTCACCTTAGGCTGCACTTGGGAAGCCTCAGGGAGTAGCTGCAGGGACCTCCCTCCCCTCTCCTCCCCTCTCCTTTCATCTCCCCCGTTCAGCCTGAGCCCTGACATCTTTTCTTCCTCCTCACCAGCAGGTGGAGGAAGCACTATTCTCCTCCAGCCGTGCCTCCAGAAAGTTAATTATTTTGGGAATTGATGACAAGCTGCAGCTCAACATGAAGAACAGGCATGTGGTTCATATTTGGGCAGGTGTGTTATGTGTGGTGGCTGGCACATGTTATTTATCTGCTTTGCATAAAAGTGCAGGTAGAAGGATGCTGCCCAATGAAACTGGTTTCTGAATCAAAATCTTGTAAAAACTCCTCAGACTTTAAAGCAACAAATCTATTTATTTGCAACCTCAGTGAAAGCCTTTGCTTTGAAACAGCTCTACTTTGTGAGTGCATTTGAAGGGTTGCAAGGGATTTTGAAACCCTGAGACAGCAAGAGAGTACATGAAAGGAGGAACTTTGCTTTGCTGATTGTATTTCTCCGTATCATGACAAAATCAAAACATGAATACCAACAATGACAGCTCTGTCATATCAGTAATTAAGGCCTTGTTGGCCACACAACCCTTTGTTTGTTTATGGTGTGGTTTTTAAGGGTTCCATATAACAAGATAAAAGTGTGCTTGTGGGTCACTGAGGGCAGTGAAAGTCAGATGGAACATTTGTCTCAATTCTCTCATCTGTGCTGCTGTTATTGCAGAAAATGTTGGTATCCCTCTCAAGCACATGAATTCTTTTATCTTTAGAGGCATGTTGTATTTCCATTTTTTCTCCCTGAGAACTTCTGTTTCACTTAGTGCCTGGGCCACTAACTTCATATTGATTTGTATCTTGATTGCTCAGTACAACATCCAAACTACTCAGGATAATGTTCAAATCTGACACAGAACTAGGTTTTTTTTGGGTTTTTTTGAGGTTCTCTGCTGCTCTTGTTACCATATCGTCCTTTGTGGCAGACACCGGTATCTGCACAAGTAAGTATCTGCACAACACTGCTGTGATGTGAAGTGCTTGTACAGCACTTTGCACAGCAGGTCCCTGATTCGTGAATGTGGCTTCCACAGCTATGATAATACACTTGAATTATAGAAACAATAGCTCGTATCACTGCCCCATTTTATACATGAGAGAGGAAAAGCTTGCCAATTAAAGCCAAAATCATCAGAAGTATCAGCTAGTTTTGAGTGCACAACCAGTATTGGGTTTTTCCAGCCACATAGGATGTGTGATATCAGGGTCCTATAGATGAAGCCTTCTCCTCCCTCTCTCCTGCCTTCTGAGCTCTCTCTTTACCCTGAGCTTTTGTCCCTGTGTGACATCCAGCTTTGGTCTCCATTCCTGGCCCTTTTGTGCTCCACTGCCTCTTGCTTTGTTGTGCATGCCAGCGCTGTGACCCGCACAGAGCGTGCTGCTTTGCTCCCTGCTTCCAAGCTAGTAGCTGCCAGCACGGTCTGCGCAGCCCGGGGTGGCTGCTGCATGCACCTCTCCTGCCGTGCAGTACTTATGTAGGGTCAGAGGAGGGGGGAAAGAGGGGTTCTTGCAAACTGAGTCACCTAAACCTTATTTATGTAGTTATTTATGTAGTTATTTATTTAAGATGTGCGAACTGAGTTCTTTTAAGCACTTGTAATGTGACTAAATCTGGACAATGTTTTCATGGTGCTGAAGGCATGTTAGTGAAACTCAGGTCATCCTCTGCATGCATGGAAATTCTAGATCTGGAATGAGGAGAAGTTGGAAAGAGTATATGGGCTTGAAAATAGTTTTGCAGTTAATCTGTTATTTGTTCCACTCTTAGTTATTAGGTGTGTTCTGAGATTTTGGTTCAAAAAAGAGGGAAAAATAATAGGAAATGGAAAAAAAACAACCCCACTGGAATCAGTCTAATAAAAACCACTGGAATTATTCTAATGTCATTCACAGTGAATATTGTGGGATTATTACCATAGGAGTTCCTACCTGTTTGTATAAAATTACTTTGGTCTTCACATAACCACTTCTTTAATTGTTCATTTAATTGAAATGCCAAAGAAGACCTTAACATCAAGGTCTGCAGAGAGAGGTAACTGATTACAGCATGAATGTCATCAGTAGAAAGGCACTCATACAAAACACTAGTTTTCTGCACTGCGAATTTTTGTTGGGGAAGCAGATTGTTCAGGGGAGGATGGTTCTGTGGTATGAAAGTCTGAATTAATGACTAGCCAGTAAGGGGTCATCTGAATATACTAGCTTGTAGAATCTTTTACCAAATTAAAGAACAGCATGTTCTCGGAGCTTTGGGTGGACATCAAGTGACATTTTTTCAATGATTTTGTACTTTCTTACAGGTGAAGGTATTAAAAGTTTCCAAGAGACTGTTGCTTCTTGTTGTTTTTCCCCTGCCCACCTCCTCTCCTTCATTGGATTGAACAATATTGGGCAGATCCATTAACTTCCCTGTGTCTCAATGTTTTAATTTCTGAATTATCATAGGAAAGTTAGACTAATAGACAGGGCACATTTTGGCCTGATACATACCTAGTGTGGTTCCCTCTAAATATGTAATTCACCACAGAATTTGAGCCAATATTTATAATTCAGCCTTCAGCTAAAAACACTATAATGTGTTTAAGCATTTTTACAAATGGTTTCACAGCACCATATGCTAGAAAACACAACAGAATGGAAATTCCTTTTACAAAGTCTTTCCTTAGATATTGCTGAGCTGCACTGCGTTTTTTTAGTGGCATGTGTTCTAAAAATTATTATTATTTTTTTAGGAACCACAATGCGGGCTTGCCATGTGGAGACAATTATTGCATATATTCCAGTTTGGGGTCATACATGTTGAATAAAACCGTGTGGAATGTGCAGTTCTTGTGAACAATTGTTTATTCTTTAGAGAACTCTAATTGTAGTTAGTCTATGTTTTGTCTGGTAAATAAATAACTCGAGAGTCTTTGCTGGAGTGAAGGACTGGGGAGAGCCATGCAGTGTCCACAACAGTGCCAAGGAGGAATGACAAATGTGAGTTGAAAACCACTTCTGAGTATATCAGCCTTGAACACCAGCAGGTGAATGTGTGTAGAGCCATGGTTATGCACGTGTCAAGCACATGGGACATGTTTCCAAAACCAACACACCAGGGATTTGGAAGCTGGCTGCTGACCTTTGGTGTGACATGGACTTCTCCCTGGTTCAAATCTGTACCACACTCGTGTACCCTTTATCTACGCAAACCAGGATGACAATGCCAAAGTACCTCCTCTTGCTGTACAGCCACACTCCTCTCAGTAGGACACCGTTCTCCTCATTGTTGTCTTGTACCCTCTTCCTGTAAAAAAAGTAGGACCAAACTGTGTTTTCTGCTGCAGCTCCAGATGATCCTCTGAAGCCTGAGATGCAGGTTTGCCGCCAGGCTTGAGGTGGGATAGGAGCTTGCAGAATGGATGGCAGAAAGCAGTGGTGGCAGCTGCCAACTCCTCTGCTTGGAGTTGCCACAGCCTCAACAGCTCCTGACCTGGGTGTGGGTGGAGGCTGCAGCCAGTGTCCAGCTGTGGTGTTCAGTTTCAATGGTTTGCGCTCCACCAGTCATGGGTGTGTTGGCATGGAAATCTCTGACCTACAGAGAATGTTGTTCTTGTCTCTTCTTGCCTCCTACATCAGTCAGGATTTGTCCCTAAATTGCCTAGGCGTGCACCAGACACTTTATAGAAAAAACCTGTCATTAGCCCTGATGGGTCGATGTGCTTAGGACAGTTGGTATGTGAGGGGAAATGTCTTAGATGAAAAGGTCTCTGACTAAATATGTAAATGATATTTCTCAGCATTTCCCTCAAATATCTTCCAGCAGATGTGAGTACCATGTGTGTCCATTTAATAAACTAAACTCAAAATAATTTCCACTTTGCTAGATATATGGGGAATAGCTGGGGAGGGTGGGGAGCGAACTACAAAGCAAGGTAAAAGCTGCATATGTGTGTTGTTATATTTGATGACCAATTCATTAAAGCCATAAGTGTATCCAGGCTTTCAATAGTGTTCTCCTGCTGTTGCTTCCTGTACTCCCTGGCTACAAAATCAGTCTCTATGGCTCTCATTTGTCTTACCCACATGAAAGACTTCAAGCATCTGCAAGTTATGATTTGAGAAGTATCTGCTTTTAAACAGAATATATTTATCACCGTGTCTTCACAGGCAGCATAGTATATTGTATAGATTAGGGGATCCTAGACCTTTGAACACTATGGGGCTGGGTGAGATACTCTGCATGCTTGCTGTGTCTGGCCATACCCATCAAACATCCTGGACCCACACCAGAAATACCAGATGTTCAGTAGTTGTGGAAGCCCTCCCACAACCTTTGCTGTGTGTTGCGAAGGGTGGAGGGTGCAAGGTTGTTGCTGTCCCTTGATCTTCCATTGTTCTAGTACTCTTATTTGAACTCAGTAATTTTTGTGTTTTGAACTGGACCATGGTCTAACCCCCAATGCAGTCTGTTAAACTGGGACTTGCTTCTAAACCTTCTGGTTTATGAGACTTAGCCCTTAAAGCTGCCGCTGGGTCTTGCTTAAGTGTGAACATTTTTAGGCTCTGTTCTTGCCAATGGAGGACATAATAAAATACTTTAATGGGTGGCTTCTTTCACTTGGAAAAATCCCAGTCACACAGCAGCTAAGGCAAAAGGAGTTGGCATGGCTGGCATGTGCAAAACTGTCCTGGCCAGTTGTAGGTGAATGGAGAGTCACAAAATAAATACAGGTCTTGTTGTTGGTAAGTATTAAGAAGGCAGCTGAGGTTGCTTAGTTTAACATGTGCATAATGTAACTCAATTTCTGCCTTCCCTTTTCCCCTGTTGGCATTTCCCACCTCACCTCAGCTACACTTCCAGCATGGTGCCTGAGACCCCTTGCTCTTGGGTGCCCTGGATATCAGCCTGGTGTAACGGGAGGACCTGCCACACCTTGCGTGGGGCTGGCTGCCTCTGTGATGAAGCATCAGTGCTTGGCAGGCTGCTCTGTCCCTGTTGCCTCACCTTCCTGGTTGGCCTGTGGTAATCCCAGAGCCCCTTGGCCACTCTGGCACAGCAGCTGGCATGTGGGAAGACTTAAGCAGAAGGCTGGAGGACTGTCTTTGTTCTGAGGTCTGGCGGCTTGAGGGACTTGCAATTATCCTAATGTCTTGCTGTGCTGAGGAGCTGAGTCAGCATATTTGGCCTGGAGCATTACTGCCCCAGAATAAAAACACCAGTTAAGGGATACTAGGCTTAAAAAAAAAATAAATTGTTCCTGTGAAAAGCTACCCTGCCAAGCTCAGAGACTAAATTTAGCTATTCCTGGGTAGTTCAGGAAGATTGGGGTCCTGCTGTTGAGTGATATCTTAAAGCCTCCATATCATGTTTCCTGTACACAAAAAGGCATTTGATCTCTGCTGCAATTTCTGATCTCCACGAAATGCCTGATGGTGAAGGGTATCTCCCTTTATTTGAGATACAAGTGTCATTTTAACAGGGAGTGTGAATTTTTTTTTAATCACAAAGGATAGCAGAGAGGGTTGAGTAAAAATATGTTTTTGAGCTGTGGGGTAACTAAACAAGTGTTCCTTTTTGTTAAATGGTGCTTTGTTGTTTATGTGAGAAGGTTAAGTCCTTCACACACGAGTTTGACAGGGGAAGACAGCAAAGCGTTTGTTAAAAAAACAGCTCCTGAGGCACATGTTCAGAACTGTCACTTATTTGCATCTTTTTGCCATGGTGCTCAGCACAGATCAAATATTGCAGCTTTCCCAGCAGAGTGCAGCTCAGGAAGAAGGAGCCAAGGCCAGCCAGTCCCTCAGGTGGCTGGAGACACCTGTGGACACCTGGCACAGCAGAGTCAGCAGGGCCAAGCTAGGGGCTGTTTTTTGGCATGTGGAAAACAATAGCTTTAGGGAGGAGAGAAGGGGACAGTTCAACCTTCCCAGCTAGTGGATGCTCTAATGCCATGTGGCCTGGAACCTGCAACAATCCTGTAAATACCTGCTGGAGGCAATACAGGCTTAGCTGAAGTCAGTAGGGTTGCAACTGAAAGGTGTCCGCATTGCCCTCCTGGTAAGACTTATTTTTAATCTGGACTGTACCTGAGGAATAGTGTCCTTCACACTACTTTCTTTGCCATGTTTTTATTCTCTTCAGGGTGCCAAAATGAAGCCATTCAATGGTGATCTGTGGGTTTAAGCTCCATCTTCTATAGGAGCTGGTTGGTTAAACCTGTGCTTTGGGCACTTCGGATGTGAGTGGTTTTCCTGAGGTCCATCCTGAGAGTTTGTGGCAGAGCCACAAGGACAGCCAAGATCCACCACAGCTGCAGTGCTGAGCTATTCCTTGTGTGGATATAACCATCTCAGGCAGGTTGCTCTTGAAATGAACATTCTCTTTCATGGCTGTAGTCACGCTTTGAAGGGATGGTGCCAATTTTTCAGAAGCCCACCATCTCTTTTGTCTCGGAGACAGGTCACCACCGTTGAGCACCAATTGGTACCACTTGGTCATTGTTGTGTCCTCACAACCTGGGAGGAATGAGTATCTTTAGCTAGACTGTGTTGTGCACTTACATCCAGTCCAGGGACTAGCCATCTTTTTCAACTACCTCTTTTTTTTTTTTTTTTTCTTCTGTGTACAGTTTGAGGTTTTTCTACCAAGCTCTCCATTGCAGTAAAACAAATGTATTCTCCCATCCTGTCTGGCGTTTTGTGATGAAAATGTGGTATAATGGGACCTGTGAAATGCCTCGTTGTGGGTTGTGCATTACTCATGAGGAATTCATCAGGGAGAAGGATTTCATGCTGTACTTCAACCTCCTTCCAGCTTTTCTTGGATGAAAGGAAAACTCTGCAACCGTGAATGTAACTGGTTATCATTATTGGATGTCATTACTCACTCACTCCAAGCATAAAACAAAAAAATTGCATCCCCTGTGATGTCCATGGGTAAAATGCTGCTCTCAGTTACATTAGCACTTGTAAGCTGAAGAGTAGAGTTCGGCCCTTTGTTTCAATTGAAATATTTGTTTAACACAGGCAAGGACTAAACAATACACTTGAAAGCGATTTGTGTTATTGTCTGTAGAGCAGAGCTTGTATTTTATGAACTGACTGATCATAAAGACAGCATAAATCAAGTGAAGCATTCTCATTTGCTTTGTCTTTCTTTTTTTCTTTTTGCAGATGGGGCTTGTAGAGTAAAGTTGCAGTCAAATATCTGCTCCAGGATATTTTAGTTGAACTGTGCAAGTCCATTAAACAAATGTAATGGCTTTTTGGAAAGAAGCGCTGCGTGTTTCAAACCAAATGTTTTACATAGAGAACATCTGGGTAGTTCTGGGTGTTTGTATGTAGAGTGCATCAGACAGCAGCCGTAGCGAGCTCAGCTGGGAGGTTGCCTGGGATGTAGTTGTAGGATATGACAGTTCAGTTGTTATGGGGAATAATTCCTATGAAGTATTGCCATAAACTGAATGTTTGGCACAAAAGCCTATGTCTTTGTTTCACTGTACACCCAAGTAATTCTTCTTATCTGCCCAGAAAAACTCTAAGCACTGTTTAAATAACCCAGTAAATGCTGGCACCTCTGAGCTGTGGCATGTGCTTTAGAGTGCCCAAGGAAGGGAAAACTCTGTTCTCAGTGAAGCACTACCGATTCCTGCCATGGGCAGTGCAGCACGAGCAATCAATGGATGCAGTGTGTGCAAAAGGTTTGTGGGGTTGGGCTGGAAAGGATCCATGTCCAGTGGTGTTGTGTGCTGTTGCTTTGAAGAATGTGAAAATGCAAAACCAGTGAAATGCAGGTGATTAGCTTGACATTAGAGTTTATTGGGGCTACTGGAAGATCTTTAACCTGTACAAATTAGTAAGTCTGCCTTTATTTCACAGCATTGGAGGCAATGTATTTCCAGGAAATGTAGGAAATGTTGAAAAATGTCTTATTTGGGAGTTGGTTCTTAAATTATTTCTGCAGTTTAACTGAGGAATGTGTGGTTCAAATGAGATTAAAGTTGTAATTTTCAGAGTAGCAATGCAGCTTCCCCTTTCAGGATTGTTTAACTCAAAAGTTAAACAAAGTGAGTTAGGCAGTCTCCTGGTCCCGTCCCTTGTGGACAGCAATTCACATTATGCAGCACTGGTTTAATAGTCCTGCTTGGTCTGACATGATTTGTGGTATTTGCTGAGATGAGTTTCTGGACCAAGCAGAATGAGAGGGAATTGCTCCTTACTCTGAGGAAGGGGGTATGTCCAAGTCTGTGCGAAGGTCACTGGCAGGGTGAAGTGGGAAGCCTGGGCTGCTGTTGTTACACTACCTAACAGCTTAGCTTCTGGCAAGGGGATCCCAAAAACCCGAGTTCTAACTCTCTCTTGTTCAACTGACTCCAGCCAAAACACGTGCCAAAAAAGGTGTTAGTGCATGTTGAAGAAGAGGGCAGCTGTCCTGGAGATTGCAGGGTCCGGGAGAGTTCTTAGGCAAAAGCTTTCCAACCTGGAAAAAAAAAAAAAAAATTTGCTTTGCTGTTTCTCCCCTCCAAAGTTAAACCTCCTCATAACTACTTAGAACAACTGCCTGCAGTTGTGAACTCCTAGCAGGGAAAGCTAGAATTATGCATTTAAGGCTGCAGAATTGCTTGATTGCCAGCCACCTTTTGTAGGGGAGTGTAATTCATTCCTCACCCTCTCACATCTACTCCAAGCCCAACTGGCCGCAGGGAGCGAGAGTATTCCTCTTCCTGTGTTACTCTCTCCACTGAGCCATTAGGGTGGCCCTGGCAATATACTTTCAATAAATAGAAGTGAACAACAGGAGGTTCCTCTACCTTCAGGGGTATAAATATTTCTCAGAAATCAGAGACGAATGGGGAAGGAATTTTTAGCAAACTCCTTTCCTCCTGCTGTAGTAATTCCACCATGTGGTGTTATAAATTATGGGACAGTCCCTTCCCAGAAGGGACCATTAAATAGGTAATGTCCAGGCAGAACAATGTAGTACTGAAGTGGTACATTAACAGAAACAAATTTAATGTTGCAAAGTGATGTGTAAGCCCTGTAGCAAAATAATCTGGGTGAGGCATTGATACACAGTTGCCAGTCTTCTTGTTTTCCAAGAGTATTTTTCCAAGTAGGATGTGGGTTTATGGTTTGCTAGATTCCCACCAGGAAGTGGTGTTTATATTTTGATCCACCTTAGATCAGTTCAGAAAAATGTACTAGACATAGGTGCTTCTGATAGTTCTGTGCCATTAACCCTTCCAACTCTGCTGTTTAAACACATCGATGCAGCTTCCATGATATAATCTGTGTGGCCCACCATCTTTGCACAATGAATCCCTGCTCATCAATGTTAACCCAAAAGTTTAAACTGTATAAATTCAACTTTAAAATCACTCCACACTTCAAAATTACATTCTGTTAATCAGAGATGATCAAGCAGTATGGTGTTGAGTTTTAATAAGTGTTTTGGTGCATGAAGGTACAACATTTGTTCTAAACAAGAAAACCTCTTCCCAATTTTTCCTGGTACTATTGTAATTCTCATGGTGATACAGGACTTCCTTTTGTTCTCTGAAGGACTGCAAAACCAGGAGAGCAAAATTAAAAAATCTGCACAATATCAGCTGACTTCACATTTGTGGTGGAAGAGTCATTGTAAAGATGTGTAAAGCTCTTGGTGTTTCAGAGGTTTCTTAGAGTTCACGGAAACATCAGCAAAAGAGAGAGAATAGGCTGAGTTACGTTTATTTACTCACAACTTTATCAAGCAGAATCTACCAGTGAATGAAAATGTGTTGTGAGGTGGCTTCTTGGGAAAAACAAAAGCAAAAAAACCAAACTAGTTCTAAGAAATAGTTCAATTAATGTCTAACCTTCTTCCTTGCTTAATGTGAATTACAGCTTTGCACTGATGTAGCACCTTTCACCTAAACCTGCAAAATCACTTTAGAGTCTCTGGTAACTGCTGAGGTTACCATTATTTAGCAATTATTTAGCAGCACATTGCAACAGTTTGAGGCAGTTGCTTAGAGGGTGTGAATAACCCCATTTCCAATTTAAATTACTGGAAGGAATTACAGAAGACTGCATAATTTTCAAACTGGAACTAGATCCAGGCACCAGGGCTTTATACCTGTCTTCTGAAAAATGTCATAAAAGGCTTTTTGTAATGACGTAGCCAAGATACTGGTTTTGTGTTTCATCCCCAAATTGATGCCTTGAACAGTGTGCACTCCTACTTTGGAGGATTACTTCAATGTGGTTCACTGCTTATTCACAATGAAAAAACAACATTCAATTAAAGTCCCTCTCTGCTGCCTCAGGTTAGCATTTTGCATTACATCAGCAGCTGTGGTAGCTGTGAGATCAAGCCTCAAAATTAATGTGAAATCTATCTTCCAGTTTTTGGAGAATGGATCTGGAATACCCATGTAACATTGAGAACAGTAATCTTGGGGCTTGTGAATTCTTTCACTCCTCTTTATCCTGACTTGCTAGTAATTTAATTAGTGCTAACAGTCTGTGCAGAGACTTGCAGAAGTTAGAACACTGACTGACACAGGATTAGCTTCCAGTGACTTTTCCTCTGTTGCACATGTGCTGGATGGAGCTATGCTGTGTTTGGAAGTTGATCAATAATGATTGCACAATTGTAACCTCATTTAAACTATGATATAAACGGACATGATAGAAACGGATGCTACCAAGTTTTTTTCCTACTTAAAAGTGAAGTCAGCTTTTTTTTTCTTTTCCCCTGCTTTCTCATCCCCCTGTTCCCCCCTGCTCCTTTTTTCTTCTTTCCTTTTCGGTTCCAACACAATTGTAACCTGGAAGAAAAGCAGTTAGACTTTGTGAAATCCCAATTCAGTGTAGCATTTGGCTTTAGTAAATGTGGGAGCCAAAAATAAACATCTGCTTGGCAACTTTACCAGACATTAACTGTAAATGCAGTTTTCATCTTTTCAGTGAATATGGCATTCAATGCTGGTTAACATCTATTAAGGAGAATGATCCCTAGTTGAGGCTGTAAAACATTTTTTTCTTTTAATTACAGTTATGAACCTCCATTGCCTCAAGGAAATCCCCTACCCCAGTTCCTTTCCAGATATAATTTCTTATATGCCAAAGCATGAACATTTTTGAAAGCTTGAAGGTAGTTGGATGGGATATTTGTGAGTTATTAGGCCTTGGAAAGGGGATGGTCTTCCATCAATCTGTGCATGACAGCCCCAAAACTTCAAGTTGGCCATTTTTTGTCCTTTTTTTTAGTCCTTTAGTATTAGATCATAAGCCTCTTTTTTTTTTTTTTTTTTAATCAGACAGAGTGATCAATATTTTAAAGTATTGGCTATTGCATCTTTGGATATTCAGAAGGATTGAAATTATATTTAGAAGTGTATTAGGAAAAATGTAAGTAGTCCCACTCTTTTCTCCTGGAAGGTAAAATCTGCACATGACAGGGACTCTCCCAGGATGCCAGTCTTGGGCTCTGGTCCTGACAGGCCACAGCTGGAAATATCTTTAGTAACCTGGTCCTGTCAGATCTCTGCTTTTCAACAAATCCTTTGCAACCTCTGCTCCTATCAGGACAAATTCATTTTACTGTGGATCAGCAAGGATTGAAGTGGATGCAGATTTGCTGTTGTGTGCTATTGGGACAGTGGAGAGGAATGAGAAGGGGCAGCTTCAGGTAGCACAGTAGAAAACACTTTAATGCTAGGGATGGTGATTATTTGTAGGATCTTTCTTCTAGAACTGAACAATCCTATGACTTGGGATTTCAGTAATGCTGTTTAAAAAACTTTTATTTTGGGAAGTGAGAAGTTTTTTAGTAGATTTCTAACACATATAACTCAAGACCAGGATTCTTAGCATTAAATGAAGGTAAAATTGTTGGGGAATGCATGCTGTAAATATGCCAGGCTTCATATACATAGCCAAGAACAGTGGGTACTAAACAATGAAAGGATGTAGAAAAGGATCCAAAACAGTAAGGCAGTAGTTACTCAGGAAATGTGCTCATGAATCCTATTAACAGGCACTGTATGAGGGGGTGAGGAAAGAAGTGGAGGAAGGGTGTTGTATGTGTTCCTCCTGGCACCCACTTTGTATATGTATAGTATAAGTGTGTTCATTTGATGCCTTCTATGGCTCATTAAAACTTGATTCCACAGACATCTTTCTCTGTGAATAAAGGGGGCAACTACAGAGCATATGTAATCCCCTGGACTAGTGCTCATGATTAGTTAAGTCCTCTTCTCCACTTGATGAATCATCATTTATGATATGATAGCAGTAACTATATCCAACCGAACCAGAAAAGGAAAATTAAGCCTGAGATAGTCATACCTTGGTTCTCCAGGAGGCAGTGGCACATTGTGCCTCAGCTTATGCAAATAGATTTTTGACTTGGGACTTGGCACAAGGGTGGGTTTCTCTACAGGTAATGACATCAGCTTTAGTTTTTAGAAACTTAATCTATTTTATGTGATACACTGTGAAGAGGGGAATGAAACAGAGAGATGCAGATGTTTTCTTTATACCTTTACCATGCAGAATAAGGCAGCTGTAAAAAGTACCTTTACCTCGTACAAGCAAGTGAATCTGAAAGGTGCATCAGAGCACGTGTGTCCTCACTCTCTAAGTGTGCAGCTGCTGCCTCGAGATAATGATAACAGTATTTTGTCCTTGGTAACACCCATGATGTGAAGAAACATGTAATGGAACAGAGTAATGGAGAGAAGCCCTGAGATTTAAATCAACAAATTCTCACTTTGCAATAGCACCAGTACGACTTTGAGCAGCTCCCCTGATTATGGCATAGTTTGCCAACGTATCAAACAATAGCGTTGGGCTGCTGATAAATAATTAATAAGGATTTTGTTGAATGCTTGTCTCCCAGGCAGTATCACCATGGAGATGATCTGGCTTTTAGGATGTGAAAACTAACAATCTCCAAAACAATGGCATTGTGTCAACCTTACTTTTTCTCTGAAAGCGAGAGCTCTCAGAGATGTGTTAGCAGATTGCACAACGCCAGGCACTAATTTTGTTTTCACTCACACTGGCCTTTTGTCCAGCTTTTTAGTGGGTGCATGAAATGCTTTCTGTGACTGTGCAGAAGCTTGTTCTTAGAATTACAGGTCCTGTGTGATGCTCTTTAGTACTGCATTTGGCCCAGAGTTGGAGTCTCAAGATAGCTTTTTTTTCACCAAATACACACAGCACAGATATAATCTGGTGAGAAGAGGCTTGCAAGAAGTCTTCATGAGAATATCTTTACAGAACCTTTGGATGCTTCTTTTCCACATAGGAATATCTGTCCATGGCTCCTTCTTCCTGCCTGGAAGGTCCAGGGGCTAGATAGACAGTTATTCAGCCCATCTCCTGCCTTTCCCTTTTCTCCTTTGTGCAACCTCTGGAAGTGCCATTTCAATGCAACTGCATTATCAGTCTCCCCCTCCTTATCATTTGATTGCAGCCACCTCAGGGACCACACAATTTCATAGCTTTGTTTCTTTTCCTCTTGTGTTGGTGATGTCTGGGCCAAGAGCCATAGGCAGAGACTCCCCTGGAAAAAACATAATACAGTGCCAGACTTTATTCTTTCTTGCTCGGCTCTTTGGAGCTGGAGAAAGAACAATGTACATTTTCTCTCCCCACCCCCAAACATCCTCTGCTTTCCCTTTCTCTTCCCCCCTGGTTGATCCACCTATTCTTTACCTCCACACCCCGTTGGCACTTGGCACACTGCACTTCCCACCTCCGAGTCTCAAAGAAAGGAAGCAGAGCTGTGAAACTGGCTGGGCTCGCCCACTTCCCATTGCTGGGTGGGGATGGCCTCAGTTCACAGCTTTCAGAAAGGAGAATTTAACCCTCCCCTCCCTCTTCTCCCAAAGAAAATAATTTGGAATAATTTTCTTTGAGCTGCTTTTGTGACACATCTCCCGGTGGCAGCAAGCTGGTTTCCCTTTCTCAGGGGACTGTGCTCTCTGTCCTGATGTTTTTTTTGACTCTCCACAATAGTATTGCAAGAGCCCATTGGAATGTGCTCGAACATGGGTGGTATGCACAAGCACTGGAAGCAGCTTAAAAGTCACAGCCCTATGGTGGAAAAAAGAAGTTCATATCTCACTATGGTCCTAAAAATAGCCTTGGTAGATAATAGAGAGTTGAGAGATTGTTTTCAATGGGACTGAATGTACTGCACGCAGAAGTTGTTGGGAAGGGGTCAGCGGTTTGTGGCATTCAGGTAGTCAGCCTTGGCTACAGCACACTCCTACTGAAACATCTGTGACTGCACTGTGGCTTGTTCTACCTTTGTTTATATTCACATGTCTCAGCTGGAAATGAGGCAAATGTAGGTTCATTACATTAAAACAAACATGTGAACCAGCTTCCTGAAATGAAGCGAAACAGCTTTTCGCTTTGATGAAAATACAGCTTTTTAGCTCATGCCATAAATGAGGATGCCAGCAATGGCTCAGCAGACATGGAGATTTGATATGGAAATGGGCGCATTACATCCTGCCATGCTCTTTGCCAGTTGTGTGGACTTGGAGATATTTTTCTGTACGTGATGGTCTTGATCAGGCTCTGTAAAAATGAATTCCACCCGTTTTGCTCTGCTAAGCAGCTGAGAAGCTTGAAAAGGAGGAAAGACATTTCTCTCACAGATAGGACTGAATGTACAGAAACCTTTGCAACCGTCACCTTCTTGAAGTATTTATAGTTCAATTCCAGTTACTTGTATGAAACAAAAGCAAAGAAGCATGAAGTGTGTTGGAAAATACTTTATAATCTCTCTACACCAGTTCAGAGAATGACTATAAATTCTCTTTCCAGCAAAATGGAGACAGGTAATTTATTGCAGCCTTGAAGCAAGCAGCTTATTTCTCCACGCTTCCTGCCCAGCAAACTTTGCAAGTTGACTCACAGAGGCATGGAAAGCCAAAAGCTGTTCTCCCTCTTTACTGTCTGCTTCTGGAAGGCAGAGCAGCAGTGGAGATAGGGCTGTGCTTGTGCAGGACTGTTGGGATATTCCTGGCAATATTAGAGCTCACAACCCCCTGCTTTCTCTCTCCTCTACTGTACAGTTTTGGAGAGGGTATTCTCTGCCTGCTTCTGAGCAGAGGCTGGTACCAGAACCGACATCTCTGAATATCTTTCTCCCCCTCTGGCCCCATGTGTGGGACCATGCAGCGATCAGAGCTGCAGGAGAGGTACTGAGGACGTCATTGGTGTGTCCAGCCAGTATTGATTCCCAGAGGGGCCATCACATGGCCTAGTTTTGAGCTGTGACCTTGGTGCTTATGCATATATTTGACTTTACATGTGTGAGCTATCCCGCAAAAGTCAATGGCCTGCTCGCATGTGTGAAGTTAGGCATGTGCTAAAGTGTTTTGCCAGATTGAATACTGTGTCTATGGGGGCTTTAGGTGAACTTGAACCTGTTTTGTTGGGGTTAGAGGCTTAAGATTTCATTATTAAGAATATGATATGTTACTCTCTCTTAGTGCAAGGTCTTGGAGTTATCTGAAATTCTCATTAAGACAAGAAGCTAGGAAAAGTACAAATTCCTCCACTAGTTAAGTTACTAAAAATACTATAATTAAATTATCTAAGTCTTAAACCCAGTAAAATATATTGAGAAAGTGTGGTAGAGGTATAAGTACAGCATTTTGAGAATATCAAAGGGACTAACAGCACTTTCTCTGCAGATCTTGAGCTGCAGTATTTGGAATAGTTATTGTAGCTGATGTAAAAAAACATGTTGCATTTGCCCTGCTCTTGATTCATAGGCTGTGACCCTTAATAAATTTTGATGTTGCACACAGTGAAGCTGTTGCTTTCAGAGAAAGGAAAGTAGGCAGGCAAGAAGGAAAGAAAGGGACCTAAAGAATGAACAAACAAGTTCTTTCATAAGGTATTTCTCAACTGAGATTATTTCTTATTATGCTTAAAGTATTCAGGTTTATCATGCAGCAGTCCTGTGAGTGGGGTTTTGAAAAATTGAGCTGCTATTAAGAGCATAAGCATTGAAAATTTATTTTCTGGAATATATTTCTGAGAAAAATACATTTCATGGAAAAACATTATTGATACATTAAAATACCTGGAAGAGAGGCTCATTTTACAGTCTGCTACCATAACATACAACTCGGCGTCTTATTTTGCTCAGAGAGATGAAAGCAATGAGATATATATATATAGAGAGAGAGTAAATGCCTAAAATGCAATTGTAACTTGTAATGTTTTCATGAAATACTGAAAAAAACCAACTGGACTTGCTTTCTTGTGTGTGCTGGTTTTTTCACACCAGTAGACTAGAGCCCAAGTATCCTTGCTGACATGGTCTGAGCAGGTGAAAGACACTTGGCTGGCCTGAAACCTTTTCTTAGATGGGAAGGGCTGGAGCAAACTCTTTTCTGCAGCTCCACTAATCCTGCCTTTGGATGCCACTTGTGACAGTGACAGCGTGCTGACAGTAATCACTCACTCTTTGGCCTTTTGGACCAGGTCACCAGTATGACTGTGCACTCCTGGTAGCCTTTCAAATGTGGAGCCTGCCCAGTTGGGGATTGTGGAGGCCACCAGGCAGGTGGCACAGGGTAAAAAGCATTTGTTGAGATGCCTTAAAACCTTTCACTCTCCTGAGGCTCTTTTTGAGGAGAAAAACATCAACTGAACATGGGGAAAGGTAAATCAACCTTTAATAATCATATAGTTTGTTGAACAAGACACTTCTGTGGTGTGTTGCACCATTTGAGGGGGAATAGGCAGGTAGCCTGAGATGCTGCTGTCCTTGTTTCCTTCAGGAGTTACACCGACTTTCTGTTTCTATTTCCTCATCTCCTAAAAGCAAGTGTATATTGCTGTTTCACCACTTGCCTACCAAGGTTTAGTTAATAAGTGGTTGCACTCTGTTTTGAGCACACTGGTGCTACGCAAACAGGCAGTGATACTATTACATTAGTATATGCAGGTAAGCTTCATTTAGTTATGTACTCGTAATGCATAAGGGGCATTGCCTCCTCCACAGCACTCCTGCTGTTTGTCAGCATTGCAGGGGATGGTCTAACCACAGGCAGGTGGATGCTTAGAGCTGCACTGGCTCCGCTGCCATCACTGGAGTTAAGATATTTGACACCTGCCAGTGTCTTTCCTTGATTCCAGATGCCAGTCACTGTGATCTGAAGGAGCTCGGGTAGGGAAGAAAAAGTCTTGAATGTGTAAACCCAAGAGATGTGTTCAGGTTGCATTCTTTCTTTATATTAGGATGAGACATTGCAGCCTGGATGTCACTGACAATATCCCAAGTACTTTGACTGGGCTTTTGAATTCTACCCCTGCAACTGGGAAGTGATACTTTCAGGAGACCTTAAGTACTGTCTTCAAAATTTGATTAAACTTTTAGGAATAGACTTTACAAGTTAAGGCTCTTAGATGCCTTTTAACAGCTTTCCAGCATGGGTTGTGGGACTGTAAACTTCCTGGTCCTATCGAAAAATATGTTCCCAGGCAACACATCTGTTTGCGTTAGAATATTGGTTCAGACATATATTTACAGAGTGCTACCACCTTTTTCAATCACATTTGCATTTTTATATCTAAAAGTATATGTTTTCTTACATACAATTAATGCATGAAAGCCAGTTGTAGTACTTATGTATCGATGTACAGAAGTCCTGCCTGTGAAACACAGTCAAGTCAGTAGGAGATTGGCATGTCCCTCTGGGCTACCGTTATTGCTTTACCAGCCATGAATAGGGAAGAATTTGCTCCTCGTTGTATATTTGACAATGAAACCCTTTTTAAATTCTTCCTCAGAGCCAAGTACAAGGCTGTCTTTTAATAAAAAATGTGTTTCTACCCATGTCTATATTTATTTCTTACAGGAATGCACATGCTGCTCCAAGAGCCACCCACATCCTTCTCTAGACAGTCCCAGTGCAAACGTGGGAAGGGGGAAAAATTCAGTGTCATCTTTAGAGCTGGTTGCCTCTTACATCTCTAGAATTACTTGGAGATTATCTAGGTCACTCATTCAATTAAGATCTGTTGTATTACTCTTTCTAGAAATATGTGCCATGTAAATAAGACCATAGTTACATTGTCACTGTTAAAATATCCCAAATGTTTGGGTGAAGAGGAGGAATAGAATTGTTTTGGTTTTAACATGCAAATCCATCTGTCCCTTGACTTCTGCCTTTTTATACTGCTGTCCCAAAGTAGGGGAGCACTTGAACATGAGCTTAATCATGTGCAGCAATCTTTGGGAATTCAAGGGGACGGGGCATGTGCTTAATGCTTTTTTGAACAATGTTGCTTTTCAGAGTTGAAGTCTTTGTAGGAAACCTAATCCTTTAAACTGGCTCCTGTTTGTGTACATTTCAATTTTATAATATTTTAAGTTTTTCCCTTGTTTCTTCAATATCCTCGATGATACATCATATAATGAAAACAATACCAGTCATGCCACTTGCAATTACTGAAGTAGGCAGTGACTTTTTTTTTTTTTTTCTGAAGGAACTGGGGAAAATCACGTAAATCACAGATTTACAAATGTTTTCCCAGGAGAAGTCCACAGTATTTGGCTGCAAAGAGTGACACAAGCTTGGTTTACCCATAAAAGGGTGGCCATCTCAGCAGGTCAATGGTGTTTTTCAAAGACGTATGATTGATTTTAAGCTAGCCGGTAATTTGTGCCTTGAATTCTCATGTACAAAAATAAAACAGGGTAAATATTGAGTATAATAAAGGCCATGCTGCCATTCAGTATGCACAATGCCCTCACCTTCCCTCTCCCACAGGCTTCTCTGCATTGTTGGCTTCTGCATTTCTCATAGGGCATAAGATGACCTCCATGATTACTTATGGTACTGTTCAGATAAGCCCCATTTTCACAGGCGACACACATACACACACTCACGAGGACTGTTACAATTTGAATTTATATTGCAAGTTCAGCTATCACTTCCTCTGTTCCCACCCTGCCTTTTGGAATGATACCCAGTCACACAATATGCTTGTAAAAAAGGTTGCTGATTGAGGAAGGATGCAGGAAGGATATGGTTTTGCAGTGATTTCATAAGTGCTCTGTAGGACCTGAAAGTCTTGGGTTTATATGAGGACGAGTTTAGATACGAATTTCAAAGATTTATTTTTTCTGATTTTCGAATAAGTCATAACTTCTGAACAGTTTGCTTACTTTAGGAGAACCATGGACTAACCTGTGTTAATATGTTCCTCTGTGTATTAACATGGACAAATATCAATATGTAAACAGCACCCTGGATGCTCTGCCTTTGTTTCCTCAGTGATCTCAACCTTTTCTCAGAGAAATTGTCTCCAAAGCTTCTGTTTGGAATTTTCAGATGCAGTAATGTCTGAGCAAATGCATGGCCCATCAAAATCTCTTGAGAGTTTTTGCCTCAGGAAGAGAGTATTTAGGGTGGTGCAGAGATCATTCCAAAAGATGCTGTGGCCCTTCTCAGTGAAGTCCTAAGACCCAAAGACTCTAAAACTTCATGTCACCCATCACTGTAATGAGAGTGTATTTATTGCTATGAGGGCGCTGGGGCATGGAGGTTTGTATTTTAAAACTTTATTTTGGTCATTCCACGTTCTGCCAACATCCAACATCTGTATTTTATTTTTTGAACTCTTCTTAATGGATTAGCTGCATCTGTTCTGTTCCAAGAATAATGCTTGATTTCCTGAATTTATAGGTTGCAATAAAATCCATTCGTAAGGACAAAATTAAGGATGAACAAGATATGGTTCACATCAGACGGGAGATTGAGATCATGTCATCCCTCAGCCACCCTCATATCATCACCATATATGAAGGTTAGTGAATGTGATTATCTTCCCTGACTGCTCTGTTACGTTCTTGCAGATCTGATGTTCATGTTTCTTGAGATGGTGCACCAAACAAACCCCTACTCCTATTGTAACCCATCCCTTACCAACGAGACTGCTTTGAGCACTACCTTCCCTTTGAGCTACCAGATGTATAATCCTTTGCTTGGAAGAGCTTCTCTTTGTGTGAGTTAAGCACTGTGTCCATGGCAGGTGGGAAATTGTTGGCATGTATCACCTCATCTCCTTGCTTCCATTGGACAGTTCGGTTTCATTTCATCCTCTCTCATGAACCGGCCTGATGTCTGCTTCTGTTTCCAGCCCCTACACCAGTCCTTGTATGCTTTATTTTCCCTGGGCTACACAAAACTGGTCTTACCTACTCAAGAACTTTGGTCCTCCCTTACTTGCCAGTTGTTGTTGCTAGTTCTGTCATTGCAGCTTGTACCTCTGAATCCCAGCATCCACTTCTCCACCTCTGCACACTTGCCTGTCAGTCTAGTCATTGGCTTGTCATTCTTGTTTCCTTTTTTCCTGTTTTCCTCCTCTAACTCCTTTCTTCCTGGGACACAGCTGGGAAGCCTGCTAATTCCTGCCTCCTGGAGCTGCTCCCTGGTCTTACAGCAAGGAACAGGAAACCAGGGGCATTGCTCCCTGATTTGCCAGTTTGTTTGTTTATGTATTTATAGAGTGTCACTCTGTAGTAAAATCTCCTCCTCCTTCCTTCCTTTCTTTCTTCCTCAAGTGACATCCCAGCACTGGCCAAGAGGTTCAGGCTGGGTATGTGCTAAAAGACACTGGCCAAGTGGTCTGTTGCTGCAAGGAGAGTGGCTGCATGGTAGACACAGAGGTTCAGAGGGGCCTGGCTTGGGCAGCCTTTTCCCTGGAGATCACCTCTCTTCCTAGGTGCACAGCAGGCAGCTTGAATTTAGCCCCTCGTATTTACACAGACATGAGGTAAACGCACAAGGTGATGATATGTGTATGGCAGCTCTGCTCCAAGAGTTGATACGACTGATTAAAACAAGGGCTGTCTTGGCGTGCTGTTACAGGATCGCATATTGAGTTATTCAAAAGCATGTTCTTGTACTAGAAAAGAGATAAGTATCTGTCTTTTTATTGAATAAACTCATAAAAGGATCTGGGAACAGAAAAGGGGAGGGATGCTGTGTCAGCATGTGGGTTGCAAATGGAACAAAAGTTACTTCAAATGTGGACGGGAACTTGGAAAGAAAAAAGATTAAGCATGCTGTGGTCCTTTGACCAATTGCCCTTCTCATCCTTACTTTAAATAGTTTTTACTGAGTTAAAACATTTGTAAAAGTTAAAAAGATTACAGCATTTTTAGGAAGCAGACAATAAAGTCCTGTGAGAGCAGGACTTCCTCCTCTGGCCCTGTGGAGGGAGGAGCAGTGCTTCTGCAGCAGAGCCAGTCAAGCTTCACAATGGAGAGTGCATCCTGTCTGCAGGAGGGCGAGCACCTGTGTCAGGTGATGGTGTATTTTCTAAGCAGTGAGAGTCAGTCTTTGGCCTTTAGCAGTCAATGCTGTAACTTAGATATGGTAGCACTGGGAAGACGTGGAACTGAACCTACGGGAGTAGTCACGTACTGCCCAGAGGTTAAGGATGTGAGCTCAGGGGTCCTTAAACATGTGCTTCATTTTAAGTTGAAGAGTACTTGTAGTGAAGTTAAGGAACTACATCTAGGACTGAAGTATTTGTAGCCTCTTGAAGTTGGATTTTAAACACATGGCTACTCCTCTTAAGTGATGCATAAAGAGTGATAATATTGCTATCCTCTGACACAAAATGTTGAAGTCAATAAATCCTGAGAGATGGGCTTAATCTCACCAAATTTAAACAATCCAATATTTATGCGGTTGGTGTATGCTACAAGTCTTTGAGTCCCTCTCTAGTCAAGAGGGATCAGCATCTTCACAGGATGATTGGCTCCCTCCTGGGAGATGTTTTTTTCAGATAGGTGGGATAAATGACATATTGGAGGCTCCTGTTGGCTATAGATGGAACCTAGCTGGCTAACTTAGATCAGATGCTTAACTTTTAAACTGAAGCCGCCCTAGAGATATTTTGCTCCTCTCTCATAAGTTGTTACTGTAGGTTTTCAGACTGCCACTGCACATCTGACTGCTTTCAGGAGATGCCAAGTTGCACAGATATACCTACCATGGACAATGTTGTATGTCCCTGTAATATCTTTGAAAGCTCTTTGTACTAAATTTACAAACATGTGTTTTCCTTAAGTAGGATCCTTGTTTAGGTATCCTTTTGACCTTCCTGCTTAAAAGCAATTAACCTCTGAATTTGTCAACTTGATGTAAACACAAGCTTGTCTTTTTTTTTTTTTTTTTTTTTTTTGAGATACCAAGCAAATTCAGATGTGTGAAAAGAAAGCTTTCCAGTTTAGAGATATTTTTTGTAACCTAATTGAAAGACATGGATCTTGCTCATTACTGTGAGGGCAGATGTAAAGTTGTGATTCCAAAGAAATTCCATTCTCTCAGCAGGGCTGTAATTGCCAATCTGTCGAATGTGGCTGCAAGGGAAATACTCTTTCAAATGACTTTAAACTGCTTGAAAGGGACTGGATAAATGAAGTTAGCTTTGGTGGCAGTGTTCTGATTTCAGCACATAAATTATAATTTATAAAATAATGCCTCTGTCCATTCATCTGTCTGTCTCCCCCCTGCACCCCCACCCTTCCCTTGCCCTCTTTCTTTCTTTCTTTCCTTAAAAACTCCAGGATTTTATTATAAAGCCTTTAAGAGCTAACATTTTTCCAGGGGTAGCCTGAGTGCAAAATCTATCTCATCTGGCAATACTTTATAAAAGTTAAACCAGGGAAAGCGTATCAGGCTTGATTCTGCAAACATTTAAACACGTGTTGGGCCAATCATGAGGGTGAAGTTACACTTGGTAAAGTCAGAAGTGAGATCTTGAATTTTTTTAGTGTGAAATAATTTTCTACGTGACTGTTTCTGTGCTGAAAGAGTTGTCCTTGGTCAGCATAATCATACAAAGAAGTCTGACCATTCGCAAAATGCACTTAGAAATGAACAGACCATTACCAAATGTGATTATAGAAATAGTTTAATGAAGATATTCCCTGAAAAAATAAATAAATATTAGGATCACATTTTGGTGCCAGGGGAACATGATGGCATTAATATAAATGAGTAACTATAGGAAAGCGTGTGCTGAAGTGCTTTGCTGGATTGGGGCCAGGATACTTATAATGGTGATGGACCTTTTGCATCCACAAGGCACAAAATATGGATTTCCTGAGTAAGATGCACTTCTTACTTTTTTAATGTTTAGGTTGCATTTTTGGTACTCTTAAGAAAAAGCACAGAGAGTCTCCGTCATGTGTCTGCCAGTCCACAAAGACTTGCATGCTTTGAGTAATCAGGAAACTGGTTCAGCTCTTCTTTGCTTTCAAATCCCAAAGACAATGGAGGAAGATCTGACAGTGTGTAATGACAGTGGGATGGTATTCCAGGTTACTCATCTTACTTGCCAAATACATGTTCAATCTCACATTTTGTGCCAGACGTCATGCAACGAAACACAAACACACACTTGATGTTTTAGACACCAAAGTGGGGCTCCTTGAGTTGTGTCAGTCAAGTCACCATGTCATCAGCAAAAACAGCTGCGTTGCCAAAAATCTACCTGGGTGGCAACTGTCAGGTTGTGTGGACATGAGCCATTGCTGAGAAACTGCTTTCCTTGCAGCAGCACCAGTTCAGGCAAGTGCCCCTCCACCTTGGGCTGCGAGGTGCACCTCTGGATAGGGTGGGCAGCCAGGGACCAGCGTGGCAGTTCACACTGTAGTCAGATTTGCTCCTGGGCAGAACAGAGTCCCTTGTCTCAAGGTGACATTTCTGGGCAGGCAATCCCATCCTCTGTCCCAGCCCTGCTATCTTCTGGTTTTCAGACATAATCAAAACAAACTTTGGTGCCTAATGACCCCACCCCTTCTGTGTGCAAAACACCTGGAAAAAGTCTCCTCAAACATCACATGGATAACTGGGCTTTAATCAAGAATGATGGAAGTTGGAAAGCTGAAGTGATTCTTTTTTTTTTTATTTGGCCAAGAGAAAGTACTTCAGCAGTGATACTATTTAATCACATTTCTAATTGATTTCCTCTAATTATGTGGGCTTTTGACCTTTGAGTTCTTTATTCCCATTGTTTTCAGTTGATAACATCCAAGAACATAAAGTAATTTTTCAAGTGTCTGGCGATAGTAATAAAACAAGAATAAATAAATTTAACCCTTTAGTTACCATCCTCCAGCTTTATGAATTTCCTGTCATTCACGGTGATTGTCTAAACTGCATTTCATCAGACATGACATAAACTGAAATGTGGGATATCACTGGCAGGTCCAATTCAGATGCCAAAATGACTGAAAGCAGTGGTGAAATTTATTTCTATATTCCCATTTACACAGTCTTCCCACTGCAATGTAAATGTTTGTCTGAAGTTCTGTAGCATTTTAAATCATAATTTAAAAAAAGAGCAACTAGTTCTTGTATTTTTTTCTGAAACAAAAGACAACTAGTGTAGCATGTTATTGTGGCCAAATTAGCAATTGTCACTTTTTCTTCCTTTTTAAAGAGTAAACCATCACAATCTGCGTATCCTCAGCCTCACTCTCTGAGAAAGAACCTCACCAATCATAATGGTTCTCATTATGATTTAATCTCCTCACTGGGGAGTAAATTATAGTATGCTGTCTGATTTAGAAAGATCATTGCAGGATCTTAAGTACATTCCTTTAATTTAAAAAGAGGTGCAATTTGTCTGAATAAGGCCATAATTCAGGAAAACAATTTAACACAAGCTTAGTGTTAAAACACCTACTATGTATCTTGCTATCTTTAGTTGTAATTAAGCATATGCATAAATTTATGTGGATGCATTTCAAGTGGTTTTCTTGTTGTACCTTGGGTGTTTTGATGACTGCTGTATGCGGTATTAAAAACAGTAATAAAATACTACTACTAATAAACCCCCTCCAAAAGCACCCAAATAAAAAATATGCCAAGGGCCTCTAAAGCTTTCAAAGCAGTCAAGAACACAAAAGTTGCATCAGACTGAATTTTGACAGTAAAAGACACTTTTTAGTACTTGTATGTCATTTTGAAGAATAATTCAAGCCTTATTACACAAGTGAGGTAATTGGGTCATACATGACTTTTCTGAATGAAAAGGTTATTCTAGTCTGCATCTCCAAAATTAAAAACAAACTTGCTTGTTCTTTTGATTTGGCTGACCTTTAATAAAAGAGCATTTTGTAGCAGTGGAAAGGTACTTCTGTCTGCGGCTGTTAGGAGAGTAATAAAAATACCACTGAATGGAAAGACACCAGATGGAAGGAATGTCAACATACTGGAACTAATTTAGGAGATTGCTCTGATAGAGAGCAAAGGCATGAGGAGAATTCAAATGGTTCCAGTGCAAAGAGATTGGCCGCCCCTCTTAAACTAACAAACTAAAATCCTTACCCCAGGGTTACATGTAAACCAAATGGAATCAGCCTACAAGGAGGTAGTCCATTAAGGGGGGAAAAAAATCCACCCCTGTCAGCACTCGCTCTGACTTCAGTATCCCATAAGCTTGGAGGAAGGGCAAAAGCCTTCAGCTTTGTTTTGCTTTTTTAATTTGGTAGTAAGTCCAAAGGGAACTGTGCTAACAGAGAGGGGTACAATGTATCATTGTATCTTTCTGATTGGTATTTGCAAAACCATACCCACGTGGGCTTTCTACAATTTTACGGTGAAGCACATCTTACACATTTAAGAAGAATAGTGAGTATGTTCATCTGGTGTCAGACTTGTCCCATGAGTTTAAGAAGAGGTGACTTCAGTGCAACTAAAGGGTACAATTTGGCAATAGGATTGAAAAGAAGAATTCTGATGAGCAAGAGGTCCCAACACAATCAGAGCTCTTTGGAAAATGGGAAGCTGTAGATAGAAGCTGAGTTCATAGTTTCACAGCCTCTAAATATAAGTAAGTGGAGAAATTATGTCCAGGATTTATTGTTGTCGTAGAACAACCTGTGAAAGAGATACATGGTTGATGTTACAAAATGTACTTTGCCTCAGATATGTCTTCAATAGTGAGAAGTTCTTTCCCAGTTTCACATTTATATTCTTCATGAACTGTGAAGCCAGCAGATTTGGTTCCAAATATCAGCCTAGAAGTATAGAACTTTTTTCTGTCATTAAAAAAAAAAAATAAACACATTAGAGTCAAGGGGGAGTTTAAAGAAAAGTTTTAAGAAACCGTTCTTTGACCTCTGCATCTTAAGCACTCTTTGCTGCCAAGGCTCTTGGGGTGACCAGACCAAGCAAGGTTGTTGCCCACTGGAAAATGCTGTTTCTCCACATCATTGTGACCAGTTTCTCTGCACAATAACACGACACTTTTCTGATCTCATGGGAATGCAATCACATTCTTCATACCTTGTGGTACATGCCGTTCCTGCTCCCTGGTTCCTGATGTGCTCTCACAGTGCTGTCCCTGCTTCCTCCCCTGTGGCCACATGGAAGTGTAGCCATCTCAGAAGTCAAGCCTTCAACAAGCAGGCTCTGTCTGCAAGGGAATCCTAGTGATTTGCAACCACCACCCTGCACCACTTGACCCCTATGGCTGAGATAGTGCAGCAGCCCTCCCACCACACTGAGGTCTTGTTGCGGCTCTCTCAGTGTAACTCAACTTGCACAGTGGTGAAAATAAACACAGTGGCTCAGAAATAAATGACACGCAGCTGGTAGCAAGAATTTCTCCTGCTGCTGTCACCTCTAATGTGCAGCTCATGCCCTGTATCTAAGCAACCCCCATCTCTTCATTTTTGATTGACAGGCCATCTCTCCTGCTATCCATGTCTGGGTGTTGATACTGATAGTTCTCGCTGACAGTTCTCCACTTATCTTGTTTGGCCAGCTGTTTGCAGAGTATCGATAGTTTGAAAGAAGCTAGAGCAGCTCCACCTTAACTTACACATAACCTTCCTCCTTCCCTTGACCTTGCTCAGGGTGGAGGAGCAGCCTCCTACAACACAGCTGTCCCAGCAGTAGCAAGCTGGGGGATGTTCCTGGGGTGGAGCATCCTATCAAAGCCACATTTCTCCACTGGCAGTAGGTGCTGCCAGGGTTCAGGCACACTTCTAGGTGGGAGTGAGTTTTGGAATGAATATGCAAGTATAGACCATGTAATAAATCATCTGCAACCAAAACAAAGACTGAACCAAGCAGTCCCAGAAGCTATATGGAGGCAATCTGTCCATTGTCAGCCTACGGGTTACAAGCCCATGTGCGAACAGGGCAGTATATTTATTAGCTCATTAGTTGCAGTAAGTCAACTGAGCCTTTAATTAATGTCCTGCTCTCTTCCTCCAGCCACTGGACACAAGGCTTTCTTGAGCATATATTTATAGAACTCCATGCTGTGCTCAGAAGGGAAATTCAGAAGTGCCTATGTAAAACCTGCCTGACATCCTCAATACTACTGTGAAAATTCATGGTGTACTTGACTGATGGTCTGAGTCTTGCCAGAATACCACCTTGGCATATGCCTGATAGTTTGGACCACTGCATTCCTCTTCAAGTTTGTGTGTGTGTGTGTATAGACATAAATTCCACTGCCTTTCAGCTTGTTCTTCCTGCAGTGGCAGCTCTCATTTTAGATTTTTATGTCTGCAGGAAAGAAGATGTATGCCCTCTCATGAGATTCAGCTGATATGATAGAGGTGCTCTAAACTGAAATGAAGCAGTTGTAAAGAATACCTCCCTATTCATCTCTGCCCCTTGGTGGAGTAATTAATCGTTGTTTAATTCTGTAATCATTCAGCTGTGATGGTGGTGAGGAGGCCTCTGTAATTTCATTTAAGTTCAAGGATAGTTTCCCTCTCACAGTGCTCCCTCATGAAGGAGAAAAATGTGCCAATTTGTTCCAAGTATGCTGGTAAACTGAAAGTCGAGTATGAGTTACTGAGATGATTTTATTCTCACAGATTCTAGCATGGCTTTCTGACAAAAATTTGAAATCTGGAACAGTGACTTATGCTTTCCTAAATTCAATTTGAGGGTATTATCTCAGTTTCCTAGAGGGCAAAAGAGAAAATTTGAAATGGAAAATGCCTTTAAACTCACATTCCTCCAATCAAAGTGCTTTCCATCTCATTTCTCTGGAAATGTTGGAAAATATGTCTGGATCAGGATTTATATTAATATGGCAAATTAGAGTCAAAATTAGATTTTGGAATCTAAAACTTCAGAACATCAAGGATAATTTGAGTAAGCTCTCATGACTGAGTGATGAAGGCAAAACTTTATTAAGGCAGGCTGGAAGAATGCTCCATCATGGCAGGGCTGTTATTGCAGTTGTTGTCAGCAGCAGCTGGGGGAGCAGGGTGGGAAGAGCTGATAGCTGAGGGTGGTCCTTTGTTGGAACTCCTTGGGATGTACACTCCCATGAGAGTGCTCTGAGGTCATTAGTGCCATGTGGCAACTTCACCTATGTGTGCATGATACAGTAACCCTGAACTCATGGAATCAACTAGATTTTGGGGGTGGTGGGGGACTACTTTTTTTGTTGTTGTGTTGCTTGTTTGTTTTAAATCAGATCTCTTAAGTAAGAGCATTTTTAGTGATTTGTCTCAGCTTATTGAAACTGTTTCTCTTTGCCTTCTTAAACAAGCCTATACTTAAAAAGCCTTTCCAAGCTTAGAGGAATGAGTGTGTGCATTGCTGCTTTATTGATAACACATCACAGCACTTCCCTGCATGTTCAGTTTTTCCCAGACAATATCAGTCTGTCATTCTTGGAGAGGATACTGTCTGTATAATCCATCCAGAGACGGCTCTTCCAGTTTCCGAAGTTTATTGCTAATGAGGATGCATATAGGATGTAATCACTGGCAGGAGCCTCAGCTTCAGGGTACAGTGAGGCCAGCAGACAAGTAAGCAGCCAAATTTATCTGGCTGTTCTCTCTCCCTTTTATCAGAGCTGTTTGGCTGGGGTTCAAGGGTGTTAGAGGGAACGACAGAGGCTTTGGCTTGTAGATTTGAGTGACAAGGTGTGAGAGGACATGAGACAAAGCCTAAGAGAAGCAAGAATCTGTCTGTTGAGAGAGGCAGCTTCACGTTTCACTGCAAAAGCTGAAGGTTGGTTTTGTCTTTTTTTTATAATCACTGAGGACTACTGGCTGAGCTCTGCTGAAGAGATATAGAAAGGCATCATTCTAGTAGGGCTGGTTGAAACTAGCATCCATTTGTAATAAAGCCTTCAACCTCATTAACTTGTAGGTGCTTTGCTGCCAGCATGACCTAGCCTCAGCAGTCTTTTGCCACAGATGAGAAGAAAAGGAAAATTACTGTGTTTTCATCTAGCAGTGGTTATTTATGGCAGGTGCAGGAAGTTTCCAGTGGGTTGCAGTGGGTTTTCAGTGATGGAATAGAAGAACTGTGTAGCAGTCAGGGCATTACAGCAATTCCAGACTAACAGCCTGTTTGACTAGATTAAATACTAGTTATCCACCACTCACAGTGGAATCCTTGACAGCATGTGACACAGAATACTCTTAGCCCCAAAGAGTCAGGTCATGACATGTATTAGATGAATTCTCCTTGTTCTGCCTACGCCAGACTTGTGTCTTGCTGCCAGTTCTGCACAAGTGACAGGATTACAGCATGCAATCTACAGGAGGCAACAGATGAGTGAGCTTGAGGATGAGTTGGGTGCATAAGATGGGGCACTGAGGCATACTGACAAAAGCTGTAAGCTCTGGAGATGTTGCAGCCACAGGTAGCTCCGTGGCCACCATGCTGTTGCACAGAGTTGGGATGGGAGAGGACACATGTTACCCGTTCACTTGCTGGATTTTGATGATAGGTGAAAGCCAACCAACAGTCATTGTAAGCAAAATGGATATGACTGTATCAGTCATTGAAGACAAGAATTTATTTTGTCTTCTATTAACGCTTTCCAAATGATGTGAGGGCTCCTGTTTGCTTCTGTTCTCTGGTTTCAAGAAGGCTACTGGTTAGAAAAAGTCCCTTTTGGAGCAGGAGCTAGTATTCAGATGTTGCTGGCACAAGCATCTACCTCACCTCACTAGGATCAAGTTGACTTCATCACCCTGTGACCCCATATTGTTGAGGCAAAGAGCCTTCTCCTGGAAACCATATAAAAGTAAAGATAGCCTGAACTTCCTTCTCTTTATCTGAGATGCTGTAATCTTCCTCCAGTATAAAGTAGCTTTGGAACTTGCTTTTTGCAGTGGGATAGGGAGTGCATATTTCCATTTTGCAGTGGGATAGGTAGTACATATTTCCAGGCTGCAGTGGTCATCTAGGATGTGTTCAGACATCCCACATCTCCTTCACTCTTTAAGGTCCAGTTTTCAAGTGTATTGAATCAAATGTGGTGGTTTTTCTTTTCTTTTATTCTGTGCAGTGTTTGAAAATAAAGATAAGATTGTGATCATCATGGAGTATGCAAGTAAAGGAGAGTTGTATGATTACATCAGTGAGAGGCGACGATTAAGTGAAAGAGAGACAAGACACTTCTTTCGCCAAATAGTCTCTGCTGTACATTACTGCCACAAGGTGAGCAAAGGATTTAATATTAAAAAATTCTCTTTGAAGGCTGATTACTGACATATTTCAAAGCATATCTGAGACAACAGCATTCATTATTAAGATCAGAACATGTGATTTTATCAGTGCAACAGGAGATCTTCATTAAAAGTGCTACACTGAACTAATGCCTGTTTGTAAAGACTAATGATGTTTTCCTGTGTTATGGCAGATACCAGCCACTCCCTTACTTTAGCCATACATTGCATTTTTGCCTTTGAAATAATTCTTCTGACATTAAAAAGCAATTCTTCCAGCCTAAACTAGAGAAGGCGTCCCATATAACTTCTACATGCATTGAAATGAACAATAGTTTGCAATTTGAATATACTAATGAACAAATTTAGAATAGAAGATACACTGTATGGGAGAAAAAGCCAAGAGAAAGGTATGAGCTTTAGCATGTACTCATTCTGGATAGGTAAAAGTAGCTTTTTCAGATGTAGTGGGAGATGATGTAAAAAAATACTATTTGCAAATGACCTTATCCAGCATGGTACCAACTTGGAATGTCAATTTAATCAATTAAACCCATGGTAGCTGACTGGCTGTCATCATTGACCTTTAATCCCTGCTTATGAACCAACCTCAGAGAGCCAAAAGTTGTATGAAGCTAAAGACAGTGAGTGGCTAACATGATTTTTTTATTTGAATTCTTAAACACTTAAATCTCTACTTGAATTCTAATAAACAAGGGAGTTTTTCAAAAGTCCTCACTGCATAGTGCTGAGAAGCTGCAGTGCCATTCCTGGTGCAGTTAATTTCCCCGAATTTCTTTAAAGAAGTCTCTGACCTAAACCCAGCTTGTTCACTTCCATCCCTAACATTTACAGTCCTTCAGGATTATAACTCCTCCAATCCACATGGCTGCATACTGGAGGAATGAGAGCTTTTGTAGGGACTAACGTCATTGACAGATATTGTTTTCTGGTGCCTGGGAAGAATATATTGATTTCACGCAGTGGGGGCAGGATCCAGGATGAAATTAAGTTCCAAAAAGACACCCCCCCAGCCCTCCATCCCCCACCCCCTACTGTTTTAGAGTCTTTGTGGGAGGACAGATTCCAGTCATCCTTCCCTTAACCACACAGCAAGTGACTAATAGAGTGCCTGTCACTAGTCACTGGGCCATGAGTGTTCTGACAGTGAAATCAGCCCTGAAATGTAGATGCAAGGACCACCCTGCCAGCTTACCTTTAATTTTCCCAATATTTTCTCATGTTCTCCCCCATTTTCTTCTTCCTTGTTTCAGAATGGTGTTGTCCACAGGGACCTAAAATTGGAAAACATCCTTCTTGATGACAATTTTAATATTAAGGTAGGATTCTTTTTCTCAGTTTTTCAGAATGGGATTTGCATGTTTTGTTACATTTTTACCCAAGGTATTAGAAAAGCTAGTGTTATGGCAACAGCTACTAAGCAACAGCATCTGGCAAGAGGCTCAGGGGTTTGGAGGTTGGGGGAAGACGCCACTCATTACCAGTAATACACACTAAATGAAGTTTTGCATACTTTGAGGGAGAAGGCCCTGTCCTGCCATGCAAGGGCCACAATTCTCAATGCAGCATCTATTTACTGGTAGAAAACACTGAGCATTTCATGCAGTTGGGTTTTTTTGTATAAGTGATATTATTGCTGGCTGCTTCTGAGGGTAGGAAAAAACTGTTCTGGTCTACAGGGTTCAAGTGCCTCCTACAGAACACTACACAGAATGTTCTTTTGATCATGGTTGGAAAATAAGCACATAGAGTTTCAAAATAAACCCAGTAAAGCACATGTGCTTCATTAGGAAATGGTCTTGGAACTTCAGACACAAACGTATACTTTGGATAGTGATGTCAATGATGTCATTTCCATGTCATTTCTCCCCAGTGAAAGCATGGGAATGACCCTTTTCCCCATCTTTTATTGTTTATAGCCTGTATCACAAAGTTAAATAATGCAGAGATTTAATTTCCAGTGTAATTCCATATATATATATAATATATACTTCTGTATAAAATAAGTGTAATTTCCAGATGGCTGAACCTGTTTCAACTTTGTTCCTCCCTGAGTAGCTGGAAGTAAGGGTGGCTGGTTGTGCTCATATGTGGGCAAACAGGCAGAGGGAGGGACCTCAAAGAATTTCTGCTGACGCTTGAGCATCCTTGTTTAATTTAAAAAGTAATCAAGGAGCTACTTTCATTGCCAAATATTCTGGGTCTTCCTGTTGTCTCCCCTGAAAGCCATGGGGCTGCATGGACTGCCTTCTGCACTCCCTGCTGGAGAGATTGTGTTCATAATAAGCTGATGTGCAATGGAAATGGAAAGTAACATGTGGTAGCTGCCATCTGTGTAACGCTGATGACAGAAACTAACTTGGATCAACTAGTGGATTAAAGGCACATAATATGTGGTTTCCAAAAATAGTCTTTTACACAAGGCCCATCCAATGCAATATTTGGACGTTTTGCTGTTAGCATCCAGTGTCAGAGAAAACCTCCCCACTCCTGTTCCTACAGGGACACCGGCTGCAGCAGCCAGAGCTGTTCTCAGCAACGCTGAAAGCCAAAAGTAGCCTTTCTAGGACATTGTATATAGATCAGACTTCCGCAGGCAGGATGACCTTTCTTTCCACGTTACACGCTAAACTATCTTCCCAGCTAATCAGAGAATTCTTGAGAGAAAACAGGAATTTGAGGAATTTGCTAGTTGCTGTGGGCTGGATCTCTGCACTGTGGTCCTCACATACAAAACCAGTCACTTCCCCTAGCCTCTGGGGCGCTGAGCTTTTTCCGAAGGCTCTGCTCCTGCCCCTCTCTTCTTTATGGGAGTCTAACCCTCCTGTGGGTAGAGCAGGAGGATGGAGCAGGGACAGGTAGTTTTGTGTTTGGTTCAGACCATGGAGCTGACCCAGGGGCTTCAGAACCACAGATGCATTTCAGCTGCCACCATGAGTGGCACTGCTGTGGAGGAAAGTCATGTATCCGTACCTCCCCACACACCTTCCAATCATTTGGACCTCTTTGCCTTGAAGGCTTCCCTTTCCTGAATTGGGTTGTGTTTAAGGTTGTGCAGTGTAGGTATTTTACCTATTTCCAGTTACTTTCCTCAGTTACTTCTCTCAGCCTTAAGGCTTTTGAGCAGGCAAGGCTGTGTTGGTGTGGGCAAGTGGCTGCAATCCTCCTTGCTGACCCCTAGTAACTATATTCACAAAGGATCTCATGAAAGTGAAAAACAGACTGAATTTTCAGATATTTAATACATCTTGTAATCAATGGTGTTTGAATTTGTATTGCCATGGTTTTCCTTTTTCTCCATGTTGTCTTTTTTTACACTTTGTGACTAAGGTCGGCTTTAAATACTCAGTGTTAAGCATACTGCCTGGTACTGAAGCTTTGAATATGTTACTGTGGTTTCTATGTTACTTGCACAGAGTTTTACTTCCCATAATTTTTTTTGTTTCACTAAACAGTGACCGTTGCCAAGGAAACACATATGGAACTGTAAATTATTTATTAGGAGTAAATTTATCAGGTCCTCATTCTGAGCATATTTATAAGTGCAGAAAAATTGTACGCAGTTTGGGGTTTGGTATTGACTGATGGCTTCAAATACTCAGTGGAAGACATTTTCTAGGAATGGAGTGATAGCCTTATCTAGTACTTTTCTAGCATTTATATTTCATTCAGTGGATTACAAACACTTACAAAATTGGCAGTTTGCTTTAAAAACTGAGAAAGTTAAAGGAATCCCTTGGTTCTTGGGTGCAATGTGCAATTAAATACGTGTTTTTGAAGAACCAGTGTTCTATACATTTCGACTTCCAAAAATGTGTCATAGTAATGTGAAGAAAAAATAAGATGTTTTAAACACAGATCCCTGTATAGCAGTTTAAGCAGTACTTTTAAAACAGGAAATAAAGAGGACAAGTAATCCATTAGAAATTATTATCTGACCTAAAAGGGCCCCAAGCCATTTTACATAGTACTACAGTAACTTGGAAACCATTCTCAAGTTCTAGCTAATTAAATGAAGGTCATGAAGGAGTGTATGGAGACATAATCAGCTTTTTTTTTTTTATTTTTAAGAGTAATAATGCTGAGTAAAAGTCTCTGGAAACAGACTCATGTGTTTGAGTACAGCAACAGGGAAACACCAGTGTCTGAAAGTTGCCCAAAAAATTACACATTTTGAAGAGTTCTGCACATCCACAGGCCAGAGGTGGAGAGTGATGAGGAGAAGAAAGCAATCCTATCTATGGTGTGTAATTGGTGTATGTGGTACTATTTCCTGCAAACTGTTACATAAAACCCCTAAATTCAGCAAGCATAAGGGAATACAATGAGTTTTAAACACTTGTGAGACTGAGCATGCACCTATATCTATGGTGTACATGGGGTTCACCCAACCATTTCATCCCGTGGTAACTTGCCCTGTTCCCTAGATGCACACCCAACTATGTAGGAGAGACCCTGAGTGTGAGTGTTTCTCCTGGGACCTAGCCTGTCTGTGGAGATCAGCAGTGGGGCACAGTCCTGGAGCTAAACCTTACTAGGATGCTGCAGCCTCCTGAGCCAGAAGAGCGTTATTTACCTTCTTACCTAGTTTTCATGGCACCACGTTCTTTACAGAAATAACATGGCAATGAAATAAGGGTTTCTGCAGCATGTACAAGCCTCTCCTCCCTCACATTCATGTGCCAACTGCTAACAGCACCACCTTAAATTTACTCCTTTCCACTGCCTGCACTTGGTGACTTCCACCCTGTGGCTGTAGGCAACTTGGAGCTGACCCCTCTGCTCTCCTGGGTTTCCGGGGTGGGTACAGCTGCTGCCCCCGCTGGGCAGCAGCAGAGCAGCCTCTCACTGGCATTGTCATCCCATCAAGAGGATATAATCATTCGTCATCCTAACACAGCTGGAGGTGGACAGGGTCAGACAGGCAGGAGGGTTAAGGCAGCTCCAAAGCATTGCAAAAGCTGCCCTGAGCCAGGCAGTTAGGAAGCCCTTTGTGGGAAGAGATTCACCGTGGCTTTAGGCATTTGCCTTTGGCGGGCCTCAAAAAAGTCTTCTGGCGGTGCCTTCTCATTGTTAATTTTGAAAGGCTGGTTTTTGGTTCATTGTAGTTATGGATTTACTAGGAGAAATAGCAGCAGAGCAAGTGTGTCACTGCCTCCATTTGTCTATAGCTCCTACAGTTTGGTCTGGTAAGGACCACATGTCCCCAAGCACTGCAGCTCTCTCCAGTGCCCAAATCTCCAGAAATGCATGCATGGAGGTGGAAAGCAACTGCTGCCTAGTGCAGCAGCCAGGGAGTTAATGTCTCTTGCTGGACTGTCCAAATACTGTGTTCCTGCCCCTTGCCACAAGCTGCCCCCCCGGGGCACCTCTGTCATGCAGCCTGGCACAGTAGAGGGGCCTCCTTGTTCACGGTGGGGCTGTGGTGGCACCTGGGCTGGGAATTGCACCTAAAAGAGATGTCTAGCAGAGCTTGATGTAAACCGTATGATCGACCCCAAAGTGATAGAAGGAGAGAAAAATGCAAGTATAATAGTAACATAATCCTACTAACTGCACTTTCTCTTGGGCTGGTAAGGGGATACCAATCAGACTAACCACTAAAAACCCATGAGAGTTTCATATATACCGAGTAAGTATATGTAATTGGGATTTACCTTGCCGGAAGTCTCACCAACTACTCATACATTTCATTTGCTTTAAGAGACCTAATTATTTCTCTATCTGCAGTACAGAAAGACAGATTCTTAAGTGGGATAGAACTGACAATTTCCATAAGTGTGAACTTCGTGGAATTTATATTCCACACTTTAGCAATAAATTACATCTGGTTTATCATAGCTGGCAGTAAATATGAAACATACACACTACTGAAGCCAGGGGAATAAAACTCTACTTCCCTGCTCCTCCCAATTTAGGAAGTTTTTTTGACTTGATGCCTTAGTTCCATTTAAGTGCCAAGAACATGAAGTAATGTTGGCTTCTATTAATCTTGTTTTGGGGGGCATGACAGTTTTAATGGGAAAAGCTGATAAACATCAGTCTGTGAGTATGGGAGTGGACTGTAACATAAACACTCTTTTCCTGAATGGTCAAAATGAAAACATGAATGCCCAAGTCTCAGAGTTTCTTAGAGTGAACAATGGTATGTGTATCTCTCTATATATATTCATGGACATCCACATCCATTTTATACATTCCATGGTGTTAAGGGAATGTATTTTCATAAGGAATCACACTGTGCAGTGTTTGTCCTTGTCTTAGCTGCATCCTGAACTAAAATAAAAATCAACGACCAGCACGAATTTTTAACATTGAAACGATCCCATTCTTCTCCTGATTGACAAGGCACACTTCATAAGGCTTAAAACCAACTTCCTGCAAACCAGGCAGGGTGACTTGATAAGAAAGTGGAATTCAGGGCAATTAAGTGCAATCTGAGCCATGAGAATATGTTTGCAGACTGCAATTGTACACCAGCTGTTTTCAATGACATTCCAGCCATACAATGAAGATTTTACAAACTGCATTTAAGGGTTGAATTTTCTGCTGTGGGTTGATAATACACTGTTTGAGGGAATGAGTGAATTCAATCTATGAATGGACATGGTGAAATGAGTTACCATTAATGAAGAGGAATCAGTTGCATTTTGAACTGGATGAGTTCAAATTGTTCGTGAAACACCTGTACAAGCAGAGCATTAAAACAGGAGAAGGTGAAGTGTGAAATCTTGGATCTGACCTGTGACTTTAAAAATTGCATGGAAATTATATTTAGGAAAAAAGTTTATATTCCTAAAATGAAACTATTTAACAGCTAGGTTCGAGCTAATTATCTAGGGTATATATGTTTCTGTTTTGGTCTCAACTGTGTCATTTTTCGGTTTAGCTGTAGAAGTTTAGATAGTAGATACAAAGACTTTACCTCTCCCAAGAGATCACTAAACATTGCATTTCAACATTTATTAGAGCCACTAATGATATACATTTTAGAAAGCCAGGAATGAATGATGCTGCTGGTAAATTCTTTTCTTTTTCATTCACTTTGTGTTTTCATGAATTTCTCTTTTGTGAAAATTCCTGGGATTTAATTTCTGTCTGGTAGAAGACACATGAATAAGGTGAAGAAAACCCAGAGAGAACTCCTGTCTCTTATAGCTATAATACATTTTTAATGCCTGTGCTTTATGTCTTTTATGTATGCCTTATGTCGACAGTGGACAGTAATACAAGTATCTCTGCAAAGCAGAAGCACTTGGGGTTTAAACAAGCAAAAGAATGAGATGTGTTGCCTTGTGCTAGAGAAACAAAGAAAATGCAGAGGTTGTGAGAGTATTCAGTGTTGCTATCCTCAGCCTTTGTTTTGTAAGAACAAGAACAGAGAATTGAAGTAAACAAAATATTTGGACCTGATCCTGCAATTCCTACATGGGCAAAATTCCAAAAAGTCTCAAGGGAAGTTTTGTTTGTGTTGGGAAAGATGGATTTGGGCCCATTGTTTCCAGTTAGGAATAAGACTTCTGTTTATTATCTTGTGATAAATATCTCATGGGCTTAACAGCTCAGATTCCTCTGCCTGGTGTCCCTGAATCTGGAAGAGTTAAGACTACCCCACTTTCCACCTCATTCAAGCATAGCTATGTTCCAGATGATGAAAAAAATTATTTCTTCTCTATTACTTCGTTTCCTGCAGCACTCCTACCTCATTTCTCCTGTTGAATTAAAGGTCTTGGCTTTGACTTGAATGTGTGTGTGTAAGAAGGGTGGTACTTTCTGCTTGCTTTCCTTTGGTATTAATGATTATACAAGCTAAAGAGCAATCATAGACAGCCGGCCCAGTGCATCCCAGTATGAGATTGTCTTTGCAGTCATATGCAGTTCATCCAGGATAAAATTACCGGCTGATGGTTGTACAGGCAGTTGGTGACCTGTCTGTGAATGGAACCAAAGCATCCTTTTTCCTAATCAGGAGGATTTAACCTGGGAACCTTTCTTCTCTGAAAGATCTTTAGAGAAAAAAGTAAAAAAATGATGGAATAATGGGTTGGCCAGGGAGCTTGGGAGATTGTTCATGTCAAGATCCCTGCCCTACAGCAGAGTCAAGTATAGCTAAGTCTTTCCTGATAAAGGATTTTTTTTCTCTAAGGCATCATTAATACTACAGACACCTTTTGCAATTCTGTTTGCAGATTGCTGACTTTGGACTTTCCAACCTTTATCATAAAGACAAATTTCTGCAGACCTTTTGTGGAAGCCCACTGTATGCTTCCCCTGAGATAGTTAATGGACGACCTTACAGAGGCCCAGAGGTAAGCAGGGTCAGCTTTTCTGTGGTGGTATGGGGATATCTCTGATGGTGGTGATTTCTTGAGGGTTAGTCTTAATGCAAATGTTATTCTATGTGTGAGTTCACTTTGGTCTATCCAATATTTAAAGTTCTTAAGCTGCCTTATTTTGTTTTTGTTTGCTTTGCCTGTGAGTGTTTAGTCAGATGTTAAATACTGGTTTGCCCACCAGCAGGTGCAGCCGGACATGATGCTGCTCTTGTGGTGCCAGTGGCAGGGAGAAGGGCAGGGATCATCTTTCCTGGGCTTCACACGTGTTGTGTCTGTATTTCAGGTTGACAGCTGGGCCCTTGGTGTATTACTTTACACTCTGGTTTATGGAACGATGCCCTTTGATGGCTTTGATCACAAAAATCTCATCAGGCAGATCAGCAGTGGAGAGTATCGTGAGCCAACACAGACCTCAGGTATGAAAAAGGAGGGAGGGCCATGTACTGAGCTGACAAGAGTTCAGAATGGAGGGTTTGTCCGGCCCATTCCAGTGTGTTTTGCTGTCATATTAGAATGATGCAGAAAAAAAGACCCCTCATCCCCTACTGACTTCATCTGCTATAAAAGCCCATCTGGATACAGCATTTACCAAAAGCCCTTTTGAAATTACAGTTTTGTAGCAGATAGATTTTGTTCCCTTGGGGAAGCTGTAACAGGCTCTTTTAACTAGATCTGTGAGAGTGGAAGGTCTGTTAGCTATTGCAAGTGGAATTGTTCAGGCAGGCTATAAACTGATGCAACACACTGGTACAGATCAGTCCTCTAACTACATTGTGATGTATCACAAGCAGAGAGAAGATGAATGATCAGAGCAACATAGTCTCTTATTCAAGAAGGCAGGACAAAGTCTAAATTAATACCACAATGTTTGCATTGACTTCTACTTATAGGATGGCATATTAACCAGTCACCTGACAGGAAACCATCGGTTAAGTCTGGGTTGTTGATTATAATGACTCTTTCCAGTCTTAAGTATCTATGTACATATTATATTTAAATGAATATTTGTTTTGTATCAGTTATTTGCCATCTCTTTCCATTTTCTGTCTTCTCTATCTCTCTATGAAAATAAACTTTTAAAATACACAAAAGACTACACTGTTTATGGAAAAAGTAAATACAAAAGCAAATATCCCAGTTCCTCTTTGTTTTCCTCTAAGTTTTGTCATTATTAGAGTCAAAAGGTTGGTGACTTCCTTCAGTAATATGGAACTAGTCACTGTCTAATACAGTACAAATACTAATTTATTGGATAGCCCAGTGTACATTTCTCAGAGTGAATCATATTCTTCTGGTAAGAAGCAGTACTCAAATGCGTTTTCTGTCATTGACTGATGGACAAAGTCTTACCCTCTTTCACTTCTCCTATTGTAAAGAGCATTATTTTTGCTCATCTGATTGGCTTCACACTTCCAGTTGAAACTCACAAAGCTAAGAATTCCCATGTTTACAATCTTTTTTATGCTTTCTTTGTCCATAGATGCTCGTGGTCTTATCAGATGGATGCTGATGGTGAACCCAGAACGCCGAGCAACCATCGAAGACATTGCCAACCACTGGTGGGTTAACTGGGGCTACAAGAGTAGTGTTTGTGACTGTGATGCCATGAGGGACTCCGAGTCCCCATTGCTGGCAAGATTCATTGATTGGCATCACCGTTCAACTGGCCTCCAGCCAGAGACTGATACCAAAATGAAGTGCCTTTCTAAGCCCAAAGGTCCTGAAGTCACACTAGAGAGACAAAGGTCTCTGAAAAAATCAAAAAAGGAAAATGACATTGCACAGTCCATCCAGGAAGGAGGAGCTGAAAATGCAACCAAACCCACTTCAAAGAGACCCAAAGGCATCCTGAAGAAGAGGAGCAACAGTGAGCATAGATCTCACAGTGCAGGTTTCATTGAAGGAGTTGTCAGCCCAGTGTTACCCTCTGCTTTTAAGCTGGAGCAAGAGCTGTGTAGGACTGGTGTAGCCATTAAAAGTGTTGTGGAGGGAGAGGTAGCTGGCAAATATGGCACTAAGCAGTCTTCATTAATGCCAAAAAAAGGAATCTTAAAGAAGACTCAGCAGAGGGAGTCTGGCTATTACTCCTCTCCAGAACGAAGTGAATCTTCTGAACTCTTGGACAATAATGATGAGACAGTAAACAGTGACACTTCTCCAGGGGTCACAGAGCCATCCAGAAATGGGTCTTACAGCCACTCCTGCAGGCGTAAGGGCATCTTGAAACATAACAGCAAGTATTCTACCAGTGGCACTGAATCTGCTTTGATTAGCCCTGACACACCAACGCTGGAGGCCATGGAAGAAGTGGTCCTGCCTGGGGATGCATTACCTCGAAGTTACAGTCGCCCTTCCAGCGTGATTAGTGATGACAGTATTTTGTCCAGTGACTCATTTGATTTGCTGGATTTGCAAGAGAACAGGCCAAACAGACAGAGAATACGGAGCTGTGTCTCTGCTGAAAATTTCCTCCAGATCCAAGACTTCGAAGGACTTCAGAACCGCCCACGGTCACAGTATCTAAAGCGTTATCGCAACCGTCTGGGGGACAGCAGTTTTTCTCTTCTCACAGATATGGATGATGTGACTCAGGTCTACAAGAAAGCCCTAGAGATCTGCAACAAGCTCAACTAGCAGAGGGAAGATGGAAAAGGAGGGAAGGGAGGTTTTCTGTGTACCTTTATGATGGAGTAAGCCAGGTCACTGATTTGCTGACAGTGGTAGGTTTTGCTTCAGAGGATCTGACTATACCTATTTATCTGAACTCCTGGTAAAGTAGCCACAATGCCATCTCACACTTCTCTAATTCTGTGCCCTCAAAATATTACCTACCTGACCAGAGAAAAAAACCTTTGGTCTTTGTATCCATGATGGAAGCACATCAGGAGCTAGCTGACAACAGCATCAAGATTTGATGGCTCAAGGTCAAAGCTAGACAGAATTAAAACTGGACGTGAGGGACACATGTTTTGAGAAGTTTCTGATTAATATTGGCTAAGTTTTATCAAGAGATGAGCTGAATTCTTCAAGTCAAATTTGAATGCCTTTTAGAAATGCCTTTTATTTCCTCCTGAAGTTATTCAATCTGGATACAGTCATTGCCCAGTGGGGATCTCTGGCTTGTAGGAGGTCAGGCTAGGTAGTCACCATGGTCCATTGCACCAGGGTGACTTGAGAGGTTCTGAACATGTTCTGGGACAGATAATTTGAGTAACTCTCCCCAGAAAAACACCGCGTGAGGTGTTTGCGGACAAGCAATGGAGCAGGCATTCAGGTCTGGACCCTCCCACAGGGTCCAGAGCCACTGCTCCTCAGTGAGCAGAAAGTTCTGAAATTGTTTGCAATTACCGCTCCTATCAGCAAAACCAGAGCCACAGAACAATAATGGGAACTGGAGGGAATGGGTGTTATCAGCTATCAGTTATCACCTAAATGACCTTTTAAGGCATTTCAACCCATGGGTTCAATTTATGACTCTTTCAAAATGGCCAGTCAGAAGAATGCCCAGATAAAGATGGATCTGACAAAGGGTCTCAAGGGTTAGCTGTCCCTCCAATCTAGAGTTCAGTCACTGTCAGCAAATGGTGCCACCTTGCTGCTAGCTTGTAGTATTTAGGGGGTGATAGGTAGTTTGCAACCAGAATGTTAGGTAAGGAAAAGGGTGTAGCATGTAGGAAACAGATAGAGGTCAGAAAGTTAGTGGGAAGATACCTTTCTCCAAATGAAAATGTTTCTAGGTAGGTGGTAATGGAGCAGAAAGAATTGAGCGATGAAATGATAATAGTAGATTTGATAACAGAGTTAGCATAAGATTGTGGGCCTGCCTCTATCTAGTGTAGCTGGTACTGAGTGTGCAATGATACCAGTTTGGAAAAAAAAGGATATGTGCTTGTGTTCTCAGACATATCCAACTATCCAGACCGAAGGCTTCAACTCCCATAAAGGTACCACATGGGTCTACTGGATTACCTGAATGTAAGCCTATGTCAGAAAGGCACTGTGTGTTTGACAGGCCTGGGCAAACTGGAATCTTCAGGCCCGTTTCAGCCTCATTTCCATGAGCACATAGCCACTGGCTTTCTTGGAGGTGCACTGGTGTGATTAAATCACAGATTTCAGCCTATGATGTCAAATGATCCACAGCTGCAAAACTTGTATCTACACGCATACCAGGAGCAGAGGAGCATAGGGCATAGTTCTGGTCCCACTCCTGCCCTGGAGCTGGAACTGAAAACAGAATTTGACCCACTGTGTCCCAAATCCTAGAGATGGTGCAGAAACCGAATAGAATTCTTCTGGAATTCCTTGGGAACTGGGGATAAATCCATAAATCATTGGCATCTGGGACAGGGAGCTATTTCACTTGCAGATTCCTTAATCAGTCTATCATGGTACTTAAGTCTGCTGGTTCCTCCTAAAAATCAAGTGAGCTGCCTGGCATAAAGATGAACCAGCTTGAATTTCTTAAATCAGTTCATCTGCTTCTATGGAGAACCTTTACTTATTTACTGACACTGGACCAAATCTGGCTCTGAAATAAACAGCATCAGTACCATGAAATCTCTGAGGCACACGCTCTGTCATTTGCTTAGGAAGGGCAACTGCAGGTCACTTCTCTACAGATGCGTACCTCCCTGTATGATAATCAGACATCTCATCTTCTCTCACAAGCCCTGCATGTGCTCTTTTAGCCCATCCCAAACCAACACCCCATTTTGCTGTGTGTTAACAGGTTTGCTGTGGTGCATTTTAAAACAACTCCAGGTCATCTCCTTGGCCTTTCTGAAACAAGGGTGGATGTGCCTTGCAGCCATGGCTTTTAACTCATGCCCTGGGGTGTAAGAGCTGCATCCTCAGCTGGTGTAAATTAGCCCTGTCCGGATGATGTGCTGGAGCATCACTTCAGTGGGGTTATGCTGATTGACACCTTCCCTGCACATCTGGCACTAAACCTTGAGTGGATTTATAGAGGTTTCAGGATGAAGGGAACTCGCTGTCACCGTCCGAGCGTGCTCGGCCGTGGCAAAATGAACCTCAGGAGTAAAGGGGGTGGGGCCAGTTCCGTGCACACTGTGCCTCACCTAAAAAATCCATTGCGCAGGCTTATCCCAAAATCTTCGTTCGTGAAGTCCAGCCAACAACAACAGGATGAAGGGAAGGGAACTCAGCGAACCATGGCAGGGAAGTGAGGAGCACCCCAAGGCCTTTGCCCAGGCCTGCTTCCTTGTGTACAAATGTGAATGAGTGACTGCTTGCTGCCAAACTGGAAATGTTATGTAGGGATTTACTGGCATGTTACTGGCATGTTACATGTTTACTGGCATGTTATCATTCCTAGAAGAGAAGAAAAAAGAAAAAAACTTGACTGCACATTGTTATTATTAGTGTTGTGATTCTTATTTAATTTTTTTTGTAATACAAAGTCGACTTTTTTATTTGAATTTGTCTTTTTTTTTTTTATTTATTGGTCTGAAAGCCATTTCAAAGGTATAATAATATATTTGGTGTAATTTAATTGGTGCAACATTATTTTACAGCTCCGGCCAAAATTGTTTGGTGTTATTTTTTGGATTTCTTTGTTTTTTTCCTCCCAATCCTTGGTTGGTTTGAGCTCTACAAGGCACACAGGGAAAAACGCTGGATAATCACCCGAAGTGTTTGTATTTTTAATCTGATACTGTTTTTTATTAAATAAAATGAAGTTAATGTAACTGTGAAGTGTCTCTCTCGTTTTTCTCTTTTACTGTACATCAGCATAAGCCAATGCCAAATGGTAATGAACTTGTCATGCAGAAATACAGCAGCATCTCAGCACTTTGTACCAAGTTGTTTATGCAAAGCTTCTTGGCTCTTTTGTGCGTTTGAATATAATGTGGGTGGCCACAGACACTCCCGTGCTAGGAAGCATTTGGCACTGCAAAGCGCCCAAAGCTTTCAGCTGTGGAAATGTTTGGTGGAGAATAGCTGACTGGGAATTTTCTGTTGGAGATAAATGATGTTTGTGGGCCAGGTGTGCTGTAGGTGAGACACAAGCTGGCTGGCTGAACAGACACAGCACAACTCATTTGTAGCCCAGAGACAGATGGTCATGGTTCTTTCCCCTCTGTGGGGATGAGGGACAGTTTACTGACAATGTACCCATAGATAAAATTTAGGGTTTTGGAGCAATTGTTTGAGGAAAAAGACTGGTGGCCATCCACTGCTGCCAAATGAGAGTTGATTTCACTCAGATGGCCCTGAGCATGACCTGCTAGTTAGATGGAAGATGGGGAGTCAGTTTTCATTTTTTTGGATTCCCCATGATAACCAGAAGGCTTTAGATTGTTTTTCCTGGAAAACATGTGGGCATCATAAGGGAAGCTAGGTGTTAGGTATGCTGCATGTGCTGGGGACCTGTTAAAATAAAGGAAATGATTGGCAATGTCTTTATGTTGGCTCTGAGCAAGACACCATTAAACTTCACCCTTGATGCAGCCAGCCAAGATACCTGCAGTATATGTTCTGCTTTTTGTGTTACAGGCCATTTAGACTAGGATCCAAGGTTTGGATATCAGGGAAAAAAAAAAAAAAGGCAGCTTTCTCTTTTCTAATTAATTTTCTTGAGCTTTTTAAAGCAAGAAACCACAGCTGTAGATACTAGATTTATTCATTAGGACCACTTAAAAACCACTGGAAATAAAGGGGAAAAGCAAATGATGCAGAAAGGCAAACAGCTGTTAATGCATTACAAAGGGAATAATTATCTGCTATGTGCTAATTGAGTCAGGAATTGTAAGGTGCATATTCAAAGTCAGCACAGTGTTCTTGTACCTGAGGTGAAGAAAGTCTAATTGTGTGGGTGCTGGGTTGTGGAAAATGTGCTGTAAGTCTGTTCTGTAATAGCAATTATGAAACAATTTTTTTTTTTTTTAAACACACTGGGGAAAAAGTGAAGCTGAGGGCAAACTATTTGTTTCATTTTAAAATAATGACTTTTAAAAGGTTCTGGGTGGCTGGATATGCTGTGTGTTTGTGGCACGCTCTGAGGACTCATTATGTACATGTTTGTACAGCTCTGAGAGCGCACACTTCTGTGGCGGGGTGGGAGGTGGGACTCTAATTTTCCTATTCATTACAGGAGGTAAGTGTACAGTGATATGCCTTAGCTCAAGTTCCATAGTAAGTCTGTAGACAGACCTGGTCTTCTTTCATGCTTTCTCCATAGGCATTCCAGTGCTTCTCAGGAGTCACTGAGTTTTTACAGATTGGGCAAGGCAGGAGCAAGGAAGAAAGACAGAAGCCTTGGAAGCTGAGTGATGAAAGCAGTAGTGGTATTTTTCATAGAGCCGCAAGTAGTTTTGTCCATTATAACCCTTTGTTAACCAATTTCTGATCCTGCACGTTTGCAGCATGGAAATGTTGGGGATTCCTCTCACTGCTGTGGTGGGCTTGCTGAAGTCCAGGGTTCAGCTGTCATGGGCAGCGCTGCCTGATGCTGAACAACACAACCATGTACACAAGGAGCACTTGGGGGCCAGTACAGAAACTCCCAGGACAACTTGATGCTTGGCCCTCAATGCTCACCAACCCCAAGCCACTGGTGGAGAGGGAGAGATCTTGTGCCAGCATACTGGAATCTTCCAGTGCTGTCACAGCCTCTGAGAGGATGCCCACAACCAACCCGTAGTGCTGGCAAGAGAAGCTCGATTCAGAGCAAAGTGCTACAGTGGAATTTCTGGCCACAGACAGGTGCACTTGGTGTGTAGTTGTGCCTCTTCTCACAGAGGAGACTGGTCTCTGTTTAGAGACTCGAGGAACGGTGAAAGCAAGCTAAACTGGAGGGAAGAGATGGTGTTCTTAGTTATTGCAGACAGATAAATTTGTTAGCGACTCCATAAGCATGTGTAATAATAAACTTTGCAACACCAGAACCTCTGTTATAGCTATGGGGTAAGTCATAACCAGCCTAATGAAGGGAGAAGACCAATATTCATGTATATTCGGTGTATATGAGAAGCTTACCAATTTAGATAAACATCTTGGTGATTCACAACTCATTTTAATGAGATGCTTCTGGAGACAAATCTACAGGAATGCTTTTGTTGAGCCAATAGAAACTCTGGTGTTTGCTAGCATCAGCCCAGGGTCTCCAGTACCTGTCCCACTATTAGTAGTTTCCCGGTTTCTGCTGAAAGTTTTACCACAGGGGAACAAGCCGTGTTTCCACTGGATTAATGGTGTTTACAATTCAACCAGAGCTTTTTGTTTTTTTATTATTGTCTTGTGGAGCTGTCGTTTCATCCTTGCCAAGCCAAGACATCTTTCTCATAAAAGACTGAGTAATTTGGCTGGAGAAGGAACTTTTTTGGATAGATGATCTGAGCGTTTTGTTTCTGGCTATCTCTCTGTAGCCCTTACTTCCAACCCCATATTTCCTGGAATTTCATCAGGCAGAAAACCCTTTGATTTGTGTGTCATCTGGCCATACAGAGCCCTGAACTTTTAAGGAAATTATATTTATTTGCACTGGTGCTTAATATTTCCTTAGAAAAGCATTTTACAAGAAAATTTTATTCATCAGTAGAAGATTCCTTGCCCTAACCCAAGTGCTGGGCTTAAAGCTCACACAGAATTGCACCAGGCCCAGAACCATGAAGGAATTATGGAGGTAACTGTCATCAAAATAAGGAAATCAACTGTGAGTGCTGGCCAGGGGTGCACTTGTAGGTCAGGACATCACGCCACTTCTTCATTTGGCAAAGCAGCTCTACTGCCAGTGTGAACTCTGGGGTTTTTTGACAGTGAGCACCTCTGAAAAGTCATGCCTGAGCTTTGTCACAATGCTTACCCAGCACTGAAGCCTTTGCTGTCAGATGCCATGAGGAAATGTTGGCGTCAACCCGCTTTGACATTTTCTTTTTGCCCTTTCACCTTTCACTTTATCCTATTTACTTAACACAAATAACGTGTGTCTCTCTCACGTAGTCCAAATCTTGTTTGCCATCCTGTTTAGTTTTGCTCCATGGACTGCGTAGTAGCCTGTCAGGACAGTGGGTTAACCTTTGCTCACAAGGTCCTTTTGCAGCACTAAACTTGGCTGTGGCGCAACCTCTGCTTTGGGAGTTGTTTGGATCCTTCTGTGGCAGCAGCTCTGGTGCTGGTGCTTTGCAGCAGGTAACTTTTCTTCCATGATGCAGAAATTGAGGATGAGACCTAGAGCTAATAGTGGGGAGCTTTCTGAAAGAGACACCATGCCAAGGAACAGTGACCAAGCTGGGTTGCCAGGAAAAATGGGTTAGACAAACCAAGTATCAATCCCTAGGAGCTGGTGGTGAGATTATACCCTCCCCAGCAGGAATCCACTTAGAAAACTGTGCTCCTTTCATGGGCTGGGGAGATGTTATTGCATTTAGAAATACAAGGAAGGAATAACTGTAGAACTGTCTGAAAAGCCAGGGAGGAGGGAGCATTTGTCTTGTGGCTCTGCAGTACACAGAGTTTATTAACAGACCCTTCCAAATTTCAGCCTCGGAGATAATAGGACAAGACATACTTTAAATAGAACCAAAGGGAAAATAAATTCATAACAGATGTTAGGAAGTATGTAAATACATGTTTATATTTACATATAAAGCCCTAGTTCTTGCCTGCCAGGCGAGATTGCTGGGACCAGAGTGTGTGTCATCATCCTGGCTGCACTGGGAATTGTCAAAAATATTTCTTTCAGTGTTCTCTGTTCTTCTCTTCAGCTGCACGTCTCACAGCTCAACGGTTTAATTGGAAGATTTCTTGAGACAAGGGATCTGCTGCCTGAGAAGAGATCTTTGCCGAATTCCCATACAACTTAGTGCCACAAGGAATGTTCTGTTAGCTCCAAGCCTTAGAAACCCCAAGGTAATTGAGCCCCTTGCCGTCCCAGTAAAAAATGGTGTCAGAGTGGAAAGAGGCAATGGGTAACAGTCGAGTATTACATCTCCAGATGGTGCAAACTGGTGTTGGCCCAACATGGACAAGCATCCAGTCTTAAAAAGAAAATTCCTATCATTGTGAAATTGTGATTGGATTAGTGGGAATGGCTTCAGACCCCACATGCTCACCATTAGACTTCTTCATATGAAGAGTTCTGTATTTTCAAAAGTGGTGTGAGAAATATCTGTTTCTAAGAAGCCAGTTTCAGCTACCTGCATCTGGATTTTTGAAACCGATGGCCACCTTCTTCTCCCTGTGACCTCAGCCTGGGATGTGGTCACTTGGTACTTAGAAGAATAAGACTTACTGGACCTCAGGGTGGATATTTCCAAATGGAGATACTCCAAGACAATAACTCTAATATTTGCAGCCTTACCTTAGCTGGCAGAGTGGTCTTTCATATCATTGACACAGTGGGGCATTGTATAAGTTCCTACTTCCAAGACTTTCAGGAAATCGAGCAATTCTTCATCTGAATATGCATTTTATTATCAGTGGTGATTTTTTAGGATATAAAAATGTGTTTCATTTCTCAGGATTTTATGACTTGGAGTACAGCTTAGGCAATAGACAGCTTCAGATCCTTGCAAACAAGATACTTGCAAAGGTCCCAACTTCTTGAGTGTTATAGTTCAATAAATCTGTCATTTCCTAAGGGAAGTGAAGTGGTACAGTTGGTCAAGTTTCTAACATGATGTTATCCTGTGTATCCCACCAGATTAGTCTGGATAGGCATAAAACTTGTCCTCTTTTGATATTAGAAGACAGAGGAGACACAGCAGCCCAGATAGGTAACACATGAACAATGACATCTAGTCTATGAAAAAATAACTGCATTTGATTTCTACTAGAGACAAAATGCTACTTTCTGAAAAGTTCCAAATTATCACCCTGGTCTGGCAATGACTTAGGTAGGTAATTCTGGAAGAAACAAAACTATTGATGATTCAGAAAACGAGGCAGAGTAGGGACTACATTTCACCTTAGTGAAAGAACAGACAGTCTTCTCTTGCACTGGAGGTAAGTAAATCAATTGAGGTAGATTTACTGGAGCTTCCCTCATTCCTTTTCCCATGGCAAGGACAATTAGTTAGATCTGCTCACAAGAACTGCAAATTTGCACCTTGTCACCATTTGCAGCAAAACTGCAGTACTGCAGGAAAAATGGGATCCTGCTTGCTAACTGGTAGAGGGAGAGCCCTTAGAGCCCCTCCAGGGAGCTCTAAGGGAGCTCCAGTAGCGTGAGGGAGGCATCAGAGCCCTTAATGTGCTTCAATGGGACTGTCAGGGACAACCTTTTGTTAAAGGTCTGCCATGCAGAGAAAGGAAAATTTGCATGTTTTCCCCTCTGACATAAGCACACACTCCAACACCTTCAAAAGCACTCTTGCTTGAAAAAAATACCTATTATGAGCAGACCTGATTGCTTCAAATAGCAAAAAGCCTTTTTTTTTTTTTGTCAATACACTCACTAAACCTTAATTAAAGCTGTTCTGTTCTGCTGCAAAGTTATGTGGCAGTACTGAGACAGGAATTCCCACACCTTGTTTATATGCCTTCCCCCCTAGAGCCTTTTCTTCTGAAGAAGCCTTGGTCAAAAGCTGAGACGAGGTCCTCTAGTTACAGAAACAATGCTCAAGTCAGTCTGAGCAATGGAACAACAATTACATTACTAATGACCAGTCAAAGCTGGTCCATGCAGCCTGCATGAACGTTCCATGTCTAGTGGCAAATTCCCAGAAATACTGTGAGGCCTCACTGACTAACTGCGCCCTAGAAGGAAATGTGTTGGAAGCATCAGAAGACCCTAGGTGAATTTAGTCCTCTGCCCTGGTATATGTACTCCGTGCTACAAACATTTGGCTGGCTGGTTTCTGAGGGGACAGTGGAAAGCCCTGAAGGTCCTACAATAAGCCTGTAGCGTTCAAAAGAGAGATTGGATTTTACATCACAAAATTATCCATACTCTCCTTCACACGCATGTAAATAGAAAGCCTTTGTTCAGATCAAGCCAAGAAGAAACAAACAGTTGGTGGAAGGTCATTTCAATTTGCTTTGAGGAACAACCAGAAAAAAATAACCAAATGTGGTTGTCTTCCCAGTGATTAGAAATACTCTCTTTCATCAGAACAGGTAAGTTTTTGTTAGATATATCTATTCTTGAGCTGAACTAATTCATTGTAGGATCAAGCTAGAGCTTTTGTAAAACTTCTAGCTGCCATTGTTCATGAGTGTCCCAGTTGAGGCACACTAGCAAGGTTTGATTTTTTGAGTGGTTCCTGTGAGGACACAGCAAATGTAGGCATTCAAACTGCCTTGCAGATCTTCGTGGTTCCTTCTTTGACTGGTGCTACTCAGCATTCAGGAAATTATGAGTCCAGCTTGCTGTTAGCATCGGCAAGACCCCCGGTCCTGTATAGATATTTGGAGGCCTTGCTTGCATTTCATACTCCACCTTAAACTAACTCCACTACCAGGTTGGCAGCAGCCACATTAAGTCCATCTTCCAGCAAATCATCACAACTTTCATAAAGAAGAGCAACTAATGAATGCCTCTTAAATGGAGGGTTGGGAGAGCACACGTGACATTTCAAATCCTCTGTCAGGATTTCCTGTAGTTTAGTCTTTTTAATGAAATCTTCTCCCTTATCGCTCTCATATGAACCCTGATTCAGTAAATTACTCCTCTCTCACGTGTTTAAAGGTAGGCCTTCCCATTCCTTGCTGACACAGGGCTATGACTTTCTATCTGACATTGAAATGCTATCCAGGAAAATCAAAGGTCAGTTTTCAATATTATTTTTTGACACAAACTCAAAGAAGCTGGCAAAAGTGCTTCAGTAAGGGTTTTTGTGAAAAAAACTGAGCAGTATTATATATCTGTCTTTCAGCAAATATGAAGCTTTGGTATAAACCACAGCTTGCTTGGCTATGTCCTATTTTTTTCTATTTTGAGTATTTGTTTCTGTGGATAAATGGCTTGCAATAGTCCTTCATAGAAATGGTCATTAACAAATCAAAGCTGAGATTTGCAAAAACATTCAGCATAAGCCTAGTTCTGCTCTTGTTCAAGTTACTGGAAAAGCCCTCAGAGATTTTTTTTTCTTTTTCTTTTATTTTTTGCCCCCCCCTGCAGATAGCTCTTCAAAAGCCTATCCTATGCCTTTCCTCCAGAAGTATATTTTCCCAGTTCTGGTAGGATCATTATCGGACTTATTGCATAAGGAATGAACACTTTGGCAAGATTATAATGACAACTCTGATATTCTTTCATATAATTATGAATTCAGATGGAATTAAATGAACAAGCTTAGTGATGGAGAGAAAAACTGAAGAGGTTGTCCCACTACATCCAGGGTCACTATCATTTGGAATTTTGTAGCCCATAAAATCTTCCCTGCTGTAGTGGACTGGTCATCCTCACCTACCTATAAAATGATTGGCTTCATGTGCAGACTTTTTTTCCCCCGATGGCATGGGTGGTCTCCTTAGGCTATTGTTTAAACTTCTTTTAAAAACTCAACAAAAATAATAAAACTGATCTTTAACCTACCTGATTCCTATTAAAGTGCCAGAATAAGATAAAGAGGGGAAAGAAGAGGCAAAGTCGGAGCTCAAAAGAAATGGCTGTTGCAGAGAGTCTCTTCTCACCAGTACCCGTGCTGAGTTTCCTTATCACCCCATGGGCCATGCAACGTGTCTCAGCACTGGTGCACACCAGGCACATAAGTAGCAGCCTCCACCACAAGCCTAGACCTGGCTCCAAAAGTGTCATCACAGCCAGGAAACCTCCAGGATCCTTGATACATTGTCCCTCCAAAATATCCTCCTCACCCCAGTCCCCTGAACTGACTGACCCCCACAGGGGTTTTTGTGTGCCATTCCCACCATTGTTTTGGGCTTTTCCCTTGGACCATGGCTTTCTATTGCCTGTTGCTAATCAAGGGCCAGGGTGCTCATATCACATGTTTTTGTCCATTTTGTCCAAGCTGATTTAATTTGTGGATTCCCACAGGCAACAGCAGAGACCAATTCTTAACTGGATATCCTATCCCATGGCTCATTTTCACTGGCTCTCCTTAAACAAGGCTAATTTACACCTGCTGCTGGGGCAGGCAATTTACTTTAAAAGAAGACAGCCAAGTTCAGGAAGGGTGGAGGGACTGAGGGGATCGAAGCAATTGGATTCCATGCTGGGAGTCCCTGCTAACATGAACAAAATCTCCCTTCTTTGCTGAGCAAGAATGGACAGTCATACCAGGACACCTCAAACCTGCAATAACCTGCAGGTAGCAGCCTCTGCTCCACCAGCCACAGCAGATGGAGAGGTCAGATTGCCTGCACCCAGATGGATTTCCCTCAGTCAAGCGTTTGCTCCTGGCTCTTTCATTCAGCTCTCTTCCTGTTTGTAAAAATGAGTAATGCTATAATGTTATTTTTGTTTTAAAAAGGTGAATTAAGAAATAAAAGTGTAGGCTGCGTCTCCTATGCACCCTCTCATATTTTTTGATCACTGCTGTCTGTGTGGTGCACGTTGTTGGCTGTGAACTCCTTGTGGGTGTACAAGAGCACATACTCAGCTATGTAATTTTTATGTGCATTTATACAACAGTCCTTAGCTGAGCACAGCTCTAACTGATGTCATAATTGCTCATGTCAGATGTCTCATGGTGCCTTTCAGGCCTTTGTTCCACTTTCATGATGACTATGGGGAGTGGTATTGGGCAGATCTTGCAAAAGAAGTTCTATCGTCAGCGAAAGAAATGAAAATCAGCTTGGATTTTGCTTCTGTCACTGAGTGAAATCTGCATCTCAGGACATTTTTAGCTATTGTAACAACAAAAGCAGCCCCCTCTCTTTTCATTTTTGTTTACTTGGAGTTGGATCTTTCTCTCAACTTTTCCATACTTGAATTACCTACAAACCTATTGTGAACTAAACCAAAGAAACAGGAGACCTGCATAACACCATCATTGTCTCAGGGATTTTGAGTACAGTCACATTCTCATAGGAGAAGTTGTGAAAACAATATAAGCCACTGAAAAATATGGGATTTTTTTCCCTTGCTTCCCTTCAAATTGTAGTTAAAGCATTTTATTTAAATTTCAAAATATCAAAAACTTCAAGCTGCCACACTGATCAGTCATTCTGCAGCTGTATTTAGAGGAGACTTGAGAATTTGTACATAAGAGGCCTGAAAGAACAAAGCCTTCTGCCCTCAGGAAGGATATTAATATTGAAGGAGACCTATACTTGAACATGCTTCTATCCCTGCTGCAGGGGATTTTCTTGCAGCAGGGATTTTCCTGCTTCAGTTGTTGATTTCCCTGAAGGCATTTTGATGAGTAGGATTCCTCTTTACACTTTTTGTCATAGCTATGGTATTTGAGGGAGCTGAAGTGAAAATCTACAGATCTGTGTGCATACAATGAAGGAAGAAGCTGTTAGTCTATGCTTAAGGGCAAGCAAATGATTATTTTATAATCTGCTCCTTTTGCTAAACAGAAGTTGTACAGATTTACCAGATATGAGTTGCATCTGTTTAAAAGACAGCTTATCATTTAGAGAATAACCAGTACAAGCATTCCAGTGCATGAAGAATCAATTGTATTCCTTGAGAAATTGTTTCAGTCGTTCATTCCTAATGCACGAAGCTGAGATTTTCAGAGTCACCTTGAGAACTGAGGAACCCAAGACCTGAAAGCAGTGCATCCATAAGATTCCATACAGATGAATTTCTTCAGCATTTCGGTAGCGTACCTCTGGAGCATACCTAAAACTAAAATGTTATCAAGTTCCTGAAGTCTTTTGATCTCAAGGAGAAATTTAAAAATGGTTGGGGAATATGAACACTCATTTCCAGTCTGCTGTATGCACTTAACCCCTTTCCTCTTTCCAAAGGAGATATATAGAGATCAATATATGTATATGTAAATAATGACTGAATGAGTAAATAGATGTTGCCTGTGTCCAGAATCAGTAAGTGTGAAAAACATTGCTCTGCTTAAACTTCCCTCTACTCCTCTGGGATGTAAAGGTGGGAAAGCTTCCTTCTTGTTTACATACATCTGAAAAATGAAGTTTTGGCATCCTGTAGCAAATGCTCAGGGAGTGAGTGCTGGGACATTGGAATATTTGCATCACTAGTGCCAAATGAAAAAACAGCCCTGGATAATATTTTCTAATTGTTTTTGGAAAAAATATGTCATTTTTCCACATGAGTTAACACATTTTCATGACAGGTAAATTAATCTTCCAGTAGTGTTCTACTGTTGCCAGTCTACCTATAAAATGTGCACAAAATTCCTCATTAGTCTCTTAAAGCAATTAGCTTTGAAAATACTGTCCGGGATTTGAATTCTGCAAATATTAATTGATACAAAAATTCAAAGGAAGCTATCTGACAGAGAAGCTGAGTCTGTGTTACAAAGAGCGAAAAATTGGCCTAGACTAGAAACCGCCCCTGACCCACTGTCTGATTTTCTGATGCCTCCTCCTATAGGTATCAGTGATGGCGTGTGAAAAGTAACCACAAAATATGTAGCTTCATCATACCAAAAAGACACGTAAGTAGGAGAAGGGGACTGGATTTCAAGAAAGCAAGCTGGATTTATGGAGGAAGATTAAAAAAGCTAATTATGTTTAACTTGGCTGACAGACAGCTGAAAAGGGGATATGATAACTGCCTACAAATATTTCAAAGATGCAAAATATACCAAGAAAAGAGGGAACTAGTATGAGACAAAGTCTGGTAAAGCAAAATTTAGGCTGGGTAGAATGCTAACAATGAGACCTGTCAGACGGCAGAAAAATTTCCCGAGGGAATTAGTCAACACCTCATTAAAAATACCTTGGTCAACATGCACTGAGGGGGATTGCAGGGAATAGTCCTTCAGTGAGAAAGTCGAGTACCAGGGAGCTTCAGAGGCCTCATTCTGCTGTATTAAGAATGCTGTTGTCAATAGCATATGATTTTACAGGTTTTTCTAACAACGTTTTTGAGGGAGGAGACTTTTAGTTCCACCCTAATGAACAGGAGGTGGAAAGAAACCCTTTTTGAGGGAAATTAGTCTTTTTATGGAAAATCTGAAACATCGAGGGAAAGTTACTGTATTTGGACTGGGAGCTGTGCAACACATTGAAATGGTGCCATGCCAACCTTCCCCTTCCTCAGGGAAGTGTGGCTGACAGGTGTGCTCTGGCTGGAGTGCCAGGGAACTGGAGACAATGTGGGGTTTGGATCATATATGTAGCTCCTGTTCACCATGAGCTCCGTGGTGGACTTGCACCTGAGCAGCTATTCTGTGTCAAAGGCAAACCTACCTTGTGGCTGTGGGTTTTTTTCTCCTTAATCAGCCGATTTGATTTTTTCAACCCAGTTCCAGAAAGCATTATATTTTTGAAGTCTAGGCCTGCCTTCCCTATTAGGGGGTGCAATTTCTATGCCAGAAATACCAGCCTATATTTTTCCCTGGGACTGACTCCCCTGCATGATCTACCATAACTGAGACTTAACATAGCTTGAGTAGAGCAACTGTGAATCTACTTAGTGTCAGTCTTACAAAAGTCTATGGAAACAGCTGATCCTTTAAAATGAGAAGGGAACAAGTGTTTCACTGCACATTTATGCTGATGTAGCTCCTCTGCCTCATACTAGGATAAACTGAAGCAAAGCAGCAGTGATTCAGACCTAATGTTTGGTACTTGTATGCTAAATTTATGAGGCACCCAGTGACATTTGCCTTATGTATAATGGTAGCACTCCCAGCAGGATGATCTAATCATTCATGGGGAATTATGGCACAGTGTTGGAGTTTATTTAATGCTTAATGTTCACAACAACCTCCAGCATTGATTTTAATCTGGTTACTGTTCACATTGTGAAACAGATCTCTGTGGAGCAGCAGCAGTAGCAGAAGAGATCAACCACATCCCATGCAGCATGGCATATATCAGCAGTACAAGCTTGCCCTGTTTTTCTGACAAGCAGAGGAAGCAGAGCTGATTCACACACCAGAACAATTCTTCTCACCAAGACACTGAGGAATGCATCAAAGGAAACCGGTCTCTTTCTGCAGGCTTCCTCTGAGCAATGGGCTTACTGTAAGTCAGACTAAAAAAACAGCACTTTTAAAAAATAGTCCCCTTGACAAATGGAATGGGAAAACCTGTGAAAATTTGGATGCAGCAGAATGAATTTTCATGAAGTGCATGCCGAGGTGTTAATTTTGCAATACATACTTGGAGTGGTACATTTTTCTGCTTCTGACATTTAATTTCTTCCAGGGGGGAGGCTCAGGCCAAAAAAATGTTCTCCACCTCCAGGAGATAGACTGCCCCTTAAAAAGCACCAAGAATAGACAGAAAAAGGGAGGAAAGAGGATTTTCTTCCAAGTTGGTTGCTCAAATTCTAAGGAAAAGGTTTCAAATCAGTGAACGAACTTTTCATAACTAAAATCCCCTTCTGGGGTCCCTGCAACTTGGTTCATGTTGCCTTCGAGTCATTTTAACAGCAAATATTTCCTGAGCAGGAAAGGCAAACTGTCCTGCAAGTGGAATTTAGTCACAAGGTTTTAGTGAAATAACATTAATATTCACAGCTGTTGTGTCAGTGCCACAGAGAAACAGCTTCAGGAGGATGACTGGTTTGTATCCTGTCCAGCCTTTGTCCAAGACTGGCAAGCTCGTTTTGCTGATTTGCCCCTGGAGAGATCATTACTTTATCCCCTCAATGATTTCTTGAGCTACTTGCTTAAAAGATGTATTTACATGGCATCTGTTTGTGTGATTGATTGTTCTTATGACTCGTTGCCTGGCAGCTGCTTAAATATTACATTAAAAAAGAAGTACCATAAAAAATTCCTTCCTAGTAAGTTTAAGTTACATCAAGGAGGTTCTCACATTTAGCAGTCCTCCTGCTACCACATGTGACAACGTGGTGAGCAACAGGACCCGTCCAACTTGTTTGTCTTGGGCTGTCAGAGAAACAAATGACCGTATACTTTTCTTGAAGAAGCTTATAGCATCATTTCAAATGTCATGGGGCAACAGCCAAGGCTCATGTATCCTCCAAACAAAAACACATCGCCTGTGAGCACTACCAACACAGATCCTGGTTTCTGGCTAGGAGGAAAAGCAACCACGCTGTGTCTCCCACAGCCGCGGAAACAGTTGGCAGAGCACAACAGGCTCATGAGGACCCTCTTCTCAGCTGCCCCGAGTTTGCAACACAGTCTCCCTGCTGCCCCTCACACGCTGCTTTGCTCAGTGAAATGACCCTCAATGTGACTCTTCCAGGCAGATCTCTCTGTGTGCCCTGACCAAGGATGCTTTGAGGCAGGGACACGAGCCCTCGCCCCAGCATGGGGTGGTAAGTGCCCCCCATGAACACCACTGGGCAAGAATCCAAACTGCAGCTGCATCCTGGACTTTATTATGGGGAAATAGGGTCATCTAAGAGTAAGTTGGAGGAGGGAGAGGATTTAGTCATAGCAAGAAGCTTAAGAAATTAGAGAGTCAAGCTGTGACTCTGCATCATTGATACTTTTGGGGTAACTCTGATGAAGTTCACGGTACAGAGCATTATTTGGCAACCCTGCGCTCCTCCTCCAGTAAGGTTTGGAGGGTTTGATCGCACCACTGGCAGTGGCCATGGGACTGTCGCGGGGAATGTCCTGGCAGCCTGGCAGCTAGCGCTAATTGTCAGTCACTGCAGACGCTTTGCACGGCATCGCGCCTGGAGCCGGCACTGGCGTGCACAGGCTGCCGAGGAACAGCGCTATTACCGGGTAATACCGCTGGTTACTTTACAGACCCAGTTAACAAGAAGGGATGGCGGGGGGGATGGGGAAATTCCTACACTGTGCAAAGGACTCCTTCCTGCCCCCCTCCCCTGTTGTTTGGACCTATGCCACTGTTTAAATTTAAGCAGATTTGCTATCCCAACATCTGCAGTTTGATTATTTGACTATTGCCTGGCTCTGGGTCAAACCACAGCAGAATACACTAGTCTGTGATTTACAGCCTGGGCTGTGATTATAATGGTTTTATTTTAGTTGGACCCCTATTTACAAGCTCATTTGTATTAGTGCACAGTGTTATAATAACAATGGTAGAATTATTAGGTCTCGCAGAAACAATCGCACATAGTAAATGGCTGCAGCTCACAGGGTGCTGCTTAAGTGCTCTAACAGCCCTGTGCTGTCTGTAACACAGAGCTTGCCATTTTAACAGCAAGGTGGGGAGGGGAGTGAGAAGAGGACCAAGAGGGGGAAAGAGCCAGGGAGAAGCGTGGTTGCTATTCATTCTTTTCTAAGTAAATATAAAAGACGTGTGTTTCCTGGATTAGCAACTGAAAACAAATGTTGAGAGGGCAAAGAGCTAGTGTTTCCCCCACCAGGGTTAAATAAGGTACTCTGCCATGTGGAACCCCCTGGCGGGAGTGCCAAGGGGCACCGTGTCCACAGGGAGGGTTGTGGATAGCCTGGGATGTCTTGGCTTGCACTGGAGAGCCCATGGCCACCCGTGCTGGAAGTGCCGGCGGTGCAGAAGCTGAGCCCCATAGGCCTTTTGAGGCAGTGGGCTGTGGGATGGAGGAGGCAAGACCAGGGGTTTTGGTGGCCCCTGTAAGGAGCATGCGCTGAGGTCTTCCACAAGCCCTGGTTTGGGATGGTATCCCATCACCACACAGGACTGAGTCACTACTCTGCAGGTGTTTTAGGGACTTGTCTTGGGATCCCCTCCTCACAGAAACTCTCCCTTGTCAATAGCAGGAGGAGCACTCAGGGATTTACCTGGCACACCACAGATGCTGAACCCACCAGACCTCACCACAAGACCTTGGCTGCATATGGCTGGAGCAGACCACAGCTGCAGATCTCACCTGTTTGATCTGCCAGTGTGGGGAGCACTGGCAGCTCCCAGTGGAGATATTTCTGAAAATGAGGCCCTTTGAGTGATTGGTGGCCCTGGGTGGGGGGTCAACAGCACAGCTGGGATGGGCAGGATGAAGAGGAAGCTAGGCTTCAGTCCCTGCCACACTCCCACTGTTCCTGAAGGGAGCAGAGAAAGGACAGCTTGTCTCCTTTGTGGAAATGCTGTCAAAGGAACTTCCACCTCCTGGCCTACCACAGACCAAAGCATAAGTACTAAAAACTTCTGTTTCTCTAGTCACAGATTGAAAAAAAAATCTAACAGATGGGAATTTATTGACCATAAATAAGGACATCACAGCCCAGGCAGCTCTCATACTCTCATATTTTAAAGTTTTAGACTCTCTTTTTCCACTATGTAAAAAATGCACAGAGGATATTTCCAAAAATTAAGTCAGAATGCAATGTAAATAAAACCATAAAAACCCAGTACACATATCTCACAAGGAAGTGAAGCCAAACATATCCGAGTTCCACATTGTCAAGATGCCTCTGAGCAAATACGACAGAGTTAAGACTCTGGAACTGTGGCCAAAATTTTGCAGGGACATTAGATAATGAACATGAAAATTTGGCTAACTTACACTATATATTAGCATAATAGCTGGAGATCTCTACCTGTTTCACAGTCTTCAAAATCAAATAGAAAAATCAAAGGAAGACTAGGACCAAGAGTTATTATCCCTTTTTGTGAAGAATGCAATACAAGGAAATAAGCCCTGCAAGTTTGGCCAGAGCTAAGTCCTTTCCCTGACGTGACTCCCTCAACCATCACTTGAGTCTGCACATGAAGAATAGATGAACTGAATCATCCTCTCCCCTGTGACTGTGGAAGAAGCATAGGCCAAAAAAACCACTTCATATGTGTGTTTCAGATAAATAACTCTAGATGCCTGAGATTAAATCAGTTTTAAGATACTCTGTTTAAGATGATAGTTATAAAATTGGATGTCCTTGATGCCTGTCCTGTGCTCAGCTACTTTTTCTCTTATAGATGTTTAGTGTTGCTGACCAGCTCTGTTCAAAGGTAAACTCCTTCAAAGCTAAGAGAAAAGGCAGTATTTCTTCCCATCTGGCTGACCTCTCTCTTTGTACCTCTCTCTGTTTAAAAGCTGCTGGTTTCCTGGGTATTTTGGTCTTTTCTAAAAGAACCTTCTGACTAAAATTTGGTATAGTGAGAGTTTTTAGGGTTTTCTGCAGTCCCTTTGTACTAATTGATTCCCCACTGCATTAGCATCACCAAAGCTAGATTAATCTTCTTTTCATTTTAGTGCTACTCTGTCAACATAGTTTATTGAACCTGTTACAGTTCTACCACTTGCCTTTACCTCCTCTAAAATGGCTTTTCTCTTAAGTAAGTCCTGAAAAAAAGATCCCACTTTAAACTTATCTCTGGCCAAGCTACGGAGCAGAATTGTTCTCCTAAGGGGCACAGTCCAGTGCCAAAATCCCTCCTGTCCCATCACAGATGCCAGATTTCCAAGCAGTTGGCATGTCGTCCTGTAGCCTTAGGAATCAAGCTGTGTCTTTTTGTCGGGGAAAAATTAGGATGGACTCCTCTGCTAAAGGGAAGGGCTAGTGGGAGATGCATTCACACATAGGCTATGCAGACCGGGCTCCTCTCATGCATGCAACAAAACAGTTCTGCAGTACGAAACTTATTTTCTGATGGAGCCAAATATCTTCTTCGTATTTTTCAGGCGCAATTGAAAAATCAGGCTGAGAAGTAATTCCCATATAATTACCCAGCCTTATAAAAGAGATTTCAAAGGAGAGGATTTATAGATGGTCTCTCTTGAGCTCATTTATATCATGCCACAATAGTCTGGGAAAAGCAATCTTTCTGCTTGTTTATACGGATGGCACAGATAGCAATGGGGCCAGCCCAGCCTTCAGCACTGAACTTGCTGAAGTTGAGGCTGGTGCTAAATTGCCACTGACTTCAGTGACAGATGCACATGATCTCTCTCAAATTAGTCTTTCACTATTTTCTCTTCTCTTTACTTAAATAAAGATCAGTTTTTACAAACTTTCTGTGCATCAACTGATTCTACAAACGTCAAGGATGTATTTGAGTGGATGAAGATTATTTCTCTCATATATAAGCTTGCAAGATTAGAGCCAAATATTCATAGATCTTGCCTAGGAGGGCTGAAACAGAGCTTGGCTTATTTATCTGCTTCTGTCACTTGCAGTGAACCTGACTGGTAGCTCTACTCTGGCTTCAGCATGGTTCTAAATACTTTGCAGCACAACACTTTCCAAAAGGGCTGGGAACCCCTACATCTGCAGGGAAAATCAAACAAACAGACTGGAGAATTTGATTGTAGAGTTCCCACACACAGTTCTGCATTCAAAGTGAGTATAAACAAATAGATCTGGTGAGCTGGGTTACTTTGAAAAGAAGTGAGAAATGCACACCAGAGAAAAATTAGTTTGCGTTTGTGATATTCCAATCACTTACACTTTCATTAAACAAAATACTTAAGTAGATCTTATGCTTCAGTGAAGTTGAAGGGACTTAAGTATATGCTTTAAATTCTGTAAGTGCTTAAAAGTACTGCCAAGCAAGGATGCAAGTCCTCAAAGTGCTTGGGCTGAGTGTATGCTTAAGTGTTTTGCTGAATCAGATCCATGGTGTCACAGAGACTCAAAGTGAGCTCAAAGGTTTCAGCTCAGATGAAGGATAAAGCCAAACAGCATAACAGGAAACTCTCAGGATTTTCCAGAGTGCATAATTAGATTAAATGGGCAATCCCATTTTGGGATTATGAATGGGTTTGGAGTTTTTCAGATCATTAAAAAGAGAAAAAGCCTTCCTTTTACAGACATACACAACATGTATCAGATATCTTTGCCTATACTTGCACTTTCCTAGTATCTGGCATTTCAGAATTAAGCAAGTGTCAATGATACTGCAGTTTAGTCATGAGTAACAAAAAATGTTCAGCTTTTGAGAGGAAATTCTTTGCCTGTGTTCATCTAAATAGCATTTACTTCCTTCTCAGATTTTCCTTGGCCAACTAGATGGATTGTAGTGGTATTGCAAGTAGAAGGTAACACTGACCATAGCAATTACATCTAAGCTGTGCTAACCATACATTTCGGCTAACAATTCTTCTTGATCATATATTTTATGGCACAGAAGCATATTTATTTTAATATACATATTTAATTTATGTATTTTAAATGTTTCCCCTACTTCTGATCACTGTTAGCCACATCTATTTCCTGCAGAAACGCATTAAGCAGAGCAGATTTATCCCATTACTTCATGTCTTCATTCCCCTTAAAATTCTATCCTATTACTGGGCCACAGCCCAATCACACCCTTCAGCACTACCGATTTTCAAGGAGGGAATAACTGCTTTGGAACTGATAGAAAGGGCCATAAAAAAAACTAAAGGCAAAAAAACTGTCTGATGCCTTCACACTGACCTTGTCTATGACTGCTGTGTGATTCCTTTCAACCACTTGAATTTATTCAGTCATCCCAGAACAAGCCCTGAAATTGTACCCTCTGTCAAGCAAAATTTAATTGTTTTTAACAAAGATGTTGCACCCCTAAGGAGAACTAGACTATCTTTTACTCTTATCTATAGTCATCTTATGTTTCATGCATCCTGTTTGCTGGTGTTCTGCAACCTCCCCACTCCAGAGCCAGGGCCCTCGGGGCAGGAATGTCTGTCAGCCTCTGTTGGCTGGGCTCAGATAGCCCCCAATGTGAGTGACTCACCAGTAGCTGAGGTTGGGTGACCCATGCTGACTAGTTGCAGACACACTGGGGTGTCTGCACCATGTGCCTCAGGAAGAAACTTTTCCTTTTTCTGTGATTTCTCAGCAGTCCCCCATCCTCTTTCTCCCTCCCAAGGGTTGTCCCAGGACCTCAAAAATGCCCTGATGCCTGGAGCTGGGATCACAGACCACACTTGACAGAACAGTGCTTTACCAAAAATGAAAACAACCCTAAATTGTATAAACAGATTCATTTCCAAGATTATGTTGGCTTCTTTTGCCTTTCATATCTGAATTCATATTCATTCCTTTTACATATCTGACTTCAGAGTGAGTTTAGCAGTAGGGCTTAGAATCCAGAAGTTAGGAAGATATATAAGGGTTTGACTCTCTGTGGGCCTCCCTTCCCCCACTGCAGCTCATCCAGGATGACAGAGTAGCCCAGACGCGAGATGAGGGCTGCCCCTTCTTCCAGCACAGGCAATATGTACCAAGGGATCTCCCTAGGAATTACAAGAAGCTGCTCTGTCCCAGGTCCTGTGTGCTCTCCTCACTCTATGCACAGTTGTATAGGCGCCACACGTGTCCTTTTTCTCAGGCTTCAACTCCACAGTGCAATAGCCAAATGCAGGAAAGCCATAAGTTGCCATTTTCTACTGTCAGTAAATGACTACACAGATGATCCCAAAAGGAAGTGTGGAGACAGGCACAGAACAGCATTTGCATTCTGCTTGACTGCTGCTTCAAATGGGACAAAACCTGAGCATTGACTTTTCCCATATACTTCTTTAAAATCATGAACTGACTATAATTACTTCTAAAAAACATCACTGTATCACATTGGATAATGTCCTGCCACATTAGCTTTAAAAATCTACAGAATACATGACCAGTGGAGATCGAGACCTCCTGTGAGTGATAGGGTCCTCAATAATACGGAAATTAGCAGTTGGAAGATAAAGATGCCAAGGAAAAATGAACTGCACAGACCTTTCAAAAGCACTTGAGAAAATATTGTCCAGAATGCTCAATTAAATATGGATATTGCTTAAAACGTAAGGGTGGAGGCAGCAGCAGCCAAGGAACAGCTGTGCCTGTTGAATCCCATTCCTTTATTTGAGCAATAGCACAAATCCCCACAGATGTGGGATCTTTTTTATTATCTTTCCCCTCACCCCACATATACTTGCTTTTATTTATAGTATCTCTAAAAGCATCTCAGATTGTAACCTTGATTTATAATACTGGAAATGCTGGTGCACCCTTTCATTTGCATAGAAGTTAGCTAGGTGGATTGCATAGCTGAGCTGTAATGTTGCTGTGAAGCATAGCAGATGTTTAGCTGTTTTCATTTCCACTCCTTGGTGGACAATCAACAAAGTCTGATAACTTCCCTTGCTTGCTATGGGGTGGCCCAGAAATCTAAGTGGGGGGTCTGGCCAGAGAATAGCAAACTACTGGATCAGCAGAATATCTCCATCAGCATTTACATGGGCTTCATGACAATAGATAGCTCTGTGATTTGGGCATTGTTTAGAACTTTTCATGTACTTCTGATTGCCCTAGGTCTGTTGCCAAAGCTTTTTGGGTTGTTTTGCATATGTGATACATTCTGTGGGACTTCCCACAGAATTTCAGGCACCTTTCTTTTTCTTTTTTTTTTTTCAGGAGCTGAAAACACACAGTACAGAGGGCTGCGAAACATTTTCTCCCTGGTGAATATTTTCACTAAAACAGAAACATCTTTATTATAACTGAGTTTCCCATAAACTCTTAATGAGAGTTTCAGAGTAAAACAAGCAAACAAAATCCTCAACCCACCATTGTGCTCAGCAAGTTCCTCCAGGTAGGAATCTAACCAGTCTGCAAAAATTGTGTTGTGTAATGCCACCAAAATGCAAGAAACCAACTAATACTCTCACTCATCCCTCAGCCAAGCCACCTTTCCATGTTTTTGCACTCCATTTAAACTAAACCAGACCAGTGACTACTACTCTGCATGATGTGGAGGCTGTGTCACCCAAGCAATGTTGCTATTTGCACCAGTACAATTCTGCTCAGCTTCACTCATTACTCTTGATTGATCAGGATGCACTGGAGCCTCACTGAATTGCAGACCAGTGGAGTGAATCCAATATCAAAGCTGAATCATAACGACCTAGTGTAGGTTGATCTAAAACTATTCAAGAAGTGTGGCTACTTGAAAGGGTGTTAACTTCACCAATGTCAAGGGAGTTGCTCTTGTTTTGTGCCACTGTAAACAAGAGCAGAGCTAAGCCATGAGTCATCACCCATCTCTCTTTTGCTGCTTCTATTTTCAGAGCAAATCTACTTGCTTTGCTGCTGGCTGAGCTTGCAGAGATGCTTTTTGGAGCTTCTTGCTAGTTAAACAGGAGTAGACTTTGTTCTCAGTGGGAGAGCAGAGAGAATCAGGATGTTATGAGCTCGGAAATGCTGAAACCCAAAAAAAAAAAAAAAAAGAGTATTTTTAGTAATATTATAAAATACAGGTGCCCCAAAGCCTAGGTTTTGTCTCAGCTGGTAACAAGCACTTGAGAGCCGTCATTCTGTGGCCATACTGTGTTCCCAAAGAAAGTGCTTGTCCCAAGCCATAAAAAAGAGGTTCCAAGGAAAAAAAGTTTATGTTACTTGGGCCTGGACAAAGATGCCTGAGGAGAGTAGTTGCTTTGAACCCCTGAAGTAGCTTTGCATTGTTATATAATCAGGAGGCATTTTCACTACAGACAACTATTTTAAAACTCGCTCTTCTGACACAGGCAAGCAGAATCAGGATGCATCCTTTTTCTAACACAGGCAATGTAGCAATCTATCAGCTGAGAAACATCTGAAACAGGGTGGTTTTCCTCAAAAGGAAAATGGCTAAAGAAAGCATGTGGCTCTCAGAGGAGAAATACATCATTATTATTAAAGAATCCAATCCATAAAACATTTTGAGTCTGACATTTAGCATTTGAACTATATCATGTGGTCCGGCATTGTAGTTATTAAAATCACTTGTTTGCACCCACCAGCCAGCAAGCAATTCTGTGACCAAGGTGCTGTGTTTGTCTCTTCCTTTTCCACCTAAGCTGCTCCTAGCTGGTCTTCACTTTCACAAACCACTCATTGCTTTCACCAAGTCTGAAAACAAGATGTGGTAGGAGTCACTACAAATTAACAGATCCCATTTGCAAACTTAGGGAGGGGTATCATGTCCATGGGAAAAGATGAGAGTCATGTCTTTAATGCACACATGGCTTTTGGGTACAGTTTGTCCTGAAAATTGTCATACTGGCAAAGATCTGCAAAACAGGATTAAATTCTCTCCTGTGCAGGCAGACAGAATAGGGTACTTGCTTTGCCACTGTCCCCTTTGAGCTTTATTTTGACAAGGCAGTAATGCACTGCCTTTCTGTTGGTCTTCTGAAAATTAGTGAATTCCAATCCTAGAACTTAACTGGTGTCACATTGTTATGAATCACCACCAAAATATTGTCACTGCTCCTTGGAATAAATAGAAAACACAAGCAAAAGCAGAAGAGCTAAATAGGAATTTAGTCCATACATTAGGAGCCACAAGATTACTCTAGTTAGAGGACTCTAAGTCTCGATATAGTTACTTGACTAAAGTTACGTCTTTGTTTCTTTCGAGCTACATTTTCTTTAATTTGCAATCAGGCCAAGTTGGGCTGATTGGTGTTTCTGTGCTGCAGCCCAGCAATCAAACAAAATAACATACCATGCTGGCAAACATAGAGAGAGTTTGTGAACTGCAAGTTCCACTGTGGTATGTATGCCTGAGTAGGAGAAAATTAGAAGAGGTCCTCCTACCACTAGGGTGGGTTCTGCTGCTATTGTACCCAGGCATTTTCCATGCAACCTTGTTGACCTTGGAGGAGTTACTCCATCCATGTGACAAGAATCCTTCAAACAGAACTTGGACTATGGGAAGTCAATGGGAACTATGCCACATCCATTGGATTCATGAAGAAGAGTGGTATTGTTGGCTCAAAATTACAGTCAGCTTTTGATTTTTATTTCTGGCTGAGGAGGGAAGGACTTGGAGAGGAAAACAAATAGGGAGAAATATTGATTAAAGGAGTTTGAGAGCAGCATCACTATGCTTTTTCAGAAGAACAGGAACATAACACATCTCCAGAAGAATGTAGACTGAAGTCAAATTTCATGACATGTATATTTTCACTTAGAAAAAATGCTGTGGATAACAATGTTAATGATTTTTAAATAATGGTCCATTTTGCAGGGAACAATTTTCCAAGCAGTCCTTGCCTCCAAAGCAATTGCTGACCATTTAATAACATAGTAAGTATCAAATACTGGCAGAAAGTTCATGCGGTAAGGACCATATAATCACAAAGTAAATTCACCATTACTTTTGCCTTAAAAACCAGCACACGTGTTAAATGATATTTTTGGGTCTACTGTGTATAATTACCAAGCATCATACACTTCAGGAATATATAATTACTGTGTATACTCCTTGCACTGGGAGCATACAATTACTCCCTCAGCATCCCTTAGATGCTATGACTTTCCTGTCTGATGGGCCAAGTGTAAGCCCAAATATAGGATCCTTAGTGACCAGGACTTTGGCGACTGTCACATAAATAGCCAAGTCCACATCTTGCCCTGTTATGATTTCCTTGAGAAAGCTTTGGCCAAGGCCTAAGGCAAGTGTTGCAAAGGAACTACAGACTCAGTTGCTTTAGCTTTGTCTCAAAGACAAAACTGTTTCATCTTCCACTTGTTGTGGGATTATTGCACTGAGCAACACTGCGTCCACCTTCAAATGGAGAAAAAAAAATTAAATTCGGTGCAGGAAAAAGAATGACACTGTGGCTGGAAAACATGCCTGATAGGCAGACACTTAAAACATCAACAGGAAGTTCAAAGGGGTGACTGGAGTAAACAAAAAGTCAACTAAAGGCGCAACAAAATAGGTGCCTGGGAACTAATGTCAGATAAGACCAACTGAAAAACTAAGGAGGACAGTTTTAGCAGTCAAAGTAATTAACCACTGAAGCAAAATGCTCAGGAAACTATGAAGTCTTCACCTCTGAATGTCTCCTAATCCAGCTCTGGAAGGTCCTTCTGGAAGGAAGACAAACAGAAATTATAGGACTTAGGTGAAACAGAGCATAAGTCTATAGCCTTCAACACACAGTCACACTGGTGGCAGCGAGAAACATCTCAAAACACTGATGGGAGAACTCAGGAATCAGAAAAATCTCAGGCTGAGTCTAGATAAGAGACTCAATGACAAAGTGAACTCTGAAGGCTGCCATGTTTGAAGACTGACCCCACTGCCATCCTCGAGAGTGTCACGAGGTGCAGGGTGTGATGCAGATGGCAGCAGAGCCAAGTAGGTGGCAGCCCTTTGGGCTGGTGATTGGGCTGTGCTGGGATGAACAGGAGGCTGGAGCAGCATCCAAAGCTTCGTGGAGCAGAGCAGCTCCTGCACAGGGAGCACAGCAAGAAGGGTCTGCAAAGGGGACAAAGATAGAGGAGAAAATGAGGAGACTTCTTGGGAAAGGCTCCATGCTGAAATACAAGGTGTAAGGGCATTTTTTACCTTACTTCATACTGAGCAGATGACTGTAACGATGTGGCTGCCTGAGGCTTAACTTCTCAGACCTGGGCAGAAAACTACTCATTACCTGGAAGGAGAGTGGTGAAATCACCAGTCTGCAGCTGCTGGACTTCTAGAGGCATGAGAGAGTGGGCCAGTTCCTGGGCTAAACAACTGAATTAATCCCTCAGGGGTACTGCTTGGTGCTGTGGATGTGATAACCAGTGTCAGTGTTTCACAAAAGAGAGAAAACTAGAATTAGAGTTGGACATGATATCTCACCAAATTTCCAGAGAATGCACAGAATGATTAACTGGAATAAAATATTTTGCCAGAAATCTGCCAGTTTTATAAAGTTATTTTCTATTGATTGCAAATCTCTGAAGACCTATTAAATGCTTTTGGTGAGGAAGAAGAATCCTTTTTATTTGTAAGAGACAGAATTAGTTGATTTCCATCTGATATCTTAGAGTCCTAGGAGTGTTCCTTGTGGACTTTTTTTCAGCCAAAAGAACTGAGCAAAAATATTCTCCTTTCCTTCCGGGTTCCCATTTTGACGTGTTTTGCTCCCTACAGTCAGCAGCTGATGAGTGGTCACTTGTCATTTCTGAGGAGAGGAAGAGTATCACTTGAGCATCAGAATTTAACAACAGGACTATAAAACCAAGTCACTAGCGCTCTGTTATCCCTTCCTGTGACTCAGTGGTTCTGGTATATCTGAGGCATGTCCTGGCACCCTCTTTATCATTGTCTCACTAAGTACTTGATGCCTGAGTTTGAGAAACCTTTATTAGTCAGAGTTGTGCTGTATTGTTGGACTTAGATAAGAGCTCCAGGTCACTGCAGTTCAATGTATGCCTGGCTTGCTCAATCTGAAGCCTATTATATAAGGGAACAATAATCTCGATTTTCTCTGTCCTCACGTTTGTACTCCGCAGTCCAGGGATCCCAAAGCAAATGCTAATTAGTAAAGCTCTCAATTTAAATAAAACACATATTCTAAGATTTTGGGAGAAAGGTTAAATTTTGCTAATGCACTCCCACAAGCTCTAACCAAATCTTGCCTGTTCATATTTTAAAAGTCTTCCATATAAACATCACAAGCACATCAATTGTCAATGGAAAGCAACTGAGAGCTATTTCAGCGTGAAGCATTTTGCCATGCATCTAAGTAGGCGATTTAACAAACCTCAGGCTAATGTTAAAGGTCTCGGTGGCTCAAACACATTCAGGCTACTGCACTTCACACTGCCTGACTTCTGCGGTACCTCAGCTGCAGACATTTTGTTTGGGATAATGTTCGGAAGTATTTCCTTTGATGTTAGACAGCATTAAGTGAGTAATTTCGAGGAGGAGGCGGGGCTGGGGGGGAGTGGAGAAAAAGAAGGGGAAAATCAGCCTTGAGCCTAGAACACAAATTTTCTGAAATATTCAGGATAATAGATGATCTGTTTTCGTGGTTGGTGTTCAGAAAGTGTTAATATCATGTTATTTCCTGATCCTGTTTAGTACTCCAGCACCAGCATACGTTTTGTAATTGTTGCACAATTGTGCAGAACCTAGGATATAGTTTCCAGCCTTGCTGGGGCAAATCTCATGTAATTCTCCTTGTCAGAGGCTTGAGTCTAGCCTGATGTGAGCAGGAGCAAACTGAAGTCTACAGCCTTTATTTGTGAAGAAATAAAAATAGTGGTGACACAGGAAATATCTGGAGGCAGTGTGACTCAGGGGACTAATAAGAGTGACACATGGCCCTTGTCAATTTACAGCTACTCACATTTGGTCGTATATCACAGTCACCTCATGTTTCCTTTGCCCAGATGTAAACGACCAAAGGAGAGCTGGGCACTGGCAAGTTAAACCCTGCATGAATATTTTGGATCTTATGGGTAATGACAGGCAGGCGGTGTTGCCTGAGGCATATGGTGCAATACCCCTCGGTGCACCTGGATGCTGAGGCATTAGGAAATAAATAAGACAGGGAACACTGGAGCTGCCTGCAACCAGGCTGTGCAGAACAGTGCATTGGAGCTGGAAGGGAACCACGGCCCAAGGACAGAGAGGCAGAGTTAAGAAAGACTGTAGGTGTCCAGGAGTGCCTCAGAGGCGGACAAAGAAGTTGTTTTGGCAGAGCAGAGGGAGCGGCAGACTGGAAGGCACAGTCAGGTCTGCAAGGCTCGGGGAGCTGAGGCAGTATCCGTATGAAGTGCAGCCCTTTGCAGCTCTTTTTGCCAACTTTTGTTCTTTTTTGTTCCTCTTCTCAAAATAGTTACATCTTGCCAGGATGTCGAAACTGAGATGTTTGCTCCTGATCCTGGCTCTGATTCCTGTAGCACAACTCTGCTGGGTAAGTCAACCCCCGCCCCCACCAACAAGTGGCAGAAAACACGATCCTGACTGCTCTGAAAATAACAAACTTTGACTCACTTCCTCTTCAGAAACTCTTCAATATGCCCCATTATGCAATTCTCCAGCCTCCTGGTACAAAGAGGCAACTAATATCCATTTAATCACCAAACAGCATGCTTGTAGGGGGCACTTTTTCCTTCACATCTCCTTCATTTTTGGTCATTTTTAAGTGGTGCAGCCCTGTGCTACTATCACCATCCAGTTTGTGTGTGTGTATGTGCCTGTGATCGAGATCTCTCCTTGCTACTTATTTCACAGAAGGTAAAAGTTGCTTGGCATTTTAGCTAGAACACCTCAAATCCGTAGCTTAGACTCCAGCAATTCAACCTTTCAATTGTACTGCAGTCTCCAGGAATTATCCCAACTCCCTGTCATCAAACCAGCATCTGACATTAAAAATATGTGGGTTCTACCTCACCCGCTCCAACAGTAAGTAGCATAAATTTCTTTGGTGACTACTGGGACACAAGCAGGGAAAAAGAGATGGACAATTGCTTACATATGAAATATGCATGAAGAACATTTTCACAAGCCCAGACTGAATCAGTCTTGCTGGGTTTACCATATGTCATTAAGCTCTTCAGACTTCTGAGCTGCAGCAATAAATCTTTTTTTTCCTTTTTTTCCTTTTTTTTTTTTTTTTTTTTTTTTTTTTTTTTTGTCTGTGTTAATGACATCAAGGCATCATGGCAACTCTTAAGGCAAAACTGTCCTGCACGCACACATACAGACACATGCCCTTTTGGTGGCTGCTTGTTGGAAGAAAAATGTTCGATAGATCAAGGACAGATGTGCAAAAGTAAAAATATCGTCTTAGTCATTGGTGTGAATGAAGCTTCGTTAAAGAAATGAAAAGGGTGAAAAGCATTTCCATGAGTTCAGGTGCTGGCTCAGCAGCTCAGCCTGCAACAGTATTGTTCCTCTGCTGAAAACTCAGGCACATGCATATGACCAGTACTGTGTCCATGGAAGAGCAGGGGAGTCATAGCATACCTGTTAGACAAATTACCCCCATTTTACCTGCAATTTCCCACCCAGTACAGCAAAATAGAGGATCTATCCCAAGCGAAACACCAACAATGTGTCATGAGGATGTTCACCTCTAAATGCAGGGAATTTTATTGTGACATCTTCTGGTGACATTTTTGTGGAGTTTTAGCAGAGCAGAAATACGTTTCATAGGGGCAGAGAACAATCCTTCTGAAAAAAACCCTATTTCATTGCCACCCAGAGAGATGCCACAAATCCTCCAACTCACAAGGATCTACTAATAACTCTTAGTAAAACACCTAACTGCTTTTGAAATATGGGCTTCTGTGTTTTATTAGTGCCCCCACCACAGACAGAACCCTATTGCCCCAAGCCCTGTTCACACACACCCCTAATCCTCCAGGCTTTATCGTTTAAATAAGCATATCAGATACATTAATTTGGACCTTTTAAGAGTTTCTTTGGAGGTTTTATTTCAGCTTACAATCAAAGTGATAAAGGGCTGGGATCTGGAGTATTTTCTTCTATAGTCAGGTGTTTCTTCTAAAACTGGAACAGGGTTTGGAAGAACACCCCTGGCTGACCCTGGGCATTTCTATCCCCTCCCCATCTGTATCCCCATGTCAGCTCTGCTGCATGATGAATTCTTAGTTGGGGGTCATGCACAGTCAGCATCGATGAGGTAGGCAGCCTCTCCCTTGTGACTCCTCCAAGGTGCTGGTGGTTTGGACGCAGCCAAGCAAGCTTGGTGCTCATGGGGAGATGTGTATGTGCACGCAGAAAATTAGCAAAACACCCGCCTTGCCAAAGAGGCTTGGCTGCTGGAAGCGCATGTTTGGTGGGCAAAAGCCTGCTCCTCCCAAATCTGGAAGCAGCCATGGCCTGGCTGACACTGTGACAGGCAGCCCACGTGCGTGTGGGCTCAGCCTCCACAGAAGAGCCAAAAAGGCACGTGGACATGCAGCGTGGCCCACCTGCCTGGGCTTGCCTGGAATTATACACCCACCTCTTGTACAAAAACACTGCCTTCTTTCTCTTGGAAAGGTGAAATGACTACAGTTGGTTGTTGCCTTTGGAGAAATTGTTTACTGTGCCTGTTCCCATGGAGAAAAGAGCAGGTCTCTTAACATATATGGGACTTCCCAGAGAACACAGATGGGTGCAGCACAAGGTAGAGTTACTGTCTGAGGTACAGTGCTGCATATCCTTCCTCCCTGCTCTGTTTCAAAGACCCAGGTGATCCATGTAGGTTCCCACCAAGACACTGTCCAAGGTTCAGACAACACCTATAACTGGGACCCTCCTTCAGGGGTGCCGAGAATCTGCACCTTTTCTGGTGCCACCTCACACTACCTGGGGAAATGTGACTTTGAAAGGGCAGTTTGATGGCCCAGTCATCTGAAGCTCACTGGCAAAGTGGAAGGATGATGTCTTGAAGGGGAAACTGAGGCTGCTCTGGCTCCAACACAGCTCAGTGTCTTAAGAAATGATTCAAAGGTTGGTAGTGATGGTGTTTGGTTGATCAAAGGAAGACAAAAATCTGCAGTGGATGAGGGTGACAAATGGAATTTTAAACTATCTAATCAACTTAGAAAAACTGACTGGAGAAAGCAGGATGAAATTCAGTAGAGATGTGTGCAGGATGCTGTATTTGGGTTTGACCATACAATTCCTTAAATCTGTCATCTTGAAAGGCTGAGAAGGAGTCCTGCCCTGCTAAGCCCTGGAAAAACCTCATCTGGATTTTCATGCTCAGTTTCAGTATCAGCTGGAAGACCAGATCTCAACAGAGTTTCTTTCTGACTCAGACTAAAACAGAAACTTTGTACAACAAAGGACAGTAGCTGTCTAAAGATCTTTCATCATTCCCCCCTGGCACAAATATTTCTGTTGGTTATCAGCATAAGCTTCTGGGGTTGCAGTCTGAGAGCATCAGCATTAAACTTCTAGATTCTCCTGGAAGGTGGTGACTAGAAAGTGTGTTGGAGACACCTTTTGAGAGGGAGAAGCCACAGTGATGTGGCTGTGCTGGAGAATATGCCTTGCTTCCCTCCTGTGTCTTTCCAGGAGCACTTAGGAAAGTGGGCTTGTATGAAACTGGAAATAGTGCTGTGCTTAATTAGATGATTTTGATAAGAAGAGCCTAGGGTAACATGTGTACCTAGAAAAGATCAATTGCAGCTTCATTTCCCAAGGTAATTCCATGTAGAATTGCCTCTGGTCACACCACAGTTTCACTGTAATGGTGCTGCACATTGTTAAAAGTCAGCAGTCATTTATTTTGTGCTGAACAGACTACATTATGAAGAAGATAATCCAGTTTGCTGTCATTTTGGCAGCTTGCTAATGACACAGGGCAGTATAATATCGCATAGGTTCAGAGTTTAGCTGTTAAGCTTCAAGATTTACACTTTGCACATACTGTCAAACTTCAGAAACAGTTTTTTGCTTTATCCTAAAATTCTGTTTTAAATTTATTGTCGCTTCTGGCCAGTGTCTAAAGGGCAAGCAAATGACATTTTTCTTCATGCCTGTTAAATGATGCAGTATCAAGGGGGGTGGGAGGGGGTGGGAGGAAAGCACTGGCAATTGACATGGTCAGAGCCTTTGTAAGAAGCAGACAGAATGGAAAAGAGAACAGATTTGAGCTGACTCGTTCAGAAGAGATTTTAACAAATCATGCATTACTCTCAATCTATATAAGTCCTTCATTTAGAAGGAAAGTCCAGTGGTATGGATATTAACCTAGGACCTGTGTAGGACTAAGAGCTGCCTGGACCATGTTCCTCCCTCCCTATCACCTAATTTCCATGCAATGAGAAGTCGAGCCTGTGGCCCCACCAGGAGCCACAGCAGACACAGCTGACAGCAGCAGTGCCTCAGGGTTTAGGCCAGAGAGCAGGAGTAGGTGAAGTTTTATGAAGCTGAGCTTCCATAGCATCATATGGATATCCTGGTCCTCTGTTCATTGGCACTTAGGGGGATTTGGCACTTTGATCACAGCTGGTGTCCTTCCTAGGGCAGAGGGAAGGATGAGGAGCTTGTGCTGGAGGATCTGCAGCTCTCCGTGGTCACAGTAAAACTTGTCTACTGGTTTTGGTTTACACAAGTTTATTTCTTTCGAATTTTACTTTGACTTTCAGGAAAAAAAAGGGAAAATCTGCTAAAAACTGGTAGCTCACTGCCATTTCCACCACACATTATCAAAATTACTCTGCACTGTTTTGGGCTTTTCTTGGCCAATTTTGCCATAGGTTTGGTTTTGATGGCATTTCATGCTTAGAAATAGTTTCAGGTTCCCAGAACATAATGAACCCTTCTGGAAATCCTGCAGAGTTTGTGTGGTGACCTGTTGGGTTTGAGATTTGGTTTGGTTGGTTAGTTTGCCTTAGTTCATTGTTCATTTGAGGGTGCCCGATGAGTTGAGGGCAATTGGTTCTTCTGCTTGCTTCTATTCATAAAGGGTGGGAACCCAGGCACCCTCTGACAGGGCAGGTTTTATGAGGGTAGGTAGTCAGAAGGATCAGGCTGTGGAGAGCATTCAAAGTGGACACAAAAAGCCTGACCTTCATGTCCTGAAGCCAAGGGAGTCTGAAGAGTGATTCAAAGAGGACAGGAGGAGCTGACACTAGGCAGTTGATGGGCAAAGAATACAATCTCAGCAAGTGCATTTTGAAGGGAGACCTTCAGGAATGAAAAGAAAAAAAAAAGGAGAAGGAAAGAAAATGAGATCAGGCATTAAAGTTTTTAGCAAAAAAGGCTGACCTTTATTGATGTTAACTGTTATGAATAATATCAGTTTATACCAGCAAAGGAATTCAGCCTGAATTTATTTTTCTTAAAGACTTCCCTGCTAGATGAATTCACTGGTGAATGAGATAAAAGTAGAAGGAAACCGAGTGCTGACATTGCTAACAGCAAAGTCCACCTCTGAGGCCAGCCTTCCACACAAAATAGCTGTGATCTCATACTTCTGTGCCTCATGAAAAAGATCAAAATAAAGTCAAAACTGCGCTGTGTTGCACTGAATGGTATTTATAGCAGTGGGGGCATCTCAGAAACTTCATCCTCTCACGCTCCTCCCCTCTCCTCATCCAGTAAAACCCAACCAGTTGGAACAGGTTAATATTTGCCAAGATCTGGGCTAGATCTTCCTGGACATGAGTGTGCTGCAATGCTGACTGCACTGGGGTTTGTGGCTGCTGTGAGGAACAGAAGCTGGAGTGTTTAAGGACAGGTTGGATGGGACTCCGAGCAACCTGATGCAGTGAAAGGTGTTCCTGCCCATGGCAGAGGGCTAGAATTAGTTGATCTTTAAGGTCCCTTCCAACCCAAACTGTTCTATGATTCTGTGATGATTCTATGATTACAAGGATAAAAACTGAGTGGCAGCATAAAATGGAGTTCAGCAGAGTCAGGCTCACAGCTCAGGATAGGTTGTCAACAAGTTAAATCTTGTCCTTTCAAATGCTGTAGTCAAAATGAAGAAAGACATAAACTGGTGGCCTTGGAATGATAAAAGGGAAAGAGAGGAAAAAGAAAGGCTATTTTTAATGTCTGGAAGGCTCTTAGATACCAAGGGTCACCCTGGATAAGACAATACAGACTAGGCAGAAAAAGCAGCTTTTCTGAATGGCTCAGGAACAAGGAAGGAAGGAAAGCTAAGAGCTGAAGATGACTCATTTTAATGACCTGAATGAGAAGGAGGATGGGATATTCAGCAGTTTCCCACGAAGAAGTACCTTTACAAACAAACCCTATCTGAAATAAAAAAATGTAAAAGAAAGAAAACCAGAAGCCTTTCAAGAGATTTTGAATAATTTATGAATGTATTTTGCATTTTTCTCATCCTTAGAAAATTCCTTAAGAAATCAGTGGATCATTATTGTAGGTGGGAGCTTTCATCACCATATTGAGTGAGCAACAATGTTCATGTCAATCTCCTGCTTTTGGATCGAATAGAGGGCTGTGTGTCATCACAAGGGCTGTGTTTGCACAATGCCTCAAGACACTGTTGCTGATGCTTATGGAAAGTACAAAGCAGTCCCCAGAAGGCACTGCGCCCCCTTGTCCATACATCTTTTTTTTCCATTCTTTATCAGCTGGTGATAACGATAGATATCTTTTTGTCTGCTAACATTTCTGTTTCAGTTCTCCTATGATTTCTGCAGGGTGTGAGTGAGAAGCACTCCATCAACACCCTTAGATTTACAAGGCCTTTGAATTAATAGGCGGAGACAGTGTAAACCTTCTGGATTTAATTTATATAATCCCTATTTTACAGAACTGTTTTGTTTTTTGGTTTTTGGATTTTTTTTAATTGCTCTCTCTGGAGATAGTAGATTAACAGTATGACAGCATGGTTTCACATGCCTGTATCTTTTTGGAAAGATATATGTAGAATAAGAGAAGATCAGTTTAATCCTTCACCCATTAAAACAAAATAATCCCCTTTTGTTTCATGCAATTTGGGATGTATGGGCCTCTTTTCCTTGCTCCTGCTTCTTCTCACTCTCCTCTGTCATCTCCATCTAGAAAGATCTGAAATCCTTCATACTCTGTAGGAAACAAGACTCACCGGTATTTCCTATGGTCTTTCACATTATCCTTTCCCCCACATCTGAACACCAGCATTCACATAGTTCTTTACAAAGGGCTGCTGCTGTTCAAGACTGATGAGTGCATTTCAGGTGAATATACCTGTGTAGGACAAGATCCCCTACTTTGTGTGGGAAAAACCCTGCCAGTGAGTCTCTGAGGTTTCCTGTGCTGTAGTTTTCCTGGGTGGTCTTTCAGGTGAGAGGAGATAGGTATATTGGGGAATTTTGAAGCTGCAACTGTTACTCACTCTTGCAACTCCTCTTCCTCATTAGGATATGGAAAAATTCATCCTAATCAAGCTAAACACCCTCTTCCAGGAGTAGCTTTTGTTTCTGGTGCCTGTTTTCACCGATCAACATAGCTCTACATACCACCTTGCAGCACTGCTCAGTATCATATTTACAAGGCTACTTTATCACGCTCTTCCTGTTGTTCCTAGATAAGTAATTCCACTCTCCACTGAGTGTTAAGCCCTTGCAAATATTTATGTACACCTCTCCTCAAAGCACCACTTCCAGACATTCCTCTGAAGCTTTTCACATCTGTGGTAATTGTTACTCTTTTCCTCCACTCAGTACTCTTCAGGCAACAGCCTGACCTCTCTATATATTTCTCTTTAAACTTCCTGTAGACTTACCCCATGTCTGTCCTTTTCCCATAGACAACAGCTGTTGCGATAGTGATGGTGACATCCCTCCTCTTTGACCAGAACAAGTGCAGGTATTCCCAAACTGCACATCTGGTGGTTTCAATCCTGTGGTTCCCGATTGCTGTCTGTAATTGTGAGTCTCTTGTGGAGCTCGTATGTGTGGAATTACTTCCTCCCTAATTCTCCACTATGCATTAATTTATAATGAAGGAAAGTAAGTTTCTTACTGTCCTGGTTTATATAATTATGTGTTTGGAGCTTTAATTAGAATGCAACAAAAATAAAAGAAGACAAATGAATGTAGCTCTAAGACATTATTTAATCACCTAAATATATTTTCAAATTAAGACAGAGCTCTTTGATAGCAGAGCCATTTAAAGCAATCCACACTGGTAATATTATTTACTAAGAAATCAAGCACACCAACATCTGCATCCATCAAAACTAAAGGTGTTCTAAATCATCCAGTGCCAAAATTAATGCAAACAACCGGCAAGAAGATAAAGAACAAAGAAAATAACATACCTGCTCTGGGGCTTTTCTCTCTAATCTTTGGAAAAGCCTTAGGGTAGACACATCAATTATTTTCTTTGTTCCTCCTTCTGTACACTGTTTGTATTACAATTTAGTACAATCATTTAAGAAGCCCTGAGTAGTGTTGGATGTGGGTGGTGGATTCATGGCTTGGAGGCTGTGTTGTTGTTGTTGTATATTACTATTTAACTCTCAGGAGGTTGATCTTACTGTATTCCATCTGCAAATAATTCTTCACTTTGTGTGTGTGCTTTTATACAATGTACATATATATAATGTATGCATACATACTCCTGTAGCTATTAAGCAATACAATTCTATTTTTTCCCGGTTATGGTTGCAGTCAGTAAATACATGCCTATGCTTCTCCGTTTTTGATCACCTCAAATATGATTGAGTGAATTTCATGCCATGTGGTTGAGCGAAGAGTAATGTCAATTTTCTTCTAATGGTTATAGTTATCAAGCTACAGTGGTAATAACTACAAACAGATAGCAAGACACTATAGGTACACAGCAAGATCTGCAGCTCATAGATGTAGCCTAGGTATTCAGGCAGTTCATGCTCGCTTTTCTTTGCTAAGGCTTGGGTTCAAAAAACTATCGTCTAGAATCTGTGATATTTCTTCTTAATGAGGGTGATAGGAGAGACACTGAACACATTGAGTCAATAAAATTGTGCTGGAATAACTAAAAGAAGGATATGATCCATATTAGCCTCAGGCTGTACCATTGGCACATCATCCAAGAAAGCTGAAATAGTTGCATTCTTCTAAGATTCAAGTATGCTTTGAGGTGAAAATACCATTTAGCAAGCACATATATCAACAATTCATTTTGTAGCCTGTTTCCTTAGTACCACAGACTGTAGGGCAAATTCAAGACTGATGTCTGCTCCCTGTCTTCAATGGGCTTTCAATCGAGCTAACATTTGGTGTCTTCCACTTAAACCAGAACCATACTCCTGCAGTGAACTACACAACAAGTATTAAGAGCAGTATTGGAATATATGTAGTTAGCAAAATTGCTACACAAGAAACTCTGTGCTCTAGGTGTAACTGGACATGAAACAGGAAGAGAAAATAATCATTAAGGGCATTAGTAATTCTCTCCCAAACTTCCATAACAATTAATTGTAAAACAATTGTAAAACAATCCTTTGACGCAAGCTCTGTCGCTTTGTGGAATAGGTATTGACTGGATTTAGTCACGCTCTGTTAGGAAATACTCTGAGCTGTACAGCAAATAGAGAAAATGGTAGTTTTTTAGTATTGTTGGGTTAATAAGGAAACTCTGGGAAGAGCAACTTGTCTATCCTTCCTAAGATCTTGCACTGGTCTAGTTCACCATCATACTCGACTGAGTAGGTGTGTGGAGGAAAGCAGAGCTTTCCCCCTCCACTAAACGCTTTAAAACCACAAAGCATGTGGTACACAGAGGCTGGGAGTCAAACCCTTCTCCTTGCAGATACAAGGGGTGGTAACCTTGGGCTGGAGCAGGCTGCGTGGAATGAAGGATCACATCATGCCTAGCTGCAGGGAAACCTGCAGGTTGTTTCCATGATATTGGGGCAGGTAGGGAATGAGACAGCAGATGCCTGGCAAGTCGTGTCATAGCACTAAAGAAATGTGAGAGAAAGCCCTGCTGCTTTAGCTTTATCTTCATCCTTCCCACAAAGCAGATAGTAATGAATCATACTTATTCCAAAGTTATTTATTTCTCGGACAATGTAGCAAGTCCTTGTAAAGACTATGAATTAATTTATGCACATGTAGGGTTTCAGAACAGCATTTATAAGCTAAACTTGCAAGATATTTACCACCTAGTCAGAGCACTGTCTTGCAGTCAGTCTCCTCTCCCCACACCTAAGTAGGACATGAAAAAGGGCTATCATGTAAAAGCCCTTGAAGATGTGCTCCACAATCACACAAATTAGCCATCTGTTGGTTTTAGCCATTAGACCCTTTGTGTTTGGGGTGAGGATTGACCTAGAATATTTCAGTTGAAATCCTGCCTACCATAAAGCATAGCTGGCTGAAAAGGAGAAGCAAGTGAGTTCCTCCTTCAACTTAAGACACCTTCTCTTGTCTTAAAATCTGGTCAGGTTGTACAAACTTTGCTTTGGAGAGCCCTAGGTGCATGTTTGGCTTAGGACCAGAGTTACAGCCAGACAGGTTTTGCATGCCATAAAAAATTTGACAGTGCCCTAAGGTAGATGTCATGATGCAGAACAGTATTACATCCTCAGCCTATTGAGCATGAGGCCACACACACAGTGGGAAGCAATGCCTGGCAGGGCTGAAGTGCCCCCACAGCTTCCTGCTCACTCTGCAAGGGGCAAAACTAGGGTCAGTAGAAATTCCTGAGTATTTGTTCAGTCCTAGGAATATCCTCATGATTGCAGTCCCACTGCACTGTACGTTTATTAGATAAACAATCCATGCATATGCATTAATGGACCTTGTCTGGAAGGGAAAATTGTAATTGTCTAGTCCCAAAATCCATGCTACTTATGCATGTCACTTGAGCTAGAAGTTCTTCCCTGCTCTAACCATGTAGGCACAGTCTCCTATGGTTTTTTAACTTAATTCTCCTTCTATAGGCAGACAGTGTGCTTTCACCACCAGCCTCTGTGACTAAGACATCTGAGGATGCAGTACCCGCTTAGAGGAAACTTAGAAACTAGACAGAAACCTACTGATAGAGAATCCTGTCTTTTATATATGTTCCTTGATTTAGGAAAGCAAGAAATCTCCAAGACATGAGCTGTGAATGTTTTCTGTGATAGTGCTATGGTAATAACATGGTTCTTAAATTCAGGTTTAGAAAGGTGTGGAATCAAGCCCTCAATGACGGGATAAAAAAGTCATGTGGCAGCACAATACTTTTAAGGCAAATTGTTCGGCAGTTTCTGCTATGTAAGCAGTGTATACAATTTAAGTGTGAATAAAATTGTACGAAAGTGTGAAAAGCAAATCCTCTTATTTATGAATAACTAGATAAACCCAGCCCTCACTGACATTTTCTGTGTAATTTGATCATTATGTCCATGGCTATAATTGAAAAGCACAAAAGGATATCAGACAGGATAAATAGAGTTGTTGCATGGCAGGAATCTGATTTTCATTATATTTATAAGGCATAGTTGTGTAAGTTTCTGCTTACATCCTAATTTATGAGAATGCGGGTCAAAGCCATTTGCTACAGCTCAGAGTAAAGCCAGGAGATACATTCTTTACCTATTATGACTAATACGACATCTGTAGAGAGTTAAATAAAGAGCATCCCTTCTACATGGATATTTTTAAGCATCAGTCTACTACTGAAAAGTGACGTAAATTCCAGGTTAAAGGATTGTTATAGCACCAAAACCAACAAAGCAAGGACAACCTCACATATATGCCTGAAAACCAGTGAGCTTCCAGAAGAGCTCTATGTTTAAGCCAGAGTACGTGGAAAAAGTCAAGGAGAAGTGGAAATTTTGTGCTTGATTCTTTACTTGATTATATTAGCTGAAAAAGGAAAGATGAAGTTTCAACAGTTTGATTCACTGATTAAAGAGCAGACAATGACACTGTGTGCTTTTAAATAAAAATGTTCCTGACCAATTGATCAGCAAATCTACAATACAGCCCTAAAACCTTAGTAAGAAAGTAAATGTACTGTGTCAGAGAGGTATTGCCATTGACCTCTCCTGTCATCGCAAATTAATCAAAGGTAAGAGGGTTCAAAGAAGTGATCATTGCATCTGACTGTCAAAACCCTAAGCCTGATTTTCTTGCAAGTCTCTGAAACTCCAGATTAACGTGAATGTTTTTCAGCTGGGTAGAACATTTGGAAATCAGAACCAAGAGTGTCTGATCCTGAAAAACTAGAAGGTGCTTATTACGTGCATCACAGACCTACTTAAAGGCAGAACCAGTGATATGCTTTAAACCTTGGGATGGAAAGTTATTCACATGACGAATGGCAGGTTTATTCTTCTGCTGGTGTTGTCTCTTTTTTTTCTCACACATAAAGAATTTTATTGTAAATTGTGGAGCATTAGCCATTTTGAAGTTTTAGGGAGTGGTCCAGGCAATTATAGGATTATATCAACACATGATGTCCTAGGAACATTTTAAGAAATGCATCGAGATTTGAACAAGGACTTGGCCCTGATGCAAAACAAATACCACAAATACATCACCTCAAAAGTTCAGCCACTGGCTGTGATTTTTGTTACCTAGGGTGTTCACTATGGTTGTGACTCAGGTGAAAAGTAATCACCGGCTGCATATGTCCTAAAAAGAAGAGTTTTACAAAGGGTCTGCTTCTGGCATTGGTTTATAGCTGATTCCCAGGAATCAGGAAATATTAAAGAACACAACTTCGCTGTGCAGTTTGTTCACAGGATTCTCTGTATGCTGACATTCAGGAGGCCCTCTATGCTGAGGTGTTCGTATTAATTAGAAGGAAATGGTTATTCACAAAGTTAAAGACCAGACAGAAACAACCTTGTTAGGCCTATTATACTGAATGGAGATACAGGAATCACAGGATATTCTGAGTTGAAATCACCATGAATGTAGCCACTTATCCCATTAGGAACAGAAGTCTTTCCCAACAGCATGTATGCTGAGGGAAAGCTAGTATTGTGAAAGCAAATCCATATATAAATGCAGCTGAAAATTGCTGATAAAGGTAACTGGGAGCAAGCATTGAGTATGCTCCTTGAGTAGTGCAGGACTAAATTCTGTGTTGCTGCACAATCAGCCTTAAAGTCTGCTCTGTTTAAATATTCCATTGCAGGTAAAAGATGTAGCAAACTGCTTTGGTAACAGCCGTGGGTACCTTTCATGAAATAAGGTCTGAGGGCTACCCAAGGACTGCCATCTGAATGGACCTTTGCTTCCTGTTTTGTGGCTCTCATATATTAACACAGTTCACCTCACATTCCAGGGACTCCCATTTTGTTTTCCTTTGTCTGCTCAAGTGAGACCTGAGCAAGGTGGGTCACAGTCAGGGAGGACATGAGGTTGCCCCATTCTTGAGCATCTCTCCCACTGTTGCAGACACAGTTGTTCTTCACTTTTGGATCAGATCGCCCACACTTGTTTATTCTGTATTTTCCTTTCTGACACAATTTAACTGTCAAAAATATCTAATCTGTAGGCCACAGCAGAATTTTCTCTTGTGTTCTCCAAGGTACTGCAAATGAAGATTTGTATCCATGTATGCTGTATTTGCCTGGGGGCAAGTTAATTTTCTTCACAGTGGCTAGTGTGGGGCTACGGTTTGGAGCAAACAGCTGTCGTGGTGCCTGGTTAGTGGCTGGGGCTCAACCACAACACCATGCAATTTCTCTTGAATTCTTTAAAAAACTTTTTTAAAAGAGGCTTTACTTTCAAATTCTGTGCTGCCAAAAATGTTCAACACCTTTGCCATCCACAGCAGCGCTGTGCTCATAGCATGTGTAATAGTATTTGAGAAATCTGACATCAAATTCTAAAGGATTTTTGCCATTTTGTAACTTCTCCAAATTTTCCTCTGACATTTCCAGCACTCTTCCCTATTCTTCTGACATTTTTTCCTCAGGGGACAGTATGTCATTGTGATTTCATTAGCTAGAATATTGTTGGCTCTACTTGTGATTCTGCATTTGCTCAGATTTTAAAGGTTTTAAAAATATTCCTTCTGGCTTACAACATCCACTAAATGATATCACAGGAATAAAACTTATGATGGGAGACATGGGAAGCACAGGCCTCTTCTGCTCCATCTCCAGTACTTACTGCATCAGTCAGAGCTGGACAAAGGCTCAAATCCTTGCTGCAATACAGCTCCTGGAAGATGTCAGGACCCACATAGGCAGTATGTCTCAATTTTGTAGATGGGCTATGAAGACTTCAGTATTCTTAGACTGGGTAGAAATGCAGAGCTAGTCATGACTCTTCAATCTAGGTGAGGTCAATTTTTGAAAAATCTTTATTAGTAACCCTTAGAACTTTATGAGTGCAACCTGGAAGCCCACAGAGAAATGTTCAGTCCTGCAGGGGATCCTAAATCTTTTAATGCTGACAGTGATGAACATGTACAGATTACCTATACCCCTAATGCTGAGTGATTTCACCAACCCAGTGGGAAAGATTCTTCTCTTAATTACACAGGAACAAGTAGGGAATTGCTGTAGTGACGTGAATGGAGTCATTTTGGATAGACACCAATACAGGAGAGAACACAATCTGGCGCCTTGAATGCTGCCAACAAAAGCTCAGTTGTATTATCCCATGATTTGACTGTGGCAGCCAGTCTCACTGAACTGATGTCTGACCTAGCTCCCACGGAAGTCAATGTGAGCCTTTGCACTGATTAAAATGCTTTTCAGTAGACCTTCTCAGCAGCCAGATCAGATTTCGGATCAACGGCTCCCCCACCTACTTTGATTGAAACCCACGTCCTCGATGGCGCTGACCTGACTGTCATCTTATCTCAGGATTGGCCCAGCTTTGGCTGGGGGTGTCGGATCAGGAAACCTTCTAAAGGCTTCTCAGGTATGAAATATTCTCTGTGACTTGGTAGTGAATAGTGGAAGGTGCAGCAATTTTCTCATGCATGAGCTCAACCTGTACTTTTAATGGAAGAAAGACTCCTGTGCAAGTGTCCTTGGGAATTCTAGGCATTATTTAACTATTGTATTAGCATACCTCTTCTTACTACCTTACGGTGCTCTCATCATGTTACAACACAAATGAGGACAAGCCCCTGAGATCTATCCTCTCTAAAGGAATGTTTCCAAGACCAGCCCAGTAAACACAGGAATTTAACTGGGATTTAGAAGGAATGGCTTTTCCTATTTGATTTGCAAGATTTGTGTTTCCTACCTCGCTACAGATTTCCAAAATTTTCGGTGGTAGGGTTTCATTTAAGGCATTTAAACTCCCAAGGGAAAAAATAAAACACATTAATTTTTTTTCTCATAGAGATGAGACAGTTTCAGAGCTGTATGCCAGTGACACCAGACTGCTAAAAAATACAGTTTCTGCAGGATCCATTCAATCACTGACGTTTGTGCCCAGCAAAATTTGCTATAAATATTAACTTTTAGGCCTTCTTGGCTTTGCATTTTTTCCGCTTTCCTCTTAATATGAGTTTTTGCACATTGAAAAAAGCTATTTTTCTTTCCTGTGGAACTTTGGATCAAGGGTGGGGATTCGGTAGCAAGATTGAATAAGTGTGTCAAAATGAATATCTATGAAGGGAAACAAAAATAAAGACTCTCTAGATCTGGCATTTGTGCCAGATTCTTCTGTATATCTTGGGTTATGGAAAGACTGATGAACTGCCTGATTGACCACTGAAACATATTTTTCTTCTTAACTGCTTTTGACCTGATGAACAGCTTATGAATTGCTGATGATGTTTCCTCCACTAAGAAGATTACACACTTATAAAAGGCAGGCTCATCTCTACCCAGTCCCTCTCCCCTCCTCCCAGGATTCAATATCCCTGTCCTAATTTGGACAGGTTTTCTGTAAAATCATGATGTAGTTTGGAAAATGCAGTTCTCTGGTATCAGAGGTCACATTAGGGTAATTCATCTACTCCTTTTCCTCTTGAAAATCAAGGCCCATGAGTTGCATGTTTAGAAAGAAAGAAAGAAACGGTCCAAGCCCCTCCAGATGACCTATGGAGTTGATAAATGACTAAATTAGAAAAATAAAAGACTCATAGCTGTTGTTATGTAAGTGAAGTATGAAGTATTCGTAATTAAGGGTGAACTACTCCAAAACTTGCCATAATTGTTGTGCTCCTACCAAAGATGACATGTGGCCAAAAGCAGGATGATTTTAGCAGCCAGTTTGGTCCCATAATAAGGCAAGCATATAGCATGCAGGTCCAATGGTATTTCCTATGATTATGCTATTAAACTGGCAATTTTCTGCACCCTAGTTATAATCAAAAGATCCAGGGCCTGATATTACCATAATTTCATAAAGTAAAATCTTGGATAAAGTTGTATTTAATCTGATAGGGCCCACTACTGAAATCCTTACATGGTGAAATGACTCATTGACATCACTGCAGTTTTGCCCAAATAGGAACTTCAGAATAAGGCCCTGAGGGATTATCTATGCTCTTCTCTACTTACTCATTAAGTACATCTCATGTAGAATCTAATGAATAAAAAATGGCCTAAATGGAAATATGGATCTTATATAAAGTTAACAAGGATTTACTGGGTTTATTGCAGATGTCTTAATTTAAGTTATTGTTTCCTTTTTTTTTTTTTTTTTCCCCCCTCAGAAGAGTACTCTATAGAAGAACAGGAACAAGAACACCAGCAAGCCAGAGAACAAAAATCTCTCAAAGACTGTGATTTTCAACCTTTTTTGATGTGAAGAACCCTAGACAACTTCCAAGGGAATTGCAGACACTCTTCTAAGGAATGCATGTAGCCTGTCAGTTGAAAGAATTTCCTTTATTATTTTTCATGCACCTTCTGAAAGGAGCCCACCCACACACCCTTCATTTAAAATCAGTCCTGTAAAGGGCTGACTTTTTCCGAAGAGGCAACAATTGTTGCTGCTTGTGTTGGTCCCCATAAGCAAAGACACAAATATTTGAGGAGGGAAGATTTGGATCCAGTGTAATCACTGGCCAACTCTGGGGCCTTGTGTTCAACTTTCTTTCTCCAAAATGTTGTAGGAATTGTCCTCCTGGACAAGAATCAGAATCCAGTGCTGACACCTGTCCTTCCTGCCTAATTGATGTCAAAGAGAAATGCATGGACAACAGGAGGAGGACATAGTGCTGGGGAAGGGAACTGTCCTGCTTTCCCCCTCAGCACTACCAATAACCTTGCAATTTGGTAGCAGCCAGAGGACAAGATTTCCAATTTCCCAGGCATGATTTTTTTTTTTTCAAAGAGAGTTTCCAGCCATCCTGAAGAAGGTGGCGGAGGTATAAAGTAAAAATAGTACTTTTTTGTTTGGACCATGGTGTGCAACCATGTCTAGAAGGTGTGACTTCATAAAGGGCTCAGGCCTCACTGATCCTGGAAAATGGTATTTTGGTTCCCTAGGTCAGCTTCCTAAAATCCCTCCAGGCGGGTAGATGGTTTAGTGTTCATCCTGACAAGTGCCAACACCACTGACCACTGCCTGTGGTCAGTGGCAGCAGTCATTCTACCTTGATGTGACTTTTCCTTGCCTTATGGAAAACACCCAAAGGCCACTGAGATGCCAGAAGCACTCAATGGCAATGGTGTTTCTTTTCTACAGCATTAAACTAACTGCCCTGGTTTTCCAGTGCAGCAGATCTTCCCATTCCACAGCAAGTCAATGCCAAGGTGCTGCTCTATGCTCCCTGGAGCCTTCACAGCCCAGGATACCCTCTGATTCTTCTGAGAGGCTGGTACTGCTGCAGCCTTGCATTGTGAAGGTGCTGAGCACCCTCCCCTATTGATGGCATCAAGGGGAACATCTCAGTTACCCGGGCTGGAGATTGGACAGGCAGAGGCAGAAGGGAGATGGATAATACCCAAAGCACTCCCTTCCAGAATTAATGCTTTGATTAATCACGTTGACATTCAACTAAGATGTGGATTAATGCATGTTAGACCAGGCCTATAGAGAGTACTGGGTTTTACTGGTGAATACCTTTCAGCATATCTCATCTTGTTTGGGATAATCCTTTACCCCAACCTCTCAAGCAAAGCCATAAATGGGAGACTAACCTGAAGTGTTATTCCATTCATGGGTAAAGTATTTTTTCATATTCTTTTCTAATACTAGGATTCTATTTTTGAAGTCAGAGAACTTAGCTAACCTTGCTATGTCCCAGCAAGTAAAGACACTCTGTTTGTTGTATCATGAGAACAAACAACACATTTTCCATGTTAAATAAACATTTATCCAAGGGTTCAGCATGACTGCTTAAATCTTGAGTAAATCAATCACTGTAGGTTAACCTTTGCTCATTACACTATTTTTTCTTTCCAAAAGCACTGCAACTATCAGATCTCACAGTTACATGATTTTTCAACATGCCACTGTCAGGAGAAATACTTAGTAGAGAAATCTGGCAAGGCAAATGCTTTTCCACCCAATGCTCTGTGGCGCTAAAGAAGTTTATGGATTGCTGTGCTGTATCCTAAGGACATTAAAGATACAGTTTCAACTACAATCCATCTGGAAAAAACACCACAAATGTGAAACTATTGAGAGTTTAGAAGAAATTAATGTTCTCTGGCACACACATATCAGCACAGTTCAATTGCACAGTTACAAGCATGCTTTCCATCTAAATTGGCTCTGTGGAGCAGGTCCTAACATGTCATACCAAGGTGTTTGTGTTACAAAGCGTTATTGTGCTGTGGTTTTGCCAAAGGAGATGAGAGTAAGAAGACACAAGAAAACATTTGCACGTAATTGAGGCTGTGGCAAACGGTGGCTGCTCTCTGCCCTGACAGAGCAAATATTTTTGTATCTGCAAAGTTTCAATTAAGTTGGGTTAGCAGAAGAGTTAGCCAGCTTAACTCAAGACCAAAATGGAAACCCAAGAAGAGCAAGGTGTCTCACTCACTGCAAGGCACCGTTCTTTGTTTTGGAGTTCCTACACTCTGCCAGTCAGTCCAGATGGCTGTTTCACTCTGCCTGCACATCTGAAGCAGGTGACAGCACAGCACAAATTCAGGGCAGGAAAAACACATGGACTGAGAACAGAAGTGGAGTTCTTTCAGTCATAGGAGGATATTTTTAGAGCAGGGTAGATGATACAGTGGAGGTGGACAAGGTGGGATCCTTTTCACTACATTTGTCTGTGGCAGCCAATGCTTGTTCCAGAGGGACTCTTAAGGGTTCTTCTCATTTTCTCATTTTCTTTCCTCCTGTAAAATGCTGGGGCACTTTCAGTTTGGATGAAAACCAACTGGGACGGGAGCTGGAACTGTGGGGAACATACCTTGTGTGTCCTGACTGTCTTTTGGACAGCTGGAAATGCTCCTCAATTTTCTTTGACTAAATGTCTCCATTCTTTCTTCTGCAGAGATTTTCAGTGACAGACAGAGGAAAAAAATCTCATCCATGTTTAAACCATGTACAGGTATGAGATCTGCTTTCTGTCTCTCTGCTGAACTGGACTGCAAGTGTACTAGATGGGTTTGCAGTTTCATCCTTCCTCGATCTCTGAGGATCCCTGAAGACCCAGTGAGCTGTTGCTGTTCTCCAAATATGGCAGCTGTCATCTTTCCTCACTCTGCCAGACCCAACAGTGCCTTGTGCAATCCCAAATCCATCAAATCTGACTGATCTCATTCAAACTGTGTCTTGGACAGTAAGAAGGAGATGACTTCCAGCCTGGATGACAGACTGTCTCAGACTATAAATACATCTGCTGAAAAAGCATGAAGGTGGGTAAGGTATTGATTTCTCCTGCACCTGCAGTTGTTACTGGGATGGCTTGGATATGGATGTTGGTAACTCCACAACCCATCAACTACTTCTGCCCTCACTCAAGGCCATGCTGGAAAATCCCTGACTTTTGCCACAGCACTTTCCCTTTTTTTCACCTCTAAGCAATACATACCAACCCATGATGCTGCAAAACCACTATGGCTGTGGTAGTTTTCTGCTTAAAGAGCTAAGTGTTTTCCTCAATGTTTTGAGGTAAACCACTAACCCATGTCAATTGTGTGCAGTGTTACTGGTTTGAGCCTCACCCTAGAAAAGCTTCCTCCAGTAATCAGAGAGGTGTTAATACCCATTGTCCCTTCCACTAGTAATGGCAAAATGGGCTGTGGTGGGTGACAAGGGAGTGCCTGTCACTGCTCCCCACTTGCTCTGTGGGCACATCACTGCCTGCAGGCTGGGGCACAGACACAGCTCCTTCAGTGAGTGCTCTACATGGACAAATCCAGTAGAGATTTTCCTTTGAAAATAGCCACTACATGAAAGGGACTGGCCTTGAAGGTACTACTTTGTTTCAGTTTAAAAAGCATATTTTAGATTCATCCTTTTGAAAGGAAAACTGCAACCAAACAGTTGTTTTCTCCAGCCATACAGCAAAGTCCTGTCTGAAACAATTTGCCCCCGAGGCAGAACATACAAAAGATACACCCCAGTTACAACCAGCTGCAGCTTGCTGGGGAAAAACCACTCCAGCAGCTCTGGATCCCTGCTCCAGAGTGACTCACTAACAATGTTCGTCCTTCATTAGGATGCAGGTTTCATCCATTAATTGCCTATTATGTCAATAATTAGAGAACCTTCACTGACTAGGACAGGAGATGATCACAACAGCTTGGTGGGGTGGGGGAAGTGACAAACAGGTCAGAGACTAGATGTGACCTAGCTTTAGAAAGGCGGGAGTGCTGGAAGAATCAGAAACAAAAACTTTTTGTCTGGGAGTCTCTATCCCAGCTGCCACAGAAAGAAGCAAGTATTTCTTGCTAGGCTGTGGGTTGCAGAGGCAATGTTTTGCCACAGTTGTTTTATTCTGTGCTTATTGGTAATATGGGGAGGGGAGACAAAGGTGGGCAAACAATTACACATTTTTAAAGCTATGTAATTCTCGTAAAGAAAACAACAAACAGAACTCATGCCTTCCTTGGGCAGAGTGACAATGCTGTATGCTGGATGAGTAGGGCATGGCACACGGTTACGCAGAGGAAAATCTGCTCTTTGACATTATAGGACTTTAACTGGTCTACTGTAAATACATGTGGTCTTAGCCCTCAGTAGATGAGAGGTCTAATAGCATGCTTCTGGGCAAAGACAGCCAAATGTCTGGCATATTGCATGTTCTTTGCTTCTTGCTCACTCCAAGAGAATTGCGGACATAATTAGTCTAATAAAATTGCTGAGAAAACCCACACCATAAATGTCCATAGCATCTAAATTTATCAAAGCTGCTAGTGCAATAGTCTAAACTGCTCACATGGAAACACCCATGAAGAGAAGGCAGTTCAGCTTGGATACAAACTGCCTGAAAATAAGAACTTGAGGAAGTTGAAAAAGCAGGCACCAAAATGTCGTTTCTCCGCGTTTGCAATTAGCAACCGAACATATGGGGGAGTGGGAGGACTCTCTTCTTGCTCAGAGTGAAGCATCTGTTACACAAGAAATGCACCAGTGCCAAGATTCCCAAGACCAAGGCACACAAACTTCCTTGTGAAGCAGATGCACAACCACGTGCGCTGCTCGCATGTCCCATCCTCTGTTGCACCCGTGGCACGTACAAGTGGGTGATTACACACAGCTAGCTTAAAATGGGACTTGTCATGATTAGCATTTGATGAGAGTTGTCTCAGATGCCAACACCTCTCCTGTCCTTCTCTTTCAGCCGAGGTCTTTCATATTGATATTTATCACTAAAGCACTGGAGCGTCATCCTTACAAATGGAAACTATTTTCTAATCAGGAACTGGTTAATGCCTAACCCACTGGGTTTGCTTTTTCCCCTTTTAGTGCTTCACTCTGCTTCACATATTTTGCAGTGGGACCAGCTGTGCCCTCCTTTCACTAAGCCCTTGGCTCTTGGTGTTCACTGGAAACATTTTCCAGCTGTGGGATGAAAGGTAAAAGATTTAAAAATATGTAGTGGACAGTAAACCTCTGAAACAGTTTATTCACAGTGAATCTGACCTACTCCCTGCTAAATACCACAAGCTATAAGAAAACCTTTGAGCTTAGCAACCTGGCAATTTATTTTGGAAAATTTAAAAATGGGCCACCTGGGAATCTGAAATCTTCTGTCTGTGTTGACTGGCAATAGGCAACATCCACTTTTTTTCAGAGGTTCCTAGAGCTTTCCAACTCCACAAGCCCAGCTGTACACCGTCCTAGGACCCAGCAAAGGAAGGACTGGGCAACAGTGATTGCCCATTTCTCTAGGTAACCTTTCTGGCATGATTGCTTACTAAGCCACGTGGCAGCTGCATAGGGTCATCTTTCTTAGGGATCCATGCCTTTTCATCTCTGTATTGTCTTTCCACAATGCTTCTCTCTTGGAATTGTGAATTTCTTACACTTTCATTAAAGAAAAAAACACTCCTTCTCCATCATCTTCCCATCTCCCTGCCCCATTTGGTGATTTTCTCTCTCTGGTTTCTATTGTTTCAGCTGCTCAGATCAAGAATGGTAGTATTTTCATCACACCTAAATAAAATACACCCCATCCCCTCAGTGCCACAACATGCCTTTAAACTAGCTGGAGAAAAATACCATTCCAACATGTAAAATATCAATTTACTGTGAGTTCAAATGAGCCTTGGAGAAGTGCAATGCCTGTGAAATCCTGCAGGACAGAGCAGATATTGTCTGCAGCTGAATTCATTAGACTTTAGTATAAAAGGTTGGAGGTGGAAATCACAAGTCCAGGTTCCACAGCTCATTGTGACTACATGCCTCTCTCATGGGTTCCTCACAACATCTCCCAGTAGTTCAGAGTGCTTCAGACCCCAAGCTCCTTAAAATGGAAACTCAAATTTCCCTGAAGTTCAAGATACCTAAATTCAATGACCAAATGAAGAAAAAGCTCAGCAGTGCTATTTTTGTTGCTATGTCCCAAGCCCAGCATGGGCTCAGAGATCTATCTGTGTAACTTTGCTTTTGTTGTGAAAACCTCAGCTCCACTCGGGAACAATCCTTCATTCTCTTTTTAGCTCAAGTCTGGTTCAGGGCATATGCAGTCTAAGCAGGGTGTAAAAAATGAGCCAGAAGAACTATGGAAAGAACAAGAGGAGATGCAATACCTGACCTGTTCAACACAATGTCACAGAAGAAAGAATTTGACAGCATAATCTGGCCATTCAAGTCTGTAATCTAAGTTGACAACAGGGATTGCTGTTACAAAAGAGAAAACTGAAACCATGTTGTCCCTGATTGTGGAGATTAATCTGATCGAAGGAGATGCCATTTCCAGAGTGACAGCAGACAGCTCCTCACCTCCCCCCTGCAGCACCTCTCACTTACAGGTAACCAGCTGGGAATTAGGCAAGAGGGGGTTGCTCAGTGTAGTGAGGCTTCCTGACACTTGAAAGAGCAGTGACCCGTGGTTCAGCCCCCAGCCTGTGGTACAGAAGAAGATGTGAGAGCAGGAAACCCTCAACCTGGCTTTGGCAGAACATCTCATTTTGAGGGGAGAGCTGCAGGGCACAAGTCAGTGAGAATCTTGGGAGGTTCCCTGTAACTTCAGCTCAGCCCACGTGCCCTCCTGAGAAGGGCCTGTCATGACAGGTGGCAAACAGAGATTTCCGAGGACTTTTTGTGACTGCTATTAGTTGATTTACCTATGGTTAAAAACCTCCTTTTGGTTGAGAACAATGAACTGAGCCAAAGTAGAGAGCCAGTGCTTGACTCTGGGAAGGAAGGACAGGAAGGCAGCCCAGATCCTCACATTTATCAGCCATCAATGGAGCTGCTTTCAGGTGCACTTCCCTGCAGTGCTGGTTGTGAGCAGCACCCTTATTTTGTAAGCTACCAGACCTGCATTACTGGGGTCCAAGCTCCTCTGGGCTTGCCTGCATTTTCTAGTTGTTTCTTAGCTCATTGTTCATGCTATAGCTTTTCTGAGATTCACATTGAGACTCAGGCCAAGAAAGAGCAGGTGTAATTTATACTGAGGAAGTTTGTGAGTGACTGCCTGATACAAGATTTGTGAATTACTGATGACAAAAAAGTTTTTCCAGGAATTTCCTTGCTCTGCTTCTGTTAATTACACATATACAGTGACATGTACACATTAACCAGTTCTCCAGTGTTTTCCCCAATACAGAAAAATGACTCTTTTTACACTAGACTATCACATTTTGCTCATTTGCATTACAAAGCTATGAAAAAGGTTTGTGTTCTCTCACACTCTGAAAATGAAAGAAACCACAGCTGTGCCTCAGTTTCTCTTCAGAGAGAAATAAGCAACAAGCACAAAGAGGATCTTGGTTATTTAAATTAAAAAACAAAACAAAACAAAAAAACCCCAAACAACAAAAAAAACAACAAAAAAACCCAAACAAAAACCCAAAACCTCAACAAACAAACAACGCATAAAAGAGTCCATATATGATAGTGAAGTGGCAATGAAGACAAAAGTAACTGCACAGTTCAAGCCATTATAGTAGGACGCAATATAATGGATTGCTTAAGAAAGGAAAAGGAAGTTTGAGGAAGCACATTATAAATTATTAGAGGCTCAAAACAAGAAACATGAATTCCTTTGCATGATTTTCTCCTGAGACCGCAAAGGGGAACATTGACATAATTAGATCACTACAAATGAGCCCCAACAAAAGCAGATTGCTACTTCATGCAGCTTGTTATTAAGTCATTCTGAGAAACTGAGTGGCAAATTGAATCAGTCATTGAAGCAAGTGTTGCACCTGAGCTTAAAGAAAAAAATGCATTATTTTATTTAAACTATAATAACTTTTGTTGCTGAGATGATTAATAGGACAAGTCAAATCTGATAACGCAGGATATAGGAGGAAAGGTATGGCAACCTTCCATATAATTTCTGTCAGTTTAGTTGGGCAGAGGGAATAGATTTTTCTAATTCAGGATAAATTGCACAAATCTTAACCTAAAGGTAGTGAATAGTAATAGGGGAAATGTTGATGATTTGAGAAAGAGAGATACACTACCTTGCATTGCCCCGGACAGAGGAAATGCTTGGCCAATGCACTATTGGAAGTGAACTGGACTGCCAACATGTAAGCACAGCTAGGACATGCTCAGAGAGCTCCTCATCCAACTTGCAGGTGAAGTTTTTCTTTGTTGTTACGGTTCCCTGATCCAGATATACTTGGCCTAATGAAACAATATTACTATTACTGCTTGAGATCTCCTCCAGATTTGAGTCCAAGGTAAATAAAAATAAAGATAGATTTCTCTTTCCCCTTATTCATTAAGGCAGTTAGGGAAGGCAAACAAATACACAAGCAAACAACTGGAACAAACCTGACCAACTGTAAAAGCACTTTGTACATCTAATAAAGCTAATATGCATATAAAGAGTTTTGCAAACAGCTTTACATACCACTTAATACATGGTAAACCCCACACAGATCCTTGCTATCAGGTATAGGGTGGTGGCAGCTCCTTCAGAGCAAAAACAAGATTCAGTTGAAAATGAGTGACAGACAACCTGCAGCTTTAAATTTCAGCTGCTCTGGGGGGCAGCTATTTCAGCACAACAGATGCCTTTCTCTTGTGAAATTCCCCTGCACAGGAGATGCTTGGATTCGTGTATGCTTAACTGCTCCATCCTTCAGTACTTCCTCTCCCTAGAGTGAGGGAAAGTTAAAGAGGGTTCCACTTCCAGCAAGGATGCAAATGCTGTTTTGAATTACAAAGAGAAAAGCGAAGGACCCTCCCTGGGCAGCCTGATGTGTTATAAATACCTTTATTGTAGGCATAGTCTTGGGTCTTCTTCCAGTGAATAAGGAAAGGAAAGGGTTCAAAATGTTTTAGCAACACAAAGAACCCGGTTCAACTCCCAAACTTTGTGCTATCTTTCCTTCCACCCTCCACCACCCTCATGCAAAAAAACCAACCAAAGCAACAGTAGGAAAGAGTCTCCAAAAAATGCCTCTGTTGTAGTTACACTTAGGTGTAGCAAAGCTCTGGCCTTTTTTTAAGCAGGAGAGAAGAAAGCATGGTAAAGTTAGGACAAACCACACATAAGCTGAAAGCTGCTGGGGACACAGGATGAATTAAATAAGGAAGGGTTTTTCTATACTAGCATTTCCAAGCCATTTCTTCCTGATTTGGTCCCATTGCTACAACACAGATACTAGTCTGGTTGTAGGGCTTGTCTAATCCCAAACAGATTCCCTCTTTACTCCTTCACCAAACCAGACTTGAAAAGGCGAGAGAAACACCTGGACTTTGACATAGGGAAGATATTATCCTGACTATTTTCCTTGCATGCGTGGGAGGACACATAGAAGAAGATTGTGCCTCAGTTTAATGAACAATGTCTAAGAAATAATAGTGAATGCAAAAAAAGATGGAGAAAAAAAATTACAGGAACCAACAGTCTTTCGAAACTGGTAGTTAAAATTTACGTAATACAGAATCAAAGGGAATTTGAACTGCCCTGCCCAACAACCAAGAAAATAGGCCTGACCAGTAATATAAAAATAGCATCTTCTTATAAAATGAAAAATCTCTGCTAAGCCACAAAGCTTCAAAGCATCATCTGGTTCTTCTGTTAAAGTATCATCATTCTCTGCCAGACACATTCCTGCTCCTGCTCTTTCAAATAGGAAAAAAGAGGGGGAAAACTGCTTGAACATGATAAAATAGACTTACTAAAAAAATTTGAGAACCTATAGCAACTACGGATTTAAATGTGGAAAGCGTTTCTTAGAAGGTAGGTTTGCAATGCTTCTTCCAAATGACTCACACCTGCTAGGATCCTGAAAATTATCACCTTTAAAAGATGTCATCACCTGAAAGATGTTAATCATAAAGTGAAAGGAGAAAAATATGTGGGTATGTGTAAAGAAGGAACCACTGGTCTACAACTGTGCTCTGGTGGAGGGAAGGGGAGAGTTTGCCACTGACACTTGATTTGAGAGATCAGCTTTCTACTTACAGAAAATCAAGGTTTCATAGGAGAGATCCAACCTTTGCAGTGGTTTCCTGAAACATCCAGGTCTACTCTGGTGATGGGTAGATGAAATCTTGAGTGGTCTGGAGGTATGAGCTGGCTTGAGTATGCCACAAGATCACTAAGTTTAGGTCCTTAATTAGTCTCCTGTTCCTTGCAGGCAGGGCCAGAAATAGAGACCAAATCCTCACAACTCTGGTACACGGTGCAAACCAGCATGGGGACTGTGGTCAGAACTTATACGAGGTGAGCAATGCCAGCAAAGATCAGCAGGGAACTCATGTGGGACAAATACTGAGGTGTGAGGACTGAGCAGCCTGGACCCTCAGGCGGTCACAAAAGTGTCACTGGTAGATTCTTTCTGTTTCTGACATTTCTGTTCATTTGTCTTTCTCTCTTATAACATCTTGTCTTCTTGCTGCATGTAAAAGAACTTCTGCTAGGTCTTGTCTCTCAGCCAAAGGGTTGGGTGCCACAGCTGAGAGTGCCCACCCAAACCTAGCTTTCAATGTCCTGTCTGGGAGCCTTAGCTCTGCTTTCAAGCAATGAGAATAAAAAAAAGAAAAAAGGCTAATAAAACATTCCTTCATTATGTGAAGACAGGAAAGAGCAAACAAACAGTTTTGAGGTCAACGCTGACGACAGTCCCTTGACTGCAAACCCAGGGATGAGAATTGGAGTCTACCTTCCCTGGGAAAGACAATTATCCAGGACCAGTGCCTGAAGCCCCTCAGCTCCTGTGTTTCCAGGACACAGAGGGGACAAGTGCTGAGGCAATTTCACTCATCCCTACATAAGCAGCCAGGCAGAAGCTGGAGCTGCTGGCTGCCTTGGGAAAGCTGAGCTGCCTTTTCAACCACAGCTCCTGCCAACAGCCCTCTCTGCCTGCTACCCCTCTCGCCTCCTCTTCCTCACTGGGTTCAATTGCTCAGCAGGTGATAGCTGCATGGGGGCCCCAGGAAGACTCCTTCCCCCATGAAGACATTTCCCAGACAGCCTCCTCTCCTTCCCCCCATGGCCAGACCTTCCAGGTCCTGAGACTGCACTGCTGGCATATGGAAACTTGTGTTTGCTGGGTATCTTTGGGTTGACTAAGTCCTCTCACATCCCTACTTATCTTCCAGTTCCTTTAACATGTTTTTTTTGTGTGGGTTTCACTCTGAACTGTAAACACCATATGATGATACAAGGCATCATGAAACCATAATATTTTTAGGTGTTCCTGCTGGCTCTGTCCATGTCTCCTCACTCTCTTTAGGACTTTTGGTTCTGAGCTGTTCTTCACAGGAATCTACTGTTCTTCCTCTTTATACCTCAGCACCAATCTTATATAGCAGACACACAAACTACATATTCTTATAGGCTATAAAACACAGTGGAGTATCTGAAGAGACCTTACTTAACTGAAATTTTCCCTTAAAAATGTGTTTTTACAGTTGGAAATCTTTTGTGTGTTATGTATTTCTATAAAAACTGTAACAGGTGCTAAAACAAAAAGTCAACAAAAACATTTTGTTTATATGACTCAGCATTTGGAAAGTCAACAAAAAATTGGGCCCAGCACTGAGCCAGTGGTTGCCTTTTCCTCACCAATTTTCACCCCCCTTGCACTGTCTCCCCACACACTTCATTACCACATCACTTCTAAATCCACTGGAACAGGATTGCTGGTGCTGGGTTAGCTCACAGACCTCAAACTCTCTAGGCATCTCTGGAGTTCTGTGAAGATGTCTGTTAAAAGCCTTTTAAAAGTATGGATAGATTAGATCTACCATTTAATTCCTGTTGGCTCTTTGGATGTTCAGTATAGGCTTCTGAGCTTTGGGTTTGATGGAATTAAGGCAATAAGAAAAGCACAAGTAAAATTAATAACAGGGCAATGGTCTACCTAAAGGAATATATTTATTCCTTACAACCTTCAAGCTAAACTTTAAGTATTTATTTTTTTCATGATAAGGTCCTTCTAACACAATTTTCATTGAGGCTTTTTTCCAAGTGCATTTATGTATGGAATAGGGAAGGAGGGAGCAAAAAAACTTTATGATACACCAAGAGAGATGGGGAGAGAGAGAGAAGATAACCATCTATTAATATAGTTTATGCAATTTCCAGATGTTTGTTAATGAAGAAAACATAGGAAGGATGAAATTAAGAGGAAAACTTAAATAAAAATACTAGGAAACCAAATTCACATTTGTGTAAAGTTTGCTGCAGCTCAGAAACCCTTTATGTGAACCTGGATTGATTTATGATTTCACATCAAAACCACGCCAACCAGGGAATTTTGCATGGTTAGGTTGTGAGACCAGATGATTCTCACTACTTCCAGAGTTTATTCAATTCCCAGAACACGAAAGAAAAGCCAGAGGGTGCAAGCCTGCATGAGCTGACATAAAAAGAGAAAACAGCAAACCTCTGAAAAAGCACAAGGGCCAAGTTTTACAAAGCTCCAGTTGTGAACTAGGAATTTCCACATATTCTTTCCACACTAGTGAGTCTTTTGAAATTGCACCCTCTCCCCCTTCCAGCCCAGAAAGCCTTAAGTTACATATGTCTTGACTCCTCTATAACTACATAACTTGTCCCTCTATCCTCATCAACAATGCTACATTAAAGTTCCCAGGAATTCTTAGCCAGACACAGATTAGGGACGGAGGAGGAACTCAGGAGCTTCTGCACATGCTCCAGGTCATGTAAGGCAGTAGTGATCATCCAGCTGCACAGCTCCCTTCATGCTCAGCCTGGCTATCTTGGCTTGCACTAGGCTATTTTTAAATCACAGCATGCCATTTCCTCATGCTTTTCATTCTTCTATCTCTCTAATGCTTAGAAATGTTATTCTCATTTATTTAAATGTCTGCAATACCAAACAGTCACGACTTCCTTCCTAATCAATGTTGACTGCTGGCTGCTATTTCTCGATCGTGCTTACCCATTTCAACACACAGAACTTACATTTCCCATATGATATATATTGTGCCCTCTGACACTGGTTCATCTGCTTCTCAGTTCATTGCAACTGTGTCCAGGCAATGCCAAACTGCCCTGAGAATCCCACAGATGCTCTTTCCCAACATTTTTGGCATGCATTTCCCTCACTGTAATTATTCATTACAGTTTCAAATCTATACAGGGAGGACAGCAGTTACTGTGGTGGAAGTACTACATACTCACATTTATCTGGCATTTCAGCAGTCTGTTTCTCTCCTCTGTGGATGAAATCTAGAGGTTTTACTCAAAAAAGCAGTCCATTTTGGTATCAAAATGACTCACAGTGAAAATAAGAAATCTATGAGTACCCTTTTGCAACTAAAAGCATTAAGTAATTCTGCAATATAGTCTCTTCTGTGCAACTACAATCATTTCTCCTCCAGATCTGTATTTGTGTAGCTCATCTTGCAGTGATTTCTGAGAAATTATAAAACTAACACTCTACCTAAAGGTTTGCAAACTGACAGACACAAGTTGCCTCTAAGTAAGTGGGATGTAAATGGCCAGAGAAAAAAAAAGATGTGTTCTCTAATGCTTGCAAACAGCAAGGACCAGCGCCATGAAACTCCTGTCACTGCTGCCATGGCTGCTGGGGGTTTCCAAAACAGTGAAGGTTTGGGAAGCTCTTTCCTAGGTGATTCCTCCTACTCAGAAATCATCATTATTTGCAATTCTCTTTCAATGAATGTAATGGTTCTTGTCTGAATTAGATTTTCCACTCCACCTTCTAGAAATGTGGTCAATTCCCTTTTTGTTTCTAGCAGCTGTTGGGCAGACTGCATTGCCCAGTCCCCAGCTGGTGCAGGGCAGCATAACTTTTTCACAGTAAACGGGGCTGAACCACACCATGCCGTGCAAGATGTCACACCATGGAGCAGTGAGTGCTCTGTAGAGTAGGTGGTGCTCACGTGCCTAAGGCTTGTTTACATTTTCCTGTGTTTATTTACTGGCTGTGATATAATGGTACATAGCACACTTCAGTTTTTCTAGTGTTGTCGACTGACTGAAAGTCCCCCTGTTATGATTTGAATTTGTGCAATCTACTGATAATTTCAATTAAAAAATGTGCAGTCAGGGAGCCTGCCAGTCTATGCACTGAAAATGCAAAATTATCACAACAACTTTGGCCACTGTCAGGAGCTGAGTCTGAGGCCAGGATTTTTTATTTCTTTTCTCCTAAAAAAAGCCCCAAACAGCAGCAGCAGCAGCAACAACAACAAAACCCTTGAAGAGAAAAACAGAACCAATTGAAGCGAGTGGCTCTGGGTGATTGATGCACTTATTCCTACTCCTTGGAAGATATTCTCATTACACTGAAAGACACATGCTACAAAAAGAATTCCGGTATGGTAATCACAAATCACTTCCCATTCCTGGGTGACTCAGGAATGGTTCAGTAGCAGGCCACATTTACAAAACGTTTTAACACATTTTAATTTAACATATTTTAACATATTTTAATAAATTAGAGATCTGATGAAAAGGCTGAAAAAGGAAACAAACAAACAAACATACAAAAAGACTATGTGTTTCATTTTAGAAATAAAACTGCTGAGTGTCTTCTGGGTTGGTCCCATTAGTAAGATTTTACAACTCAATTAGACTTAAAATGCCATCTTAGTCTCTCTTTGCTATGGGGTTTCTTCTAGGCTGCCAAGGGAGGCATAAAAGTAGAACACAATGAGACAAAACTGCCAAATTCTCACTGTCTTGAAAACCATTAGATATGAAACAAGTTGGCACTTCGCTGAAGTCAAACCAGTCTATGGGAGTGTTGGAAGAATTTAACAATTTTGATACCTCATTCTTCTTTCTGACCCACTGTCTGCTAGCCCCTGTGCAGCTGTCAAATCTGCAGGGTTCCTGCTTGAATCTCACTGAGGACATCTTTTTCCAACTGGGAAATTACTTCAGATTGTGCAATGTTGTCAAGAGATTTAGAAATGTAAAGCTAAACCTGAAATTTAGCTTATTTTACTGCATGCATTCCCGGCTTTGAAACAAGTTTCTTCAAATCAGGCTTATTTAAGTTTTTGGGGGGGCTCCCCTGGAAGATAAAAAGAAGATAGTTTGTGGAAGCTGGCAGGGTAACAGAGAATGGGAATCCTACCCATCATTTCATCTTTTCATGTGGGTGTATGAAGTCAAGTGCTATCAGTACAAGTTCACCCTAATCCTCCGGTTGCCATTTGAGAATGGAGAAGAAAGGATGTCTTAGTTAATGTGCTGCTTAATTCATTCAATTTGATCTTTGAATTAGAAAGATGTGCTGACTTCCACATGTCGGCACTTCAAAAAGTCTGCACAGCCCTGAGAGAAATGCCTGGAAAGATTTCAGCTTGCGACAAGAGGTTTGTGCCCCCAGTGCTGCTGATTCCCTCTGATACTGTAACCCATGAAGTGCAACTCCATGTCCTCTGTGACAATGACTTTTAGCACCTAGGGGGTCTAAAATAACCCATTTTAGACTTCAAAAAATTCATATAATTCTGTAAAATCTTATTAAGAGTAGCTGTTTTCAGACCACTTGTACTTATCACTAAAAAATAACCAAAACAAAAACAAAAAAAACAAAAAAAACCAAACAAACAAAAAACAAAAGAAAAACCAAAAATAAACAACAACAACAAAAGAACAACAAAAAAAAAACCAAACAAAAAACCAACAAAACAAAACAAAAACA
>VXAU01002247.1:342938-443152 GCA_013399695.1 Formicarius rufipectus
AAAAAACAAACATAAGAAGAGTAGAAATGAGATAGCATTTCTTTGATTAGAAGTTCCCATAAGCAATCTTTATTCCTTGTAGGAAGATGAAGGACAAATAATCCCAACAGGACACTGTTGTACACTCTTTCTTTCTTTTTTTTTTTTTCCCCCCAGGAGTTTAAGAAACCTATGCCATCTCACCACTTTCTCATCTGGAATAATCTTTAGAATAACTTTTAAGTAATTATCACTCTCATTATTCCATGTAAAATTGCTGTTGATTCTCTTTTTGAGTTTGTGGCAAACACCACTTTTAAAAGACATCATGTATAATAAAATGCATCTGGCATTGCAAGGCAAACTTTATTCCTTTAACACTAACATTTTAGCTTAAAGATTGCATGTGTGTTTGCAAAGCCCTGTGGTTTTTTCAGTGTTGCTGCAGTTTATTAATGTCTTGCTCAATATGAGTGATCAGTGCTAGTAGTTAAGGAAAAAAAAAAAAAAAGGTAGAACCCAGACAGCAGAATGCCTGATCAGAAATTACATTGTGTCATTCTCAGCTTCCTTCACATTTTCTAAACAAACAAATATGCCCTTGCACTCCTTGACTGTGGTACCACCACTACTATTGAACAGGTCAAGTCCAACTGGTGACTTTGAGCAGTTGTGCAATACTGTTTAGAACTATCATTTTTTTTCCTTTGCAGCTACAAGAAAGGACCCTTACATTTTGCAGAATAATCTAATGGTTTTGGGTACTCCAAGTCAGAAAGCTCACAGATGTTTTGCACTGTTAGGAAGCACTGAGGTCCCTGGGAAACAGGTTCCCTGCAAGATTCCCAGCTCAGGCACTAAACAAAATGAAAACTTCAGCAAGGGAAGAAGCTCCCAGGCAGCAAAAGTTGACATCCTGGTTGGCTGATTGTACCTTGCAAGAACAGCACACAGCACTTCAGATCACTTTCCAGCAGTATCCTCATTCAACCCTGCCTGTCTTTTGTGAGCTCTCACAATTCATTGAACTTTCCGAGGGGCCTCTTTGTTACTCCCATTCATCTCTCTTTTTTGTCCTCTCTGACAAATGCTTCTGCTGTACTTCACCAGCCTCCTTTGTGCACAGCACTGATTTCAGTGTAAACCCTGTCTCTGAAGATCAGGCTGGTTCACTGCCCTCTTCTCCATTCCCTTATTCTCTGACTCCACTCTGCCAGCTTGCTCAATCACTGAACTTTCACCTATGTTTTTGCCTAGTTAATGGTTTCCCTATAGGTTGAATAGAGGGGCATTTCTTCCTTGCCATGTTCCTTTTCCTTCTTGAGTTTCAGAAATGCACATAACTTCAGCTACTCTCCAATTACAGCTAAATTATTCCCTCGGGCAATTAAGGTGAAACATTACTTGGAAAGACTTTGCTAGTGTTTCGAATTAACAGCAGCATTTGATACAGTTGTCAGTATTTTTCCATTAGCAGTGTTAACCTCCCCACTCTCCCTGCAAACCCATAAAATTGATCTGGTTCCCATGAAGCTGATGGGGAGAGTCCAGGTGCAGTTTGTCCCAGTGAAGCTGAAATGAAATATTTGCAAGGACAGGCTGATTCTCAGGTTGCCCTGCTTCATTTATTGATCTCTTTCATTCAGTGCATTACAACTCAAAAAGCTCTTCCTCCCCCTTTTAATCCCCCTTAATCAGTGGTAGATCATGTTTCAACAGGGCATTAATGGATTCTTGAGGATAGTTATGGGGTGCTTTACCCTTATGACTTGGCGGCTGTGTAATCAGTCTACTGGCTTAAAATCCATCTGATTTTTTGGAATTCTTCTGAAGAGAACCGACAGTGACAGAATTACCCTGCAGCAGGGAACTCTGCTCACATGCATGGTATGTGCTACTGGTTACTCATTCCTTTCTCTGTCTCTACTGCAAATGGCACTCCAGTACACTAAGTGAGAGAACAGAAATGCTCATCCATGGCTTTTCAAAAAAGCCTGATTATCCATGTGTGCACAACATGTTTCCAAGGTTAAAAATAATGCAGTTACGCTGTCCACTGCACCCCCCCTTTAGCATTATTTATACAGCCCTGAGCTCGCATTCCCTATTGATGGAGGATAAGGATAAGCTTTGGGAAACTTAATTCTCTAAGATATGATCAAGGCACATGTGATCTATTATTGCTTGAATAATGTTGGCACCAAGCTATGCCCTAGCTGAATGACAATGCCATTTTTACTCAAATAATGTATATTTTTTGAAGAAAATTTCATGCACATTTCTCACTAGCCTGGTTTTTTGTTTGGTTATGGGTTTTTTAGGTTTTTTTTTTTGTAGATTTTAAACCAAATGAACATTAATATACTGTTCAATTGCAAATGTTTTTAGATAAAATCTTTTGAGATATATGAAGGTATGTGAAACTGTTTTCCATTGATCTGTTTGTGGAGAAGGACACCTTAAATTGTCCAAGTACAGTGGCAGCTTCAATGCCTAGAATACTGGGCTCAAGCTGTATCTGAGCTTAGAAACAACTATTTCATGGTATTCCCCTGACAAAATTATGAAAAAAGCATCACTCACCAGGTTTTTTGTTTATAGATAAACCCCTTAGAAGCATTGTAAGCATCCTTTATGCAATCATCAGTTATCCTAAATAAATAATTAGGCATAGCAGGAGGGCTAGTGCCAGGATAGCTGTTGTTTGCATTCTGAAGGCAGTGTGGTGTTACCCTGAGCTTCTGGCCAGCGCAGCATAGATATGTTGGTAGCTGCTGCTCCTGACATGACTCACAGCCTGGTTCCTGCTCTTGCCACAATCCTTCATTACCAGTAAGTGATGCAGCAGACAAGCAAGGCCACTTGAAAGTGAACTTAATAAAGCCTGTTGAGAGGATAAAATTCTGAGCGAAGGCTACAGATTTTCATAACTTCATGGTCAAGCTTGAATACCTGAGTCAACAGCCCCACCAGCCCAAATATTTCAAAAAGCCTTACCTTTTTTTCTCTAGGTCTTTTCTTCATATTACCACAGATTTCTTGGTGTCTGGCAACGTTTTGGCACACAGGTACCAAGCTCAGTTGTGAAGCACATCCCTATGACGTTTACAAGGCAGAAATTATCCAACATACAGCCCTTCCACGTAAAGCACCTTTTGTTCTCCGCAGAAGTCCATGATCTGACCTCATAGCTCCCAAGCTGTTCACAAGCTGTAGACTAAGGTCCACAAGAATTTCCACAAACAGACCAAGGCAAAGAGCAAAAAACCCATAATAAACTGGGGAAATGAAAGGAGTGTATTGTCTTTCTCAAGAAAAATGAAAAGTGTCATGTACACTACAGCCAAGGCCACTCTGAGAGAAACCATTCTCTGCAGATGTGTTGTGATTTATTCCACAGGAATTAATCTACACATCACAAATATTTTCACTACCAGCAAACATCAGGAGAAATGCTACAGACAAAAAAATTACTGCTGTGTATGGGTGCAGAAACTGTCACTGCCTTGGCAACCTGCAGAACCTGCAGTCCAGGGCAAGTAAGTCCTTCTTCCTTTCTTTGGGCTTCCTGAGTACAGGTAAAAAGAGCACAAAAGGTATGAGAACCAATGCCAGGTTGCTGTTTAATTTGGAGCCTATTGTCTATCCTGGGTCCTCCAACAGCTCTCAGCCATGGAATACTGGTGTACTGCACTGAGGGCCTGATGCTGAATTCACACCTCATGAGAGTCATACAATTATGCTGCAAATTTCTCTAAAAGTAACTAGATATGGAAATACAAAATAAAATAACGAGATTGACTTCTAGAGATTGTTTTAAAAGCTATAGGAACACTGAGAGAAGTCATACTTATGTTTAAAAGTTTGAATATTTTATAAAAGTTTAAAATTTGATAGGTAATATTTTCAGTTATCTTTGCAATATTTTTTCTAAATACCAAGACAACAACTGACCCTGATTTGTGCAGGATCTTCCTGCTTGGAGACCTTCTGAAGTCCTCCTCGGCTGAATCCTCCTGTGATCCTATAAGGAGGAATTGTTTGAGAATTGAGCATTCTTAAATATAGCTGAATTATCATGTCTACTTTCTACTTTAAAAGCATCCAGGTTCATCTGTCCTGCTTCAAAGTGCACAAATGAATCCTCAGCAGTAGGCTGCACCTGTAGCAGCTACGGAAATAAAGAGGCAATGAAAAAGTTAGCACTATTTCCTTTGCTGCATTTGAAGCTGCTAGAAAAGATTACCCTAATTATCAGATCTTTCATCCTCCCCTGCAGAAAGTCCATAAGACCTCCTGGTGACAACAGGACATTCCTCTTGGCTCCCCTTTCCCCTTTCATTTATGAGCCTTTAAATAAGTGTTGCAAATCACACTGCCAAAAATTTCCTGCAGACTTAGAACCATGCACAACTGCAATTCTTACTCTCTAAGAGAAAGAAAAGCACAAGAGGTAAAAACAAAACAAGAAAGAAGAAACACTCTTCAGGAATTTACCTGTGCTTCTGAATCTAATACCTAACTTTTAGATTACAGGTTGACATACGTTTCAAAGACAGAATACATTAGGAGATGTATGCTACCGATTCACCAACAGTCCCCAGGTCCTAGCCAAAGCTTTTACTCTCTCATTCAGAATCATTATACTATCAGCATAAAGAAATACAGGACTTTGAGTGACGTGGTGTAGTTGAAGAAGTCCCTGCTCATTGCAGAAAGTGTTGGACTAGATGACTTTTAAAGGTCTCTCTGAATTGAAACCATTCTATGAAATACACAACTTCAACGATTAAAAGAAAAACATACACCTCCTTTCTAGTTACAAAGCAATGGATTTAATAGGTCTCTTTGTTGATTCGGAGCACCAGAAGGAGCCCAGGAATAACACCTTCTGCTCCACATAGTTGCACATGTGAGCTGGGGCTCTCCTTCTAGGACATCCTGTCACACTCTCCCAGGTAGGGTACCCAAATCAACAGGGCTGCAGTTCACAGTTGAGTGTCTGGCCCACATTGGTTTAACTCTATCAACTAGCTGGATCTGGTTAATATTAGAGGCTAATAAAATTCATCTGCTTTGAAATTAAAGGTGAGCCAACAGTTAAGTCTGCCATCAGTAAAATAATAATAAAAAAAAAATTTAGAGGCAGCCTGAGAATGATTAATGCTGAGCCCAAACTAACCAGAAAACAAATACTCCTCAAAGCTACGATCAAGACGAAAAGATCGAAGCCAACATTTTGATGCATGATGATGTAGAAATAACTCTGACTGAGAAATTTAATGCTGGAATCAATTTTAGCCAATAGCACCAACAATAAAAATCACAAGCCAAAGTCTACCCTGGATGTACGCATGGGACTCCCATTGATTTCAGTCCTAGCCACACACACATGTATCCGAGGGCGCATTTTCGAACCTCAGGTCTTTAATCCATGACCTTTCCTGAGCTCAATTATTACATGCACTAAGTATGAGCGTTACATATCTGTAACTGAGAATAGAATTTGGCCCATTGGCTGTGTCTGAACTGGGTTTTCTCCTACTAAGAACCCTATCTTTTTTGAGTTATGAGAAGTCTGAAGTTGCATATCGTAAAAAACATCCAGTCTGCAATATAAAATGCACCCTGGAAAACTACTCAAATGAACAGAACCCATCTTCCAGAGTCAGGAAATGATTTGCTGTAGAAAAAGAATGAGGAAAAGGTCTTTCAATTTCTTTGACTCTGATCTGGACTGTTGTCTCTGCTAGTCTTCTGACTTTCAAGTCCTTTATTACCCTTCCATCCAACTTGTACTGTCCCTGAAAACATCTGACCCTTTGCTCAAACAGAATTATACTGCATCTGTTTCTCCCCTCTTTGGTTTGGCTAGCAACACTAGAAGGACAGATAAATAACCAGCAATGTCAGAAACATAGATCATAAATCATTGGGAAATTGGGGTAATTTGAATAGTCTCGCTGAGTTCTGATACGCATTAACTACGTGTGCAGCTTTAGGAAAGGCTGTGTGCAATTGCAAGTTATTAACCTAAGGTGCATCCCACATCCCACAGTGAGCTCTGCAGAGCCTGACCCAGTGCTGCTGACCTTCAGGGAGTGCTCTCCAGAGTTCATGGCTCACATACTGAATGCTTAAATCCACCTGAAAAAAATCAAGCAGATTGTGTTTTTCTTGAGAATTCTATGCCAGTGTTTGGAAAACATAAATTATCAGAAAAATTGTTAGCAAAACAAACAGAGGATTTCCAAGGGACCACAGAAATGTAGGTCTTTGCACAACTTACGTATTTGCTTAGGGTCTTTGGGAAATTCTAGCCTTTATGAGCTGAACTTTCCAAAGGCATAAGGAGCACCTAGGACAAGCATTGCAATTAAAAGCCAAAGGAAATGAGGTGTCAAAACTCCAGTTCTGCTCTCTAGAATTTTCCTGAGGATTTAGCAATGCTATTAATACTAAGGAGACCCAAACTGATGGCTGTTGGGGTTGTGAGTGCACTCTCTTCAGGGTTCAACTACTGGCCAGGGTAAACGGGGGCTCTTCCAGCCTGTGGTGGCTATGGAGACCTCTAAGCAGTGCTAGGAGGAGGCGATGTTCAGCCAATCTTTGCCCTACCAGAGGTATCACCATGCAACTCAGTAGGATATACCTTTATAATCTTTAAAAGATTTAGTAATAGGCCACATGGAAGATTCTTGAGGCAAAACACTCAAATTCTGAGAATATCTACCCAGACCACTGACTACCCACTACCCACCAGTTGACTCCCATCTTTGCATCTCACATCTTGGCCATGAACCTGCTTGTGTAGTTCAAGAAAATCCCATTGGAGCTGTGGGAAGCTTTGTATTTGTTTCACCACAGTGGCATTTTTAAAAGGGGCCAGTTTACTGTTCTGAGCAGGTTTGAATTTATGTGCAGAAAAAGAACAACTCCAGTGCAACAAGATACCATCCACCGAGAAACACAACATTAATTCTCACCAGTAGCTTAGGAGAAGGCTTTTCCCAACAAACAACTTACCTGCCATGGATGTTTGCTTCACCTTTCTTCTAGCTTCAGATGCACGAATTGCACCACAACAATCATAAGTACATACATATTTTTGACCAAAGTTAAGTGCTTGATTCAAAGCATTGGATGCCTGACTGAGTCACATCTGACTGTTGAAGACTGTGCAGCCGATAGTCTTGGGAAACACTGATAGATGTGTTGAAGAAAAGAAATCCATCAACATATCCTGGAGTTACCTATTACAGTATTACTTCTTTAAAGAGTAAGGGAAAACTGGTTTGCAAAGTAGACTGTCATGAGTATCTGTTTTTGGGAAAAAAAAAAAAAAAGCACTCATTGATATGTGACAGTTCAATCCGTGGCCTGGAAATCTTAAGAGTTACAAATATTATAACATTTGAGTAAATGATCAATGTTTGTAAAAATAAGGATCTGTATACATCGTTGTCTCATTGTCCTGACCTGGGTTGCAAGTGGCATGTCGGTTTAGATGACCACATTAACCTTTTTGGGTTTAAACTCTAGGAACTTCAAAGACAATAAATGTAATAAGTGAAACAAAGTTAAATATATCTGAGTCTTTCACTCATTTCATCCCCACATCCATGTCCACACAGAGGCATTGAGTTCACAGTGGACTCACTTTGCGCTGATGAAACTTGAAGCAAACTTGACTGAGGGAATGACCTCTTCTTGCAAACTAGACCTTTCCATCATTTGATCCTGTTTGTACTCACAGCCAAGCCTGCAGAAAACACACAGAGAGCACCACTTCCTTTGCTGAAGGCCTGTGCAAATGTTTATGATAAATTTATCTCACACTACCCTGCATAATGGATGGTTCAAGGGCCTTGGTGAGGCTTCTGAAAGGACTGACTGTCATCGGTTGATACCCCAGGCCTATGTGCCACAGACGAGGCAAAAAGCTGAAATAGGCACCACAGTATCTGATGAAAGATGGCTGTTTCTTATCAGACCCATTAAAATTCCAGTCTTGAGGAGAGAGTGGGCTGAATTGTCCCCTGGAATTTGCAGTCGTCATTCAGAGGATTGTGGTATTTAATAAAATGGTAAATAGTCTGGGAAGTGCCAAATACATTTTTTATTACAGTGCTTATGGCTGATTATTCTCTGATTGATGCTGTATGACAACATTTTGCTGATAAGAGCACTTGTGGGTGCTGACTTAGCTTGATTGGGTGGCTTTGCTTCTGCTTCCTGGGAGAATGGCTTTGGATGGAAAACAAGACTTGCCTTGTTTGAATTACCTGAGTAAACGCAGGCTTGCAAACAAATTCAGGTGATGCCTTCTGGGGAAGATAAATATCACCCTTACAAGTCACAAAAAGTAGCAGAATATATATTTCTGTGTCTGATATAAGTCAACAGAAAAGAGGAAATTCACTGCTGGAATTTCAAACTTCTACCTTCATTTTTCTCAGTACAAATTCATTGCAGAACTGAGAAATTAGCCTCTCTAATTCTGTGTGTAGATTGTGACAAGACAAACAAGAGTGAAAGCTGGACACCCAACTTTTTGTTTCTGTGATCTCGGGAAAATTTTCCCCAGAAATACTGAAGTTAAACTTGACTCAGTCATATCAATTAAAGGAAAAACTCCTTATTTTGATATTTACTTTGCAGACACTGACTAACTTAATTTTGTTCAGGAAGACCTTAAACATAATGTTACCCATATGTGGAAAGGTTATACTCGGTGGACACTTAGAAAAAAATACTATATTTTCAGTTCACGTCTGAAAAGATATTAAAAATTTTCAAAATGCACTTTTAAAATAAAAAGATTTTTAGAAAAGAGATTAGAGTGTCTCTGAGTAATGGTGAGTGCTAAAAACCATACTGCTAAAGTTTTTTAGATAGCTCATATCCTTTCAAATCCTTTACTTGTCCTGCCTCGTTAGCATCCATTAGTACCCCATGTTTTCTTCCTGTCTACCATTCTTTTCACTGGACTCAGTTCACTCCGGGCTTCTCACCCATTACCATGCGTGGAGTGTTAAAATCATCTTTCTAGCATGGCCAGCCTTCATATCTGTGTAATGTGGGGACTGCAAAGGATTAATAGTATTCCTACAGTTGTTACAGAGAACCCCCAGCCAGAAGGAGGTTTTAAGGTGTGCAGTGGTCTAGCCCTAACACTGAGAAGGAGTGAGCTTGCCTGGTGATAGTACTCTGGTGACAGGACTTCCTTGCCTACTTCACATATGAGGATATAAGTGGTACTAGTGGTTCCTGTTATCTCAGTATGAAAACAGGGACCCACTTCTAATGGCAAATGCTGTTGCTACTGAGATTGGTACAAAGGGAAATGCAATCTGGAAGTTTTCCTTATTGTGATGAACTGCCAGAAGACAGCTTATCATTATGGGTAACATTTCTGCAAGGTATTAGACATTCCACAAACATCCTTTTGCTGTACTAGAAATAGGTGCCACTGATTTGGCAACAATTATTTGCTTTGCTGCAAGATGAAGGAACAAGTTTTTTTGAAAAGATCTTTTCCTGATCTTGTTGAGTTGTTTAGCATCCAAATAGTCAGAACACAGCCAACAGATTAAGAAGCAGAATAATAATAAAACTTTCCCACCTGTGTGCTAATAAAGTTAAACCAAAATCCCATGAAGGTTTGCCAGCGTTTCTTGCAGACTTCTATTTTCCTTCCAGTATACAGCACCTTACCGGAAAAAAACAGCTACTCCTGCTGCTCTTTAAATGAACTTAGAAATCTCCTATATGAAAGTTATACAAAAAATTTATTTAATTCCATTGTTCATTGGGAGTTCTCCAACCTTAACATCAGGGCTAGCATTAGGTACATCCAAGCGAACACCAACACTGAACCTTCATATGGTTCCTTTTTACTGCAGAGCCAGAAGAAACATTACATAATATGCCACAGATGGTAAGAAGGAGATGTCCACAGACGTAACAGCTTCGATGCATGCTCTCTGTAAATGCACAGGGTTAAACAGAAAATCTACTTTGGGGGGTGAGCACAGGCTCACAGTTTTGAGAATGGCAATTAAGGTCCCAAATAACACTAACTGCAATACATGATACTCACAGTGGATGAGGGAAAGGGTTCTAGCCTAAACTCTATGCTTTGTAAGACCCTAAAAGAAACCAGAAGACAGGTTTGGCCTAGGTTGAGGACAATATGCCCCTACTGTGCAGACACTACTTGTGCAGAGATGATGTCACCACTTCCAAATCTGATTTGACTTGTTCTAAATGTATGATGACCAAAATCACTATGAGCTAGCAGCTAATTGAAACCAGTGGAACATGCATTTAGAGAGAGGCAAGACAATTACAGCACAAAGACTCTTGCAGGGTATAACATAGTTTATGAACAGCTGGTAGATAATAGCTTTTTTTAAAACAAACACTGTCTAAATGTGCAATCCAGACTGCACATAGCTCTTTGAATCTCTGTAGCTGCTGTTTTACTTTCCCTGCCAGTTGCAACTAGAGACTCCACAGGATGGCACCAACTTGACTGCTGGTTGCAATTAGAGAAGGTCAGTGAGGTGGTATCCCCATTAATAGCTTCAAACATCTCAGTGGTAAGTGTGACACCTCCCAGCACATTTTCATGACTCAGAGATGTGGGAGGGATTTTTCTATATAAATTATTTTTCAAGCTTAAGTATGTTTCACCGAAACCTGTTAAGGCCTTAAGGATGACCCCTGCTCATAAACCCTGTGACTAACCTTTGCCATGGTATCTTCCCTCTGAACATCACTCATCTGGGTCAAAGGAATCCCTTAGAAGCACAGCTGGACAGGTAGACTTCTTACGTTTATTTGGATGGATGCATGTTAAGTATCTGACACTCAGCCTCTTCTATAGGTGTCAACTCCAGCTCTTAGCATAAAAGAGCTGAGCCCCATGGCAGAACCAAGTTTTGGCCTCAGACGAGATCCTGCTTTTTGTGCTACAGAGAAGAGGATTCCTCAAGGTGATGGGTTGCCCACCCTGAGACCTATTACCTTTCCAAAGAAGTAGAGACAACATGAAGAATGATTAAGAACTGGAAGGGAAAAGGAGAAAACCTGGCATATTAAAATAAGAGCAATCCCACACCATTCCGGCTGTACAAAATCCAGGTCCTCAAGGTTTTTTTCGAAGTAATGATATTAATAGAAGAGACCATCAGTTTTTATGCAATTCTTTATATGTAGAATAATATAGAGAGTCTGCTCTCATAAACACAGTAGGACAAAACTGGAGGTAACTTTTCTTCTCCCAGCAGCAGATCTTTTCCAGCCAGCTCTCTGGCCTCTCGGGCTTATCCCAAGACAGGCATCCATGCAGCTTGGCTGTGCTGCAGCTTCCCTTCACTGTCTGTTTCCCACATGCTCTCTCCTTCTTACCCCACCTGAGCTGTCTCTCATCTACCCACACATATTTCTTTCCCAAAATAATACCCAGACAAAGCCAGGCTTCCCACAATATTCAAATTCCTGAGCTGCCTTTGTTTTTGGTGGAAACGTGCTCAGCAGTCTGTTGCAGTATCTTCAATGAGGGACAGTTTTCTGCAAGACGTAATCCAGTTTACAGTACACCAGAGTGCTGAGATTCCATATGCAAGCCTTTGCCCTGAGCTCTCTTATTAAATTTACTGCATATGTTTATGCAATACTGGAGCTACTTGTCCTTATTGTAATATTAATACCAATGAAGTCTACCAACGTCTTCTGTCTTGTTTCTTTGAATTTGACATCCAACACACACAACACTTGCGTTTGCAGAAAAGCTGGTAGGGTCCTGCACCTGTGGCAAATTAAAAAAGCAGAAGTGCTGCATGAGAAAGAGAAAATGGAAAATGCCCATGAATCAGAGCTGCACACACTGCCACATGACAAATTATTTCCCCTTCACCACCTCCTCCCAGCTAACAAAATGCCCCAGCATACAGCCAGGGTGAAATCCTCTGCGTTTCAGGGCAGAGAATGAGTATAAACCCCCTTTTCTTTAGTATGTGTTTATGTCTACTGGACACAAGACGAGAAGGCAATGGTCCTGTGCACCTCTGAAAGGTAACTGTGAATCACTTGAAGATGAAGCAGATCCCACCTATGCCTGGACAATGCTAAGACAGCAAGGTTTTATAGCTTTGCTGCTTTGGCTCTGCAGCTGATGAGATCTGTGTTGGCAGTGGAATTGTTATTCTGATACATTTTCTCCTGCCCTTTATAGGCCACTGACCACCTGCAGATGTCTCATGAAGACAAGCCACATAGCTTTAAAAAAAGGCAGGAGGAGATGAAAGAGGAAATATTAAAGCAGTCTGCAAAGTTCACAGGTAAAGTACTTTATCACACAAGTAGGAGTGTGGTGGGTTATTTACTTGGCGCCTGTGACTGCAGTGCCCCTGGGGATTCCCACTTAAATGTTATCATCCTGCAGCAGGGCTTCTCCTCAGAGTCCCATAAAAGAGGCCAGGAAGTTACTTGCATTCCAGGGCCAGAAAATGATAGATCACATCAGAGCACTGATGCCTTGGCTAAAGGATATTAAGAATGGGACAGGGGCTGATCAGATCCTTCCTGTACAGAACTTCACAGACAGAGACACCTATCCTTTAGAGGACAACAAAAGCAGTATAATGATAGAAGCTAGGCTGAGAGACTGAAGCAAAAAATATTCTCATCACTTGATCACTGTAAGTGCCAAAGGACATGGCTAAACAAGTTTTCTTGCTAAATCTTTCTAGTGGTCTACCATGAAGTCCAAAATCACCCCCTATAGATGCAGTTGAAGCATTTTGGTACAAGATATTCCTTCATGCTGGCTCAGCCAACGTGGTACTACTGCATAACTCCTTTCAAAGACGGAGTAGCATCCACAGACAACCTGTGAGAGCAGCCTCAGGAGTCTGGGAGGATTCATATTTTTCCTGTGAGATATTTGAAATACTGTATTTCTCTGAAAAGCAGTCAGAAAATGCAGCCAAGAAGCGGAAGGAAAGGATAGGATAATTTTTTTCTCAAAGACATCTGTATCTTTCAAGCTTGGCTGAACATGAAGACTTTGGAAAGGTAGGACTTTTGAAGTAACAATGAGAGCCTTATAGACTTTTAGTATCAATATTTTTCATACCTCAGCTTGGGTATAAAGTGTAAAAGAAATGACAGGACAGCTAGAATAGCCTGGCTTGGTCTCAGCACACTTCAAAGAGACCATTCAAACAGCTTGGATCTACACATACATCTCTCTAATTCACTTGAGTACTGGAATTCTGCCCCACTCTGCTAAAATATTACTTCACTGCTCAGGAGCAGAGTCTGTGTTGCATTTTGGAGCTATAAAAAGTAGCTAGGACTTGAGTTTTGAGGAAGTGCGTCCTTACAAGCACAAGTAAAAGGGTAGAAATTATTTTATCAAGCTCAAGGCTGGGGATGTAAATCTGCTGTGAAAGGGAAAATGGAGAAAATAAAAGTTTTGTCTGAAAATGGGTCTCCTTCCAACATAACCAATTCCATCCTGACCCAGCATCAGAAAGTGGTGTAATGAACCACAGCTGAAGTGGGAAGCAGACTTTTTCAGGTTTGAGGACACGCTGTCTCTACTCCATGACGCGCAGGGAATTTGCAACAAGGTTTCAAGGGAAACCCCGTCGCTCAGATCATTTGTTCCAGCCCAGCCCAGTTCATGCTGTCAAGACTGAAGTTAAAAACAGATAACAAAATGTGGGTTGATGTCACAAATTATGGTGTTCTGCTCTTACCTTTATAGAATTTATCTATGCATCTTTCCAAAAGTATCTATAAATACATAGATGCATCTGATTCCGTTTCATTTAGCCCACTCTTCTGCTTTTGGTAATTTCAGAGGAGGGCCAAAAAAACATATCCTGAAAACTTAATTTCTATTCTGAGAAATTTTGAGTTAAAAAGGATGTGTTTTGCTCTGGGGGAAATCTCTCCTGATTCTGCTGTGACAAAGAATGAGCCTCAGACTCCAGGTTTCTTTGTGGTGTGCTACCTTTTGTCAGGTGTTGTGGGTGTGAAAGAAAGCAAGCTCTTGTTTACTCTGGACTCCTTTGGACTCTCAGCCTCCCACAGACAGAGCAAAGGGAGAAAAACAACCCTGCTGGAACAAAATGTCCTTGGAGAAACAACAGATCTCCCTAACTTTAAGCATTTGTTAATTAAGATTATTATTGCCAAGGAAGAAAGACCTGTTCTTTCTAATCTCCATAGAAACATTCAGTCATATTTCCTTCCTAACTCACTGCAAGCATGTCAGCATGGACCAGTGAGCCCAACTGGCTGGTTCAGCTTTTTTAGTCAGCACTATGTCTGGCTAAAAGTATGCAGAGAGGATTAAAAAAACCCAAAGTGTTTGTTCTCTTATTTATAGGCACAATTATAAAGAAATTCAATCAATTGTTCTACCTTTCCTGTTTATCGTGTATTACAATGGGAAACCTAGGATGCTGAAAGCTGTCTGAAATTCCTGGAGATCCACAGATGTGTGCATGCATTGCCATAATATTTGGCTAGGATTAAAAGTTACAACCATGGAAATGCTCTTTATAGCAGATGTTAGGGGAGGTTTGTTAGAAAACCGAGTTATTCAGTTTTTTGTCAAATCGAGATTGAGATTGCAGAGAGACCTCCACAGATTAGAGGACTGAGTAAATCACCAACCATATGAAATTCAATACAGGGAAGTGCCAGACTGTGCACCTGGGATAGGGCAATACTGGATGCTTGTGCAAATTCAGGAATGAGGTGCTGGAAAGCAGTGCCATGAAAAGGGGACTGGGGGTCCTGGTCGATGTCAAGTTGAATATGAGTCAGCAGTGCCCTGGCAGCCAGGAGGGCCAACCCTGTCCTGGGAGGCATCAGGTAAAGCATCTCCAACCAGTCAAGGGAGGGGACTGTCCCCCTCTGCTCTACACTGGGGCGGCCTCACCTGGAATATTGTGTATAGTTTTGGGCTTCAAAATATAAGAAGGGCATGAAGCCATTAGAGAGTGTCCAAAGGAGGCCAATGACTATGGTCATAGGTCTAGAGGGGAAGTCATATGAGTAGTGGCTGAGGCCACATAGTGTGTTCAGCCTGGAGAAAGGGAGATTGAGGATAGAACTCATTGCAGTTACAACTTCCTCATGAGAGGAAGAGGAGAGGCAGACACTGATGTCTGTGATGACCAGTGACAGGACCTGAGGAAATGGCCTAAAATTGTGTCAGAGGAGGTTTAGGTTCCATATCAGAAAAAGATTCTTTACCCAGAGGGTGGCTGGACAGTGGAACAGGCTCCCAGAGAAGTGGCCACAGCACGAAGCCTGACAGAGTTCAATAAACATTTGGATGATATTCTTGGGCACATGGTGTGACTCTTGGAGATGGTCCTGTGTAGAGCTAAGGGCTGGACTCGATGATCCTTGTGGGTCCCTTCCAACTCAGCATATTCTGTGCTTCTCTGAGATTTTTTGCCTCAGAGATTCCAGTTAGAATCTAACTTGAAATCTTAAATGACAATTGAGGTCTTGCTTTCAGGACACAAAGCTAACCTGACCTTGGGGAGACCTTCAGATGTCACACACACTTACAATTAGGTCCTTTCCTCATAGTCAAAGGTATGCCAGTGTGTTCAGGATAGTCAATAACGTGTTTTGTGCTGTGCTTTGGAGCTCCATGGCTTACCTGTGCCATGAAGACCTGGATTCTACATCTTTACCTACACCAGCAGGGGCACCTGCATGTAACTCTAGAAGTTGTGGTGAGATCACCAGTAGTGATAAAGATCGCTGCTGCCAGACAGGGCATTTCATTTGCTTTAAGCTCTAGAGCAGAGGACTCCTGCATACACCAGTGACCGTTCTGTGTCCAGTGTGTACTGGGTTTTTCTTTATCCATGTTCTTGGAAAATAACTTGTGTGCCCTGGTTCTGAGGTCATTCATTCCTTGCCTCTTTTTGCCTTTTGGGGAATGGCTTTTTGGTCGGCCTGTCTCACAGTAGCAGTTTACTTAGCATCTGGGAGAAATTCTAAGGCAAAAAAAAGAAAAAAAAATTCATTCCAGGAAGCAAGACTTGTGTAAGGGGTATGAGTTCCATATCTGTTCCCTGACTAGCATTTCAAATCCATCTTAATAACAATGCAACTGAAGTCTATTTGCATTTTATAAAAACAAAATGTGAAATCCTAGCCTAATGCTTTGAAATCAAATCTAACAGCTCACGAATTCCATGTGTCATGCTAATCTGAAGGCTCTGCCTACCATAAACATTTCTGAATCCACAAATGCATTTCACGTTGCCTCTGCCACACTTCAGTGATAGAAGAGAGAGGAAATCTTTCTCTGCAGCACTGAAAGTAATCAACCTTAAAGTAATCAGCCTTAATTGTAAAAATATTTTTAAAAGGAAAGGATAAAGCAGAAGTTTATGACATCAACAAGAGGATTAGCTGGCCATTGGATTTTTAAATTCTATTGTCTTGTTAAATTAGCTAGTTCCCTCCATCTTTTCAATGACAGATTTAGCCAATTAACATGACCAATAAACTTTACGATGTGTAGATTAGGGTTTCCAAACTGATTAAATAATGTTTAGGAAGTAAGTGTAATTAGGCTACATTTCAATCCTGACAGCATTTGTAATTAACTTGGAGCTTCAACCTGAAAGACCGAAGGCCAGATGCTTAGCAAAGCACAGCTGGCAGTAAGATAATTAAGTTACATCACATGATGCTAGCTCCCATTTGGGTTTAATCCAGAACCTGAGTTTTATGCTAGAAGAATTACTTTAATTACACACTGCGAAAGGAGAACATCTCTGTAGGTAAATCATCAAATGCACCCTTAAGTTCTGAATCAACAAAATTCATACACAGCAGAAAGGAAGAGCATTGGTGCTGAGTCAGGCCAGAAGCCCAGGTCATCATCTGAGGTGCCCATGGGAACACTCGATAGCAGATGCTTGGGGATGTCACTGTTAGTTGGTTTCAGTGGGACTTAAAATTAAAGACAGACTTATTTATGTAGAGGCTGAAATGCCAAGGAACTGAAGGGCCAGAGTGTATGGGGAGAGACTAATGCAAGCAGGTAGACTTCTGCGGCTTTGCCTCTTGCCATTTTCTCCAGGGGTTTAAGATTAATCTTAATTAAAAGGTTATGATCTTAGCTTAAAAGGTTGTGAAGCTGTAGGACCAGGTATTTCCACATTCAGTGGCCTGTGGAGGTTATTATCACAAGGTCTTTGGATACCCTAAAACCTGTGGGAAACTCTGAGGGGACTAGAAATCTTCACATAAGGGCAAAAACAACATGAGAAGATGGTCATCTATTTCCACATGCAACAGAAAAGTTGTAGTGAACCGTCACTTTATAATGGATTCTTAACAAACCAGGTGCTTGACTGTGAATTACAGAGATTTTTGTATGGTTGCATTTCCTTATATTTTAGGAGACAACCAGCAATTTTCCTTTCTCCCACAAAAGGTGTTTGGATCTACAGCTTAAGCACCATAGAGACAAGAAGATGTGAAAAGAGCGGGAAAAGACAGAAATGCTTGTATAACACAGTTGCCAGGAAAAAGAAGTATTTTTCACTTGGTTGTATTAATGTATCTGCTTACAAAGTTTGGGATTAGTCTTGTCCAGTTTCGTATATCTAAGAATTATCTAAATTTCTCTTACGAGCAGATGAGAAAAATAAGCACCCCCAGAGGGCATTAGATCCTAGCTATCTTCAATGGAATGGCGTGACTCACTCTCTGCAGATGGCTATATCTTTCTATAGAGAGATTTTAAAGGATGAGCTTAGTCTGGGGTGACCATATTTTAGTTAGTGCCACAAACCCCACCCAAAGAGAGCAAAAATGCGAATTTTTGTAAAGAACCAATCCGTGATTAAAGTGAGCGAGAAACACTGAAGGAGAACAAAGCCTTGCAATAAGTTACAGCTCACTTATATCTATCTCCCTATTAATTTGCTTCTTGCAGAATTTAATGGCTATTGCTAAGACCATGTGTTAGCTATGCAAGCTTTTGAGGTGGTCAGGAATTTTTCAGAATAAGGATAAAGATAATACTAACAATGCACGTCTGGATTTCTTCCTGTGAGAAAAACAGGAATGGACTATCTTGCTTATCCTTTGCTACAACAGATGAATGTCATCACCCACTAAAACCTACCTACAACAGGAGGACTGAAAAGATTTCTCAGTCTTTGAGTCAAGCTTGGACAACTCTGTTCTGGAAGCAAAAGTGGCTTCATTTAAGATTAATGGTGCATTCTGCACCCTTCAGCTTAACCCAGGAAATAGGAAAAAGGTTTTTGGAAAACAGCATCCGCCTTGAGCAACATGCATATTTGGAAGGTGCTCTAGCATGTGCCTTTGCTGAGACCTTGCTTTCTTCTTATCCTGTTTACTCGGAGTAGCTTGATGCTTTGTTCTTCTTTTTATCCCAGCTCATTCTCCTGCTTTTCCTTGCTACATTCTTGCAGTGTGTAATGTCAACTAAGAAAATCATGATACTTCCAACGATGAAACTTCTTAGTGTCTGTCCATTGTAACTTCCTTTTCTTCTTCCCTCCTTCTCATGATCTCATGCTCACATTTGACTTCAGTTTCCAAAGTTTGTTTGGCACCATGAGATCCTCACTTATCCTTAACCATGCTCCTTATCATATTGATTATTTTACACATGCGATGGTGATGCAAACTTCTGTTCAGACCTTTTGTAGAAAATTCCCTTTGGATATCCATTATTGAAAATTACATTTTTTTTCATGATAGCTTGATCCATCTGTGGCCTCTAATGAAGATGAGTTTATTCCTATGGAATAAAACTGGTATTTCAAAGCCCTAGTGTAACTTCACTGATTTCACAGAATCACAGCAGGGGCAAATTTAGATTCACTGGGCCTACTCCAGAATTGTCTTCGTACAAATTGTTTGTTGGTTTCAAACCTCTGATGTAATTTGTCAACCTGTACTTCATGTATTTGTCTTGAAAAACTTTGCCCTACCCCACCCTGACTCTCTAGAAAAACTCATCATTTCAAAAGCAAAACTCACTGATATTTTCATGGGAAAAAGTCTTTCTGAGTAATTCCACTTTATCATTATGATTTCAGCAAGTTATCCAGCTGAACGCAAGCAGAGCTGTTTTTGGGCAATCCTCTGTTATACTAAGCTGTGTGAATGTAGGTGACAGACGCGTGGGTTTATTCTTTCTAAAGGTATCACATCAACTCCTCTCCCCCACTTGTACAGTTGATTTACAATGTAGCTGTTTGAAACAGCAAGGACCTGGTGGTGAGCTCAGAAGCAGCTTATTACCTGTGCTCTCAGGTATTTTTGTTGTCAAATACTCCTTTCTGTGATCACAGAACTACAGTATTGCACTGAACTCCTAATTAGAAGTAGACATGTACCTAGAAGACATCTTTTTCTTTTACCTCTTGGTCTGAGTTATTATGCCTTCAAACCTTAAGATTTATCTACATGTTTTTGCAGTTGCCATTTTAAGGCAGTGCTTAAAATGAAGTGAGAATAACAATTTTCAAGTTGTTATCTATTGACAAGGATTAAGATGCAGGCTTCATCTTAGAGACTCAGCTATGCTTGGCATATACTTGTGGACTGACTGATAAGCAGGCAGTGACTAACCCAGGATTGTTCTCTGATACGAGAATACCACTATTGCTCAGGATGGAAGGATCATACCTTGCCTTCTCTGCTCAGCCTGCTATGTGGTAAAGCTGTGATGCAACCAGACTAATGCAAGACAGCCTTTGCAGCAGATTCAAGCAGAGTTGCTGGCTCACATTTTGGACAAAAAGCATACAAAATACAGAAATTCAGCAGAGCAATGCTTATAGAATGGGCCAAGGATGTCGTTGCTCTGCGATATTAAAGGAAAGGGGATTTTGCTGTACTTTCTGAATTGGCATGGACTTAACCCCAGGGTCCTGTCAGTATTGCCTCTCGTGGCTGAGAAAGGGGCTGCTGAGTGCAAAACATCTACTCTGGTGGTCCCCATGCCCAGAGCATCACCAACAGCCAAGGAAGCAAATCCCAGGGGCCTTCCTCAAGAGAAACTCTGACGTGCTGCAGTGGCCACGAAAGCTGGCAATGACTCCTGATTGCTAAATGCTTAGGGACACCTCAAATATGAATGGAGCTATATAAAATTCAGTTCTATTGTAAAGAAAACAGCTGTGATGAATTAAAGCTGCATGCAGCTTTTGAGATGTGGACAACTGTCCAGTAGGGAATGAACAGAAAACTCAACTCATTTAACTTTAAAATGGAGATTTGTCTTCTCTTTCCCAGAAAACAAAATCCCATGGATTTTAAATCTACAGACCACATATAGCATAACACCCAAATAATTTCTTTTGAGGTCTGAAAAACCCCTTGCTGCTAATAATTGGTTATAGATGATTTGAAAGAAAAATGTAGTTTTAATGCTGGGTTTAATTAAAATACCTTTAATAACAGTCATGGATTTAGCAGCATAAGTGCTAAAAGGCCAAATCCTGCTTTTGCAGTGAATTGTGTTCAGAAGAATTAGATGACCAAGCAGCCCAAGCCAGATTTGGGCCAAACTTTGCAAAACAGTTTTGCTTTTAATGTGACAGAAGTCTGCTTTCCCAATAAGAACATTTTTCTGGAAAGGAGCAGATTTACTGTTTGAACTTTATCATTTTCTCTTCTACAAAACAATAGGGCAGAAAAGAAACCTTTCCAATTTTTCACCCCTTTAATTAGTAAGACATTCTTTGGTGTATGACAGGAAAAATATGTGATGAATGTACTTGATATGTTATGATTAATAGTGGTCTAGGGAGATTTTAGAGACATGAGACGCCCCATAAACACGGAATTAATACCAAAGTGAACATTTTTATAATGTCCATTTTGGCACTCTCACTGACCTAAGATGTTAGTAGCTTTATATATCATTTAATTAATGCTTAAAAAAAATAAAATGCAAACAGCTCTTTTCAAACCATAACAATTCATTGTATGACTTATGTGGGTTTGAACTGGCACAGTTAGCCAAAACATTTCTAGTGCCACTTTAATTCCATAAACCATTTGTATTGTAAACTTTACTAGAAATTTGCATGCCAGGTTTGAAGGGTTCAGGCAGAGGGCACTTTGAATATAGAGGTTGGATATAGCCTGCTTATCAAAATTATTTAATTGTGATTTGTAATAATTAGAGAAAGACAATGAAGCTACACTTGCAGTATATCTTACTTATAACCAGAGTACACCTTTAGGTATATTTTAGGAAAAATTAATATCTCTAATCAGGTTTGAAAATATTGGCCCTAAGGTCTCACATTGGTGAAAATTACAAATAACTAGTGGTGTTAACCCATAAAAATATAAAAATAAAAGGATCTTTCAGCTCATTTGTGATCTCTTGTGTTAAAGGTGATGTGGGTGATATCTTCCACTTGGTTGTCTCTGGAAAGGCCCTTAACCCAGTGCTGTTTTGGGTACTTTGCTGAGCTGATGGTAGAAGCAGTGAACCATTGAAGAAAAGCCAACTGGGACATGGATATAAAAGCAGAAGGACAGGATTATACACACTCAGTGAATGCCAGTCTGGAGCAAAAGACAAGCAGTGTATCAGTGCAGGATGAAGATAACTCCGAGGGAGTCACCCGCTTTGAAACCCTGAGCGGGCCAGGGCGCTGAGCTGTGGAGTGCCGAGAAGAGGGACAGAATGCTGTATATGCTACAGGTCCTTTGTTTCTGAGCATCCAGGCCTAAAGACCATAGCTATAAAATAGCAATATACTCAGCAACCTTCCACAGCCTCCAAAAGGAAAAATGGAAAGAGGGAAAATAGGAAAGTTAATACTGAAAGCAACCACACAAGTGATGGCATTGCTAGCAAAAGGACAAGTTCTAGTCCAGTTACCAGACCAGAGAAAATTGAAACAACTGAAATGTTCAGGTTATCACTAAAAAACAAAAGGAAAATAGAATGTGTACCTGAGGATCTTAAATCACATTTCAACAAAAATATGAGATAACAGGGATATTACACTGTTTATGACGAAAAAACTGTATTTTTAGCCAAACCCAAGCCATAGTATCATTATATGCTACGCTGTAAGAGACCATAAAGGAGAAAACAATTACATAGCATGGATGAAACTATTTGGAGTACATGTAGAGTCTACTATGCTATGCTAAAATACAGGATATTATTTATATTATTTACAGGATACTATATTTATTAAAAATTAATATTAAGGATAAAGTCCAGGGTTTCCTGAATATGATAGTACACAATTTTCTTTATCAACTAATATAAAGTTCATTGAACAAGAGGGCACCCTTAATTACATTTTGTTTTTGTAAGTGATAAGAAATAAAAACTTGTTTCAAGTGAATCACAGGTTGATTCAGTTTAAATACAATTTAACTATAAACAAAGGCAGTTTTGTAATTAAGGTTTTAGATTTCAAAAGGATAAAGACTGAAAAATGAAGGTACTTAATTAGTGAGCTATCAAAAAGAAATCAAGGACCTGAGTGCAGAGGAAACAGAATTACTCAGAATCAAAAGGGTGAAGCCTATCTGGAATCTGTATCATAAGCAAAGCAAAAATCTTTGTTAACTTGTGGGGAAGTATGAGGGACAGAAAGTGGTAAATAATTACCTCAAAGAACATACTAAGATTTTCAAAAAAAAGTCTTCTTAGAAGGGAAAAATTGAATGATCAGCAAAATGAGCTACACTAAATAATCAGGAAACACACAGGTAAGGTGAGAATCAGTGAAATTCTAGATGAATTACACCTTTGGAAAAAATTGAGACAATAAGGAAAAAGCTGCTTAACCATATGTATAATACTGAAGAAAAGTAAAACCCGCTGGAGTGAAGATGGTATAGAAATCAATGGTAACTCAGGTAAAGTTTCAAAAACATGCCTTGTTTTTAATAAAAACTGTGAAATAGAGTAGGGTAGGTAATGAAAACGAGAGCCTCAAACTGAAAATACACACAGTTAAAGCTGAAGCAGAAAACTCTGAACCAGACCATCTCCCTTCTAGAGCAGTAGAAGACCTGCCACAAGAAACTGAGAATTGGGTAATAATTTTTGTACTGGTTACATTGAATTGGTGTGGTGCATTACAGATGAACATAGTTACAGTAACGCTTGTGGAATGGTGGAAATAGACCATTGACAATGAGGGACTAACCTGACTTTAATAGTATATAAAATATAGGCATGGATTTTGAAAGAAAGTGTAAGTTGAGAGAAATACAAAGCAATATAAAATAGAGTATGGCTTTAACAAAACTGAATCACGCAAGAATAAGCAAATATATTTCTTTGGTGATAAAAATGCTTTCATAGACAAAGGAAATGCAGTGTTTTATCTGAATTTTAGGTAAACTTTTGGTTTGAAGTCAAAGGGGAAAAGGTTACATTATGTGCAGTACCTGAGAATTAGTATAATAATTATAAGGTCAACAGGGAACTGCCTAAAGGGCACCTCACGGCAGGTTCTGTTGAACAGGAAATTATCAGGTGGGAGGAATTCTATTGTTTGATGGATTGACCTTAGAACCTATTTACTTAATAGTTTCATTAGTGACCTTGGCATGGAAAAAAGTAGCAAATGAGAGGTATTTACTGATGACATAAAACTGGAAAGCACTAAAAGAATTGGAAAGAGGGAAATGGATAACCTCAGGGACTGGTGCACTAGAAGTGAGATCATGTGTAACAGAACCGAGAGCAACGCCCTTGCACGGAGGGAGCAAAGACTCAGGTCTGCCTCCATCTGTCTGGCAAGTCTGAACCTTCAGAAATAGCTATCTTGTATTAAGCACTTGGATATAGGTTGGATAAAGGCCATCTGCCTCTGAACCACGAATTTCTACTGGAAAATAACATCTGTATATGAATGAATGCGCCTAGGCCATCTACAGGATGCATTCATGGACAAATCCATAAGCTATCGTGGTGAGTATGAAGAGAGGTACTGCCAACAGCAAAAGTAAAACAGTAGTAGTGCATGAGAATCTATGGGAATTCCACAGAGGAAATACTGTTTTCCTTCTCAGTTATCTGTTATCAAGAAAGAAGCACTGAAAATGAAAATAGTGCAGTGAGGGACTTCTCAAAAGAATGAACAGACCCCTTCCTGAGCCAATATAACAGGACTCGTTTAGGTCATCAAGGTGAAGCTTGAGAAGAGGTAGAATTGTTTTCTCTATATTGTGGGTGTAGAAAGGAGACCAGAGAAAAAGAGCTATATGAGCTGACAAATAGTTCTGGTACAAGAGAGGTGTGCTCTGCTTCCTACCCAGAGCTGTAAATTTTTGGAACAGTTTCCCACTATCAGAATTCGAAGTAAAAAAACCTCACTAGCTCGTTATGAATCAGTTTATGCAATGGACTCTACTTCCATCAGTTATCTGATGTATCTCCACCTGCATAACCTGCAGGAACTCTTCCAGTCCTACACACTAAAGTTTCAGCCACATGCAGCTTCACAGCTGAGGTTCACTTGCATTTTTATTCTGACACTTTGAATATAACTGATTTTACTTATGACTCATCATCATAAATATTTGGACACTTTGAAAATGTGGGGTTTGAAAGAAAGGTAAGAGAGCTGGCAGGGTTCTGCTTCCACGCTTTTGACGGTATCAGCCTCATCATAGGAATTTTAAGAGTTAACCAAGCTCAGAAACACTGAAGCTGAAAAAAGGAGCAGGGAGGGTTTGGGACTGGAGAGAGGAATTGTCAAAAGAAGGCAAGTTAGAGTAAGACCTTACTGAGCCCTGTCCTTTCAAATTTCCTGTGCTTGACACATCATCAGGATGATGTCAAAGTGACTTAACCAACTATGACACCTCATTCCAATGATGTGGCCAAGCAGAGGAAATTTGAAAGGATGTGGCTTATGGTACTGAAAACAATCATTTAGAGAAATGCATGACTGCTGTTTTTCAATTTAAATAAATTTTAAGCCCTTTTTCCCCTCTCCTAAACACATATTGCACCACTTGGAATATTTGCATTACTGCTGAGCTTGCCAAAGGTGGTTAGAATGGCTTTATTGTGATTAAAAAGGGAGCCCCTAGTTTTGATGTGGGGACTTCATCATACTTGCTGTTGTATATTATCGTATCCATGGCACTGCATGGGAAACTAGTAGTAATACAAGTTTGAAATATTTTCTTGCTGTTGTTATTAATTTTGATACAATTTACTTGCAATAGCAATGCCAAGCAAGCAAGCCCTATGAGCCCAGGTGGCCCTTGGTGTGCCCCCTCACTTTGCAACCCTCCTCCACACCCCTGGCCAAACGTCTGGTGCTGGGAATGATGGGCATTCCCCACCAATCTGGCCAAATACTGTGTTAAGTGCCCAGGACCATAAGGACTGTCCCTAGGGTGCCCTAGCTGTGTTCTGTGTGCAACTGAGAGATGACTAAAGCCCTTAGCAGCAATTGCTCTGGCCACAGGCACTGCCTGCAAAGGTAGCTCATCTTCTCTCACCCTGCAGCAATTCCCACCGACTAGGGGAAGGTGGAGAGACACTGAACACAGTGTTTTTTTGGGGGGTACCGGATGGTTCTTGTAGTGGACAGATGCTGCTTTCTCCATCTCCACCAGAGCCTCCTTGAGAACTTTACATTAAAGCTTCTCCTCAACTTTGATGGTCAGTGTGTCTTTGTGACAACATGGCATAACATTTTCCAGAGCACTGAAATTCCTCAGAAGCATAATTTTCAAAAGAGCGCTCATTTTCAAAAATATCTTAGCCATGAATAGGCTGCAATAATATGAGTCACAGTTACAGGAGTGTCTCGGTTCCCAAGGCACATATGAAAATTCTGGCTATTCTTTCATGGGTAATAGGAGAGAGAAATATATCTGTGTTTGGGGATACTTAGCTCAAATCTGGGAGCAGTAAAATGATTTCTAGGAACAGAGGGACTGTTACACCCCAAAAAAACATCTCAAAGACCTTATATATCACCAAAAAGAACTGATTAGATTTCTTTTGGACTTAAAAAAAATCCAGATAGATTATAAAATGTTAAGGGATAAATGAAAATAAAACAAAAACGAACATTTATTTTTGAAGGTGGAGAAAAAGTGAGAATGAAATGCCCAGAAAATTGAATATCTATGTGTCTCAGTCACTAAAATACACAGTAACTATAGCTGTTAAAGACGTCCGAGGACAAACATAGCTTCAGTACTTACACTCTTCTTAGTTAAAAACAGATAGCTTTTATTTAAAGAATGTGAATCCTTTCTTTGCTTTGTCCAGTCTTTGTTAGATGCTGGTTTACAGTTTCAGCTTCGATAGCTGATTTGAGCAAGCAAAGCTTTATCTTAAGTATGGTACATGATATTTTCTGGCAAGTCTTAAATCCTTGAATTCATCTTATCTCTATGGTGACAAGCCTACATTTGGAATAAAGTATCACAGCTTTTCAGAATAGAGGCGATTTCAGATAAAAGCTGGTGCCTCTGATTTATGGCAGTTCTCAGTTTCTATGGTGTGAAAAAGAGAAATGCCTTATTTGTTACCAACCACTTTTTCAGAAATAACTATTTTTGAGTAAAAAAACCACTCTGTAACTACACAAACTGAATCAAAGCATTGCTAATTTACATAAAAAGACCAGTTACTGGTGAAACCAAGTGGACACATGTCACCTGTGTTTGAAGTAAGCTCCTTGTTGAGAGGAAGGAAGCAACACAGACCAGACTAGGACTAAGAAGAAAAAACTTTCCCCTGTAATAACTTTTACAAATGTAATTTGTAAATGTCTGCCTCATGTGCTCTGACTCCCACATGAACTGTAGCTATGACAGTAGCCAAGAGCTGTTGGCCCATTTATCTTTCTATCAAAAAGGGTGTGATGTTCAATTCCCATTAAATGTGTTAAGAGAACACTGAAAACCCAACTGCTTAGTAGAATTACATTTCCTTTTCAGAGCACACCCCCATTCTGGTGGCAAAGACCATTCCACTTCTCACCAGCCATACATCAACAGGTTTGCAACACTTCCCCGCCGTAAGGATTTCCCTGCTGAAATGTTGAAATAAAGATTTTGTGTCCAGGTAACACTGAAACTGACTGCAGAAGGTCTTTGAGTAGGTCTGAGGTAAGGTCTGGTGCTCTGTAAGCACCATGATGACAGTGAAAATAAAAAGGATCCTGCTAATACATTCAGGGAACATGAACTTTACAGTGGAACATACAGGTCTCTTTTACTTAGAGAGTGTAATGATATTGTTTTACAACAGTACTTTGCCAAGTAATTCTTTCCAAAATCCATTGACAATTCTTTCATAAGGATGCTATAGAAGATTATGATGCTGACACAGTATCTTTTGAAAAGAATCTGTGAGGGCAGATATTAACAGTTTTCCAAGATTTTTAACTTCCACACTCAGCTGTGCTGCTAGTTCAGTCGTAAAAACTGAGTGGAAACTATGAAAAACATATGTTCAGTTTTAATTGTCTCTTGATTTCACCCAGTTTGTATCTATCAGGTTTTTTCCACAGAGAGAGAAGACTTTTTTTTACTACCAGTTGATGCCTTACAATAACTCCTCACAGTTTGTGTCAAAATTTTAACTCCTGTTGGTTTTAGCCTCATTAAAAAACAGGAAGAAAAATGTTCCAAAATCAAGTCCCTTAGACCTCCTTGATCTTATCTGGCATTTTCATATGAGTTCCTCTCTGGGTCTCATGATTTCATTATGCACGAACAAAGATTTATAGCATCAATTTTATTTTTTTTTTCTCCAAATATGTCAAAGTGGAAACTAGTATTTCAGGCCCCTGAAAACATTACAAGAAATATGATGTTGGGAAAGAGGTGTAGGAGGAGAGGTAATAACAGCAGTCATATAATCCCCCGGGGAAAAACTGCTTCCTTCAAGAAGCAATATCTTTTGTCTTTGCATGAAGGCTAATGTTAAATGAGATATTTAAAAGGAATTCCAAACTGATATCTCAAAGGGAATTGACCAAACAGAAACATGATTTTGCAATGCTGCCAAGCTGGAAGGAGAGACAAGACCAGCACATCTGTGGATGGTATAGAGACCAAGGCCTTTGGGTGTCTGCCTGCACAGTATCTGCCGTGTACTCTTGTTTTGTTACTTGTTTCTGACATAGCCAAGATCCACGGAAGGATGCATGTAGCTACTGAGTGACGCAAGACTAAACTTCCAACATAAAGCTGCTGTCTTCACTCACACCTCTTCTTTTTTTAAACATAAAGCAATACTTTTTCAGTGAAAGAAATTAAGAAAGAAACATGTAAGGAATTAGGTTGATAGTGTGTAGAAAGTTATATGCCTTGCAACCATGGTGCATGCACAGTGGCTGTACACACCTCAGACAACCCCTAGACCAAAAAGTGACATCCTGCTAAAATAAAGTTTCTTTTGCTGGATGTCTCCTCTGAATTTCCCTGCTTTTTTCTCTTTGCCCTTTGTTTAATGCCTCCTTATCTCTAATCTGATCTTATTTATAACCTGCTGCTATTCAAATGGTTGTTTTGAATACATTTTTGGCTTGTTCCTCATGCACAGCCATTGGTGTCATAAACAGAGGACTTCTCATGTTAAGCCACTTCTTGGTCTTCCACTTCATTTTGAAGCCATGACGATCTTCTACAAACATTGTAAGGACTATTGTTTGTACAAAGACTACATTAAACCAGAGTTTTTAACATTAGCTTTCCACAGTTGTCACAAGATGCATAAATCACTCAGAAAACAGGTTTGTAGCAAGCCTCATGGTGACTCTTTTTTTGGGTCTTTGTCAGTCTTTGGGCCTCTGGGCTCACCATTATATATAAACCTTTTTCAATCATTTATATTTATAAACCATCAGCTCTAAAGAGAGCAAAAGAAGATGCCATTAATAACTATAGTTTGTAGGCAGAGAAGGAAGCCATCAAATATATCTAATGTTTTTACACCTCATTAAAGGTCCTGTGAGGTCAGCAATAACCTTTCCTTTTGATCCATCGGGCACTGGACAGGAACAGCACCCAAGAAGGAATACCCAAATGGGATATAAAAAGTCTATTAGAAAAAACCTACCTCTAAAACATGGTAATTCCTCACCTCTTTGTGAACTGTGAGCTTTTCAGAGCTCTTCTGCCGCTTCTTCTTTAGCCCCACTGAATCTATTCTATTTCTTTTCCATCAATGACACTGAACTGTGTACCAAGGCTTTCTAAATCATCTTCCCTCTTTGCTTGTGCAGAGCAATTTCCACAAGCTACGGTTTTGCTTAGTGCCTTGCATGACTGGGGATGGAGCAAGTGAGGAATTCTGTGAGCTTTTTCATATTAAGCCCTAATCCACAAAGATATATCTATAATCTTTATACTAACAGTCCTCTCCTTTTGATAGTAACTTAGTGATGACAAGTATTCTTTTTCTGTAGGTCAAATGGCCTGGGTAATGCTTCAAATGATCTAGCTACTAAGAAAGAAAATGCTAGCAAAGATTATTGTTACAGGTGAATCATAGGAACAGCAAATTCAATCCAGTCACTGCTGTATGTAATTACTACAGCAAGGATTTCAGACGCCATGCAGCAGTGCTCCTGTGTTAGTTGGACAGCCTTTGTAATGAAGGGGGGAAATGAAATCAGATTAATCTGTTTTACATCAAAAAGGCAGATCAATCGATAGGAAACATCAAGATAATCCCTGTACTGTATGTAATGTCAACCTTGACACTAGTCCCGCAACAAGGGATACTTCAGCCTTTTAAACTCAAATTGTTCCAATGTGGAGATGGGACAGACATCCTGCCTGTGAGGGAATCCAGGGCAAAGCTGGAGGGATACATTTTTTGCTTTTTTCTCCCTTTTTATCTCAGTATAAAAAGGCCTTAAAGAGTTGACCAGCCCAAATTTATTTAGGGTAGATAAGAGACGTAGAGCTCAGTAAAGAGAAGGCAATCTAGTGAGATGCCATGTGATGGGTGTCCATTGCTCCGTATGCCCTCTGGATGAAGAGCAGGATTTGTGTGTGTTTTTTACGAGAAATGTGAGTTGAAAGAGGCTTTATAAATTCCATAATTCAGAAAAAAATTGGTTACGCATGGTTTGTTGTGTTTCTTCATCCCAGTGCCTCTGTGGGGTGAGGTGGGGGCAGGGTACGGCACCACTATGAAAACTCACAGTGCACAGGCAGGGAAGTACATGGGTTCCCTATCCAGGGCACGAAGGAGAGTAAAGCACCAAATGCATGTCCTTCCTGCAACCAGGTTGCTTGTTCATGCTGTCTTAAACCTACCTTGCACAGTCAACTGCATCTAAGGTACCACAGTGTGAACTTTATCCTTAGCCAAGCAAACCACATGGGAACCACTCTTGGGAGTTTCCCTGGGGATAACAATGTCTGTACTTCCTTGCTGACTGCCACTGCCACCTCTCCAAGGAGACGTGCCCGCAGCAGCATGGCTGAAACAAAGCAAGCTCTCACCTCTTGGTCACTGGCAATTTGTCTGAGCAATGTCAGTGTGATTGGTATTTTCTCCCTGGTGTAGATGCACACCTATACACAGAAAAAGTAAAGAGTTTTGCACTGGAGAAACTGACTAATCACTGACTCCAACAGATTCCCCTGTAGTTATACACCTGTAGTGAGATGTATAGAAACTAGAGTAATGTGGTGCTTGTCTGTCTTCCCTGTGAGGAATGAAGACCTGCAAGCAAGACCCCTGCTTGTTTTTGCCCAACTCCTAAATACATCACAGTCAAGTGCCCATCTTTGCTAGTGATTCATAACTCTGAGTTTTCCACTGGAGTCAGTCATAATTCTTTAATTTCACAAAACAAAGTTGGTTTATATCCTTCAAAAATAAGTGAAAAACCTGCTTGCCTATTAGCCACAAGCCTGGCAGGTATTTAATCTCCATTCATCTAGGAAATAGGTACAATTCCAACATCTGCCTGGGGACATTTTTGTGCACACTACCCACCTTCTTGGGTGAATACTCTGATCATGCAATCGTTTTCTGTGAGGCTCTGCCAGCACCCCTTCTTTGCCCTGTCTTATTTTACTTAACTATATCAACACTGGTTGGGCACAGGAGGAGGATCCATATATCCCCATGGTGTTAATAGTTCCAAAGGATGGGGAGAAGAGGGTTTTGCACACCCAAGTCAATGCCTGAAAAAACACCAAGGCCACAGGAGAGAGGAGGAGAGATTGTTTCCAATCCATTAAAACCTGAATTTCTCTACACAAAATGAAACTTTTATGTCCCACACTGGCACGTATGCACAAAAGACATTGTGATGGTTCCAGCTCAAAGGCAGATTGGAGCCTCTCTGCAGGAGATGAGAGGTGCAGGGTCAATTACAGTTTGGAGGGACTTGGATCTAAGACCCAGTAGTTTCAGGCTGTTGATGAACAAGGAGAGAAATCTACTCCTCTAAAACAAGTAAGGGGATCTTAGGATAAGGCAAGCATGGTAGGTTCTGTGTTACAACCACAAATTGCCCTTTTTAGGGTATTATAAAGATTAATTAATTGTTACCTGGCACCTTCATGGTAAGATTGAATGAATGTTTATGAAAGCATAAGGATAATAAGCCACCACACTAACATATATGGAAATGGTAATTCCTTTTTTTGCAGAAATTTCTTTTGCACAAGCTTTTGCTCCACCAAGGTTCTGAGGGGATGGTTGCATTGAAGCCCTTTGGGCAAAACAGCAATCAACTGTCTCCTGAAAGCTCATAGGTAAAATATTAACCTTACATCCCTTGTTTATCAAAAGGAAATTCAATTTGACAAGACTACTTAAATATAAATAAAGCTTCCACTTTTACACAGTGCCCATATAGACTAGAAATGCCTTCAGATTTTTGTGTAGGTATCTATGAATTATTCAAGAAGATGAGCAAAAGATGATGTTCTCTGATCCTTCTCTCAGGAAGCTTTAAATGTGAAAATTCCCTTGCTTTCTCAGTGTCACTTGCTATTTGTTCTCTTCTTCTTTTTTTTTTTTTTTTTTAGGGGGAGATTTATTTTGCTCTGTTATGGAGTGTCTTCATAGTCTGAAATATTACTGTTAAGCAAAGAAGCCTTTCTCCATATGCCATTGCAAATAGCATTTAGTTCAAGTAGAAGAGCTTAGACCAGGTGCAGGTTTTGAAGTTACTTTTGGTGGGAGGAGGGAAAGATCCCTCTTTTGTCAATTGTCTGTGGTAATTCATCAGGCATCTGAGGAATTTAGGGATATTCAACCTTTTGTGCTTAGCCAATAAAATACAACCTTCATGGCATCTGTGAACTGGATGGAGATACAGGGCTTATTGATGGCTGTCTCTGAAGTGAAAGAGGACATGAGGAAGAAGCATATATTTGTCTATCACAGCACATCTATTTTGCAGGGGCTTTGTTGGAAGACTCATCAAGAGTGGCAGAACAAGCCCCACCAATGTGGGAACCCGTGGGCAAGCTCAGCTCAAGGGCCCCAGACAGGCAGCTGGCGGAGGAGGTGGCTGCTGCAGTTCCCTTAAGCCTTGCAAAGCTAGAGGTGACCTCTAGAAAATGACAAAGAAAGGGGGCTAACACAACAATGTGTGTCCCTGAGATAAAAGATACTCTCAAAACTTCAAAAACCTCCTTAGAAGATTGGATTAACTTCTTTAATCCTTTGAATCATGGGTAGATATGAGTTCAAAGGACTAATGTAATTTTATTATTACATTTAATCAAATGTTTAAGTTAAGAAATAGGAACTGAGCTAAGGGCAACCTTCCCTTATCAGCTTCCAGTCTGAAAGCAGGAATGAATTAATTAAGTATATGTAACAAGCTTAGGGTTATAACATGGAGCAGCAGCTGAGTCAGCTTGACCATCAGCCAGTCATAGGGGTGAGATGTGCAGCTGAAGTACTACCAGATGATTCAATTCACATATCTTGGCAGAAACAGATAAGCCAAAGGGATGCCCAGAGGGAAACAGTGTCATAAACTGGCAAAGCAGAGAGTAATTCACCAGCTTAAACAAAATGTTGTCATCAAGGAAGTTGTGCATTTATTTCATGCAGCAGAGTAGGCTACCCTATAAAATGAAAGCATATTTTGCAGGCTGGCTTCTTGTTTAAGGGGAAATTAGTTTTGCCAGGTCCAGGCATGTTTTATGCAAGCGGCTTACATCAGGCCATGTACCCCAACCCTTCACTTTCAGCAGATTCAACCCAAATATCAGTGTCAAAGAGGATCACATTGGTCATGTTTGGAGAGTTTCAAGTACAAAGTATGTATTCTATGGTTTCCCACAGACAAAGACTTCACAAGAGTGACAATAAATTTTTTTTTAAGGATTGCACATTACTTTGTATTGTGAATCAGGAAACTAATACATAATCAGCAGCACTGTCACAATGTGTATCCAAATGATATACAACTAAATACTTTCCTTCTAAAATTAACTGTGGATGAGATGTGACTAATTGCAACAGGTTTCAATTAAGCACAGCCAATTAAGTCAGTGCAACTTAACAAGGGAAGCTCTGTTCTAACAGCACAGGTTTCAGCACAAACGTTTTTCCTTAAATGACAGTGATTTTCAGAGGTGGACAATTAAGTGCAGAACACCAGAAATTGTCTTTAAAATCAGGATACATTAGTGAATATTTTCAATTCAGTGGGAATGTAAGCATTGCTTAAAGAAAGCTAAAGTGCAACATAATTTGAATGAAACATTCCAGAAAGTAGGGATTTCTTCTGTTTGCTAGAAAATTAAGGTCAGAGAACACCTAAATGGGAAAGACAAGGAGCCTCATTCTGAGCCTTGCTCTTTTACCTTTCAATTATCTAAACTTGGGTAAAGGATGGAAATGTCATGAACAACAACAGCCTGAAACCAAGCCAACCACCAGTTTAATATCCATGAAAAAAAGGCAGTGGCAGTATGCTGGCTGGATGACATCATGCTACCTAGGCACAGCAGAAAACCAGGAGCTAGGAATTCAGGGAAGCACACAAGAAAAATTTTCCTCTGCTTCAAGCTTACACCTTAAACACAAACCCCAAATAACATCTGTGCTTCTGACTTTTACATTCTTCCTCATTTCTTTTTCTTCTGCATACCTCTATAAGGGTGCACAGCATACGCATGTTAATGGTCCCTCTGATTTCATCCTTTCACCTATACAGTTTCTGCAGAAAACCAGGCCACCGGCTGCACAGCTCTCAGACATTGCCATGGCAATGGACCATGATGTCAGAGACACGGGATTAGGAGCTCCCTGCCTTGCTGAGCTAAGGGAGAGCTCTGGCTGGGAAGGAGAAAACTCCCATCTTAACAGCTTCAAGAATGGAAACGGAAATTTCAAAAGCAGCTAGTGAAGAACACTTAGTAGTGAATTATTCAGAAACAGAGAGAAATTCAGTGTCAAAAATCTGTTGACTGAATTCCCAAATCTACGGCATGGGAGTAAATAATTCTAATAATAATTATAATTAGTGGAGCAAAGCTCCACTATATATTATTATATTATATTATTATATATATTATTAAATATTATATTATTATATATTAGTGTGATATTAGAATCAAGATAGTTTTGCCATTTTACCAACAAAAGCAAAATACAGTGGTGGAAAATACAACCTCTTTCGGTCAATTATACAATGAGTATTTTCAGCTCCATTGATAAAAAGCAGAGATCAATTTTAGATAGATTATTCTCTTAGACCAAAAGTTCACAGTAGAAAAGACAACGCAGGAACTGCATGTGTGAATGCACTTAAAATAACCAGATACCTCAGCTTATGTGTGTGGGAACACAGTGCAAAACTGCAAGCAGTAACAGGGGACCTTACAACCAAAGGCCACTCCCAGTCGTTACCGTGGAAAAGGAGCAGATGTCAAGAACTCAGCCAACTGCCCAGCCTTTGGGAGCTGAGGCAGGACCCTCCCCAGCCCCACAGCACTGCTTATCACAGTGCTGGCAATGAGCACTGCTGCTTTCAACCAGCTGCCAGACCTCCTGCTTGGGGTGGGTGTGCAGCTGGCTAGGGGAAACATGAAAAAAAAAACAAGACAGAAACACAAAAATAAAAAGTGTGTGTTTGAGGGGGAATACAGGGAAGGAAAGAATGCAAGGCCCAGAGCAAAAGCTGAACCTGGGGCACGTTTTATATGAAGGTGGTTTGCAACAAAATGACCTGGTTCCTTCTCCAACCATGAAAAGAGAGGACTGGGAGCAAAATGCCCTGGTTGTCTTCTCCTGCCTGGGTGGCCTTGCTTCTTCTTGGATGTGCTGTTGCGATGGCTAACACACCTATGTGCCTACCTGCAACATCAGGGTGCCTGTAAATCAGAGGAGTTCCATCTGCTTCCTAGAGAGGAAGCCTTGATGAGTCATGTATTGGACAAGGACATGTGATAAGCTGAAGGACCTCAAGCAGTATATTTCAATGGCAAACAAAATGAACTGAAGGATACCCCCCCCCTTAATGATTTCAAAGGTAAATTAAAAAAAACCACAAGAGCCAATTCTCTTCCTGGCTGTGCTGTGATTTAAGGCATGTCTACACCCAGCAGGGAGTATTGAGTCAAAGAGCCCTGAGACACCTATTTCCAGAGCTGAATGCTCTATAATTACCAACTGGCCTTGCTTCAAAAAAGGGTGAAGCCCTAGACCAAGCCATCTATATTGCAGCTGGGACATGAGCCAGTACCTTTGTGTGTCCTAATGTTATGCCATGAAGATAGATCAGTTTGTTCAGAGGCTGACCAGGGCACTGTGCCCTTCTTTGTGGGATGGACCTGCCTGATGAAAGATTTCTGAAACAACTGTTAAAAAAAAAAAGTGCTTTTGGAATGAAAACTTTATTTCATTTAACTAAATTCCAAGGAGACCAGCCCATATTATTTTTGGTACGGATTTTGCAATGACTTCTAAGTGATTTGAATTGCAGTTAGAAATGTTGTGCCTGTTTTGCAACCTATAAACTGTGGGCTGTGAAACAGAAGCTGTGATTCTAGTGGACGACATTTTCCTCAGCATTTCTGCTGCTCTTTTCAGTGCCAGTAAACAGTGAAGAAGCCACAGTCCAGATTAATAGTGAGCCCTCTACATTGTTTTCTGCACTGTCTCTTGTGGTATTTAAAACCTCTGATGTATAGATGACAATTACCCACGTTGCTGGCATGCACCTATGTGTTGTTGTGGATTCTTCCTATTTTACTGCTAGTACTTCATATTTCCCTTAAAGCATAAAGGAAGAATAGGCACAGAAAATTACTTTGACATTAGCCCAGACTCCTCAATAGCATGGGTCCTTCTCCATATCTGCTGTGTTTCCACTTCTGCCATTCCCAGAGCAGCACTTTGCAGAAACACAGTTGATGTAAAGAGCTGACTGCACATCTAAATGAAGGCAACAGTGTGGTGTGGCAGTGAAAAGTGCTTGATGGGAATTAAACCCCCAACTCAGTGCTGTGGGAAGGGGGCTCTTCAGAAAGAACTGCTGGGTTTACCTTCAAGAATATTGCTTCCTGAAGTAGTAGGATGCCTCTAGTACCTTCTGCCTGTAGTAAATGCTGCCACATGGCACAACTTATGTCAAAATTGGTCCTGAAGTTGTGGTTGGAGAAAAGGCATCTACTCATACTCATGCATCTTTTCAAGTGGTTTTGACCTAGTCACTAATGCTTTTACTGGAGTTTCTTGAATAACTTAGTCTTGCTTTGTAATAAATATGTCCTTACTTATAAGTTACTGAAGAAATGCTGTGCACCTGCAACAAGCCACAGAGAAGAGTACACTGTAATCACATTGTGTCTTTGCATCTGAAATGAGTGAATTGCAGAGATTCCAGCACTATAAAATAGCTACAAAGAAAAAAAGTAGATAGACAAAAAAGCCAAATGCAAGTGAGAAGGAATTTTAGTGGCATCGGAATACACATCAAAGGAAAAACAGTTCATTTCATCAGCAAAGATTTTGTTATTACTGACAGCTGCCTTCTCTAACACTGCCATACTGAGAGCAAAATGAGAGATCAAGCAAAAGAAGTTTCACCTTAAACTAAAATCATTGCTTGTTGTGTTTTGCATCATGTTTTCATTGTGCTTGGTTCAGTAAGTATAATTATTCTGCTTTAGAAATCATATGAAAAATGACAAGCTAGTTACAAATACTCCAGTATTGAGTGTAGACTTAGGTCCACATGTCCATTCTTGTGCTCTCCCATGCTTTTTCCTCCTTTGATTATGTTATTTTTCTAGTAAGTAACAGATTACCTGACAGGAATGCCAATTAGTCACTGCAAATCTTGCCATCTGTTCAAGATTTTTTAGGATTCAATGGGAATTTTCAACTGACTCTTCACTGGATCAGACCCTCAAATGTTCGAAAAATGGTGTGATTATGCTGAAGTTTAAATTCATGTGGAGTCTCAGAGGAAAGACAGTCTGATCCAGCTGGATCTGAGAATTAAATCCAACTAAATCATATGTTTAAGACTGGAAACCTGAATTCTCATGAATTCTGGATGTAATAGTTCAGTATCTTTAATTCTCACGCAGACATTTTTCTCCTTCTGTCTTTATAGGGGCAACAAAAATCTTCTTGCAGAGTGCTCACCATCTGTAAAGCACCATGTACTGTACAAAGGTGAGTAATCACCAGGCAACCTTGTGTAGGAAAGTTGATGTCATGTGCAGCTGCTTGCTTTCCTTCTGGTCACCCCCTGTTCAGTGAAGAGCATTCAGGTGTTTTAAGTCCCAGATTGATTCCTGTAGTCAAGTGAAATAAACCACGACTCATAATGAATGTGCAATTAACATCAAGGAAACTGTAGCTGAGAGTTACAAGGTCTGATCCTCAAAAGTACTGATAAACTCTAACCTGTATTAATTTCCTTAATAGATGAGGTGTGCTCAGTCCCTTTAAAGATGCCAGATGTTGTGCAACTTGCTCAATTCTGTTAAAAAGAAGTCCTATTCTTTTCTATTGATCAGTCTGAGTTCTGTAATACTCCACTATAGCAAAAAAAACCCGAAAAGCAACCCAACCAATGTTGCTGGTGGTCTTGGCTTTGGTAATCTAATGTAATAAAAGTTAAAAATAAAAGTTCAACTTCACTAAATATTTTGAATAGATCAAGTATAATATTTGGGAATACTTCTTGGGTAAGATTCTGAAAATGCATCACAAACATCAGAAATTACTAAAGCTAATAATCCTGCCACTGTTCCAGCTGACTAAAAATAGAGGCCTGTGACAGGCCAAGAATGAAAATATTCAGCTGGAAGTTTGCAACTGTTAGTCATAGTTTGATCTTTTAAATCTCTCTTCAGTGCAAGAAATTATTAATGTAAAAGCAGTTCCCAAAATACAGTTTTGGAGGGCTATGACAATGTATTACAGACAGCTTCAGTAGGTCTATATTTCTGCTTTAGGAAAAATTTCTATACTAAGTATCTAACAGAGTAATTGCCTTTTTTCAGGCATATAAAGATCATGATTTATTATATTTAATCTACTTTTGAATTGTGCATGCTTTTCTACAGGAGAGTATATTGACTTGCTGCAGTTGCTGGAGTTTGATTTACTGCACTTCAACCATGGAAACACAGAACATGTTGGGTGGGAAGAAACCTGACAGATCATCCAGTTCCACTCCCCACCATGGGCAGAGACATCTTCCACTAGACCAGGTTGCTGAAAGTCCTATCCAGTCTGGGCTTACAATCATCTGCCACCACCAAGCCAAACAAACTCAAGCCTAGTGAGACCCATCAGGTCCGTGGCACCAAAGGTCTCGCCCTTCAGCTCCTGGGCCACATTATCTCCTAATACAGAAGGAGTTGTCCTTTTCTCAATCTGTTCCCAGTATGTTTGGACTTCTTGGCTTGGTGTTTAAGAAGTCTTTACCCATCATGTATTCAGTAAAGATGCCAGGGCAAGATCCTCAATATCCCACTGCAATCCCTGTGGTCCTGCAGGAGTGAAAGTTCATTCCCCTGACTGCCCAGGGAGGAGAAGGTGGAGGGCAGCCCTGGGGTGGTTGGTAGGGGAAGGGATGTGCAGCTGCTACTTCAGGGCTGCAGGATACCACCAAGAGACCAGGAGTACAGAGGGTGCAGATGTAGCTGCAAAGAGAAAGCAGATATAGTCCTGTTGGGCAACTCCCCTACACCTCTGTCTCTGGGTAAGCTGCCAAGGGCTAGGAGGCAGTTGCAGCTGATTGCTTTGGACTGCTTTTTTCCTTCTGGGGCACCTGGAGTCAGAGAAGAGACTGTCCTGAAGACATCCTTCATCTGAAAAATATTATCTTCATTCATTTTGTCTTCTCTTCTGCTACCTACTATATAATCAGCAGACCAACTGCAGTAATTTTGTTTGCTAGGAATGGACCAAAGCTTTGCTTCCCCCAATTCAGGATCTTGTTCATTTGGGATTTGTTCCTTACTTCTCAGTTGCAACAACTTGCTTTCTAGGGAACATGTTTTCATCCCTCCATATTTCACAGATCTCTAAATCTGTTGAGGCTCAAGCTCTCTAGAATATAGCTAAAAGTTAACCACCTCCTCCTAAAGCTTTATTTCTCTCTACATTTTTTAAAGAAGAAAATACACTTTTTTTCCTTCCCCCTCCCAAATCAATAAGAACTCTTAAAAAACCTGGGGTTAAAAATTCGATCATGTAATCTTGTGCAGCAGTCAGGGAAGGGTGGAGATACAAATATCATAAAGTCCAAATTCTTTGCTGAACCTGGAGCGCATCCACAAATTTAAAAGCCGATGGGACACTCAGAGTAGAGATAAACACAGATGGACAACAACATTGCCAGAGAGGAGGATTAGACAGGACCCACAAGTGACATTAGGGAATGATCAGATCAAGGCAGTGCATTTTACTCCCACAAACGTCCTTGCTTCCCCCCACTTCCAGTAAGATGAGGCAAGAAATTTCATACCCCCCACTAAGAATTCTTGCAGCAGAGAATCTTTCAAGGGTGCAGTCAGTATGTCCTGCCTGGCTCTGTGCTTCTGGCATGTTCCTCTTTAGGGAGCTGACCACTATATGACCTTACGGTACTCTTCCCACTTGCTGTCACTCAGCATTGGGAATACCAGAACTTCCCTTCTGAACTGTGTCCTAATTCTCGTGACTACCCTGGTCTGCTATGTGTCCTTTCTTAAAAAAAAAAAAAGAATTGGCTTATTGGACCACATGTGCATGAACTTGTTTTTTGAAATAAATTGTTTCCCTGCACACATACACAGGCTGTATTCAAAATTTCAGTTTTTCTTTTAATGAAAAGGTTGCTGGTGGCAGCTCTACCTGGTCAGCTTCCTTCAGGAATTTCTTTTTTGCTTCTCCCAGAAGGTTTTGAACTCTCTGGATGCTTCAAAATATAAAAAGAAAGCTCCAAATTCAGAGACAGCCCATTCCCTACCCGTTTCTCTTGCTTGCTCTCAGTATCTTAGCCAGAAAACTACTACCAGCATACTTACCACAAGTATTCACTGCCTTGTGAGCAGGGAGCAATGCCTCCCACAGTCGACACCTAACACACCCACATTGCCCTCACTGATGTTCTGCAAAGCTGAAAACTTTGAGCTGCTTTAAGCAATCCCTGTTCCCATTTCTTTGTGGAGCAGACACTTGCAATGAATGTAGTAACCTAAACAGCACACTATATGAGTCACAGGAAAATTTTCAGCATGAGATTTTTGGCATTGTGACACGCTTCCCTATATTTAGACAGAAAGAATCACATCTCAAAAGCTAAATGAAAGTTTGAAAATTAAACCTCTAGGGTGATTTTTGAAATTCTGCCTGACTTACCTGGGGAAAGTAACCAGCAGTTCTCTTCCATGAAAGTCAGCCATTAGCAAGTGGTGAGGTTAACACAGCAGTTAGCTCATAAACTTTGAATACTCACACCTGAGAGATATTAGTTACTCTGAGCCAAGCCAGGATTCTTGCTGGAGTTCCCAACTTTATCTATCATTTTTTTTATTTGGAGTTTTTCACTTTCTGTGGTGTTGGGGTTTTTTGTTTTGTTTTGTTCTGGTTTTAGTGTGCTGTACTTGCAGATGCAATCAAATGTTACAGCTGCTAGTTCCTATTCATTTCTGGGCATGGTGGACCCACACTACTCTGTTTGCCAAGATTGTTCTGGTGGCTGCACCCTGAAAGTCTGATTCCCATTTAAACTAGTTCCCTTTTATGCCTCTATAAAGCAGTAATTGAAAAAGGCCTTAGGAGAAAGAAGACCTGGGCCCTAAATCTGCTGAAAACACCTATTTGTCAGGTAGCTAATCCAAGATGTTACAGCCATTTATAAAAACTTGTTGTTTTTCTACAGTCATCCAGGAATGTTGTTAATAGCTCTTCACCATGGTGCCAAAAGACACTTTTTGAAGGGATTTAATGCCCAGATCATTGCAAATCTGATCTTTGTTTTTGCCTGTTCCCCAGCCAGCAGCTAGGAACAAAACAGACTTTGAAGCCTGCAGCATTATTAATCTGAGACTTATTACAGTAAGAGAGAGAGAAGGAAATAAATCCCTTCTTCTAGCACTACTAACTCAGTGTAATGGCCCAAGAATGACAAGCTAAACATTACTCCAAAATTATCAGGCTTCATTTCTCATGACAGATAGCAAGCAGCAGATTGCACTTTATCTTTTTAAGCTGACCTGACTGCAAACAAGGAATGTGCAGAATGCCAAGGCCCTCCATTCCCTCTGTGCAGACTCTTCCAGCAGAAACCATGTATCATGATGCAATATTTAGAACTTTGTTCTTCTAGTGCTTAGGACAAAGATATATTCAGAACAAGCTGGTTCCTTGGAAAAAGAAAATAATCTGAAGGCATTTCCCTTTGCAGACCTGTGGTGCATACGCCTATGTTGACTCTGGAGGAGAATGCAGGACTTGGTTATGGGAAAAACACTACAAAAATATATCATCAACATATCTTTTGAGCTGAGCTTTGATCAGGTTCCTTTACTGTCCAGCGAAGCAGCTGGTAACCACTGAAACATTTGGAATGATGTCATGAGGTACAATGAGGATCAGCCCTGAGTATAAGACGGTCAAATGCCTTTACAATGAAGACACTCCTCTCTCTCTCAAAGGCCACACTTTATGGGTGCCTAAAGACTTTGCAAGTTTTCAAAATCATCAGGGATAAAAAGGTATTTTAATTTCTGTCAAACTACTTTTATTTATCATCATGCTCACAGTTTTGCGATGATACATTGTCAGATTTTTTTACTGTTTTTCATTCCCATTTATTTCTCTACTGATAGAAATGCTGCCTAAATAAAACACCTTTTCTGTATTTTCTCAGCCTGATACTTCAGTTCTTAGAGAAAGAAAATGAGCAGCAAACAGTTTAACGCTGAAATACTGAGGGCAGGCAGTGGGATCCATCAATAAATTACAATTAGACCTGTTTTGAAAACCAAGGATTGGAATAGAGTTCAATGAAAAATAGAGTTAAAATGAATTATTGAAAGACTCAGAAAGTAAGATTTAGTTTTTTTAAGAATGTTTATGCCAGTTGCTAAGCTCTGTTAAACATCATGGTGTATTGACCAGAAGAAGTTCATAACCAGGCCAAATATTCAAAAGGCACAGAAAAACGTATCTAAGGGAAGTAAATAAAATGCATTATTATGTTAAATGATGATAAATTATCACCTCAGGATTAAAACAAAACAAAACAAAAAAACCCCAAACAAACAAACAAAAAAACCCCCACATCTTGATTCGTCTCTCCTTTATTTGTGTAGTATTCCTTTAGTAAGTTTTTCCCTAAAAGGACCACTGGAGAGACTGTCCTAGGAATGCAGTGCCTGTTTCGAAGCTGCAGCAATTCCAGGCTGGTCCCATCAATCTCAATACTTAAGGATATTGCCAGAGTCTCCCTCTGTGGCTGCATTTTGAGTATGTGGGGAGCATGAACTACCCTGCACCAAGTCCCTGAACACCCGAGACTGAAGACCCAGGTGCACCAAGAAAGGGTGCTGCTCTTCTCTTGAAACCACAAGCCTAGGCTACACAATCAGCACAATTTAGGATTATTTCCTTTGGGCTGTGGTCTCCACTTCCCAGGTGTGTAAGGAGGCACTCACCACACCAGACAGGCCTCTCTTAAGCAGATGGGAGAAACCCAGCAGTCTGCTGTAGCCATGAAAAGGTGTAAACTGCTTTGTATTCGACTGGTTTGGAAGTTGTGAAGAACTTTACTCTCTTTCCTGTCTTACCTAACCAGCAAGACAGGCTTGTCCCAAGCTGCATTAATTTTTTCTAAAGAGGAGGAATGTGTTCATGTAGCATCCAAGTACTGTAGTCCTGCGTTATTGGTATTTCTCAGCAGGACTCAGGGTAAAGCTCCTACCATTTGCCAAGGCTGTCATCATGTCCATCAAAATATGCAAACATCCACGTGGCTGTTTGTCTCCTGCCGTGCCCTGGAGTATTCTGTTTCGAAGGAAGACTACAGGGACAGGGTTGCAGCATGCAAGCTCTGGGTTGGAAAACTCATCCCACACTTCCAACTTTCTTCTATGCTTCTTGGGAACTAAAAACCTTTTCAACAAGCAAAGCACATGTATTTTCTTAATTAATGCATTTTAAAAAATATTATTCAGAATTTAGTCACCCATTTCATGTAACACTGAATCTCATTGTGCAGCAGAAAGAGTTTCATAGGACAGAGCGAAAATACAGACTAGAAAAATGGCCCAGTAATCTCTACTCTGTTTGTCAGTAATGTTTAGTTATTACAAGAATGCTTCGGGTTATATTTTTTCTGTGCTGGACTGATAGATTGTGTTTTAATCTTTTGTAAGACCAGTTGTTTAGATCCCTTTTGGAAGGCTGTGGAGAAAATGCTCTTTTCATAAAAACAACGCAATTCTTCTGTAAATATCTGCTGTCATATTTATCCTTTTGGAATTAAATTCAAATTTTTTTATTAAACTTGCTACCAGAGGAAGCAATAGTTGCAAAGACTGTGTAAATAGGTACCATTTGTGAATATAAACAGTCTCAGACTTTTTTTTTGTCTGAAGGCTTAAGTGGTTTCATAATTTCTGTTGCTGTTTTGTGAGTGTTTTTACACAGAAATAGACCAAACCATGCTGAAATTATACTTAAGCAGTGAAGAAAGGGGAGGACAGTTGTTTTTGAAAAAGACAGGAGATCAGAATGGGAGGCTGTGAACACAAATGAATTACACATATGTGAGTAGAAAAAGGAGGGAGTCACTCCACATTTGGAAATGATAACAAATATCAGGCTGTCCTGTGATCTCTCAGTCCAGAGCTGTAAATCCAAGAAGGAAAAAAAGATTAGTAGATCATAGTTTGGATCAAGATATGAGCCTTCAATGAACATGGCAAGATAGATGTCTTTACCACAGGCTAATGGTGGTTCATCAGGCACCATGTGATGGATGCCTTCAGATTTTTACTGCTACTTAATGTCTACTTACAGGGGCCCTTAAAGATAAATCACTTAAATAACTCACAGTGGAAGAAAAAAAGGCAAAGAAAGAAGCAGAAACAAGAGGGAGACTGCAAAATGGGAGAAAACATGTTCGTTAAGTAATGGATTAGACTCCACCCTAGTGCACACCACTCCACTGCTTACCATTGCATTGAGCATGTTCCCTCGACTGCATCCCTTCCCACCTGCTGCAGACACATCACCTCTCTCTTTCCTTCCTCTCTACCACTGTCTCTGAGAGACTTTGCATCAGCAACACAAAACATGACAGAGAGAGGCAAAATTACCTGCATTTCCAAATCCGTATGGGCACTGCAGCTTAGGGCAACAGCTACGGGAAGAGCCTGGTCTCCTGTCTCCTCTCTGCCCATGGTGCTCTCACCACCACAGGTGGCTGGTTGCCTGCACACCAAGCAGTGGGGTGCCATGGCCCTTCTGCTATGCACAGTGGTACCAAGGGTGACTTGGTCTGAAAGATAAAAATTTGGGGGCTCACAGTTACCAGTGTTACAATGTCCATCCTTTCAAACTACATGAAAGAAAACCAAAACAAAGCAGACAATCCTCCTGAGGTTCCAATAGGTTTATGAAACTTTCCTCCAGCATCATTTTGTGTTTTTCCTGCCCTCAGTAAGTGTCCTGGCAACCCCTGGGCAAACACACACAGGTAAACACTGCTGCTTTGCACAGCTTGTCTGGGCCAGGCTGGCAACAGGCACCCACCTCACCCACAGCTTTGAAAACTTGACTGCAGTGGTGTAACTGTGTCACAAGACTGGTCCCCAGGGAATTTCCAGCATTTGCTCCCCTGTCTAAAAAAACATTTCTTTGTCTTAGCTTAGCTGTCCTGCCCAACATCAACTCTCCTTCCACCAAGTCCTCAAAAACCAATGGCTGTTTGAAGAATGACTTCAGCCTCACGAGATCAGAAGCTGTGGGTAGTCACACACAGTTATGCAAAGCCTCTGAGGTAAACGATGACACAGTGAGCAGGGAAGTGGGAAATCAGACCCATGTGGCTTTCCTGAGGGCTTTTTTGGTGTTTTCTGCTTTGTTAAGTAGTCCCTCCCAAAAGTCACCAAGGCAAGTAAAAATGGGATCATACCACTCCTCATTAACATGCCTTGTTTTCACACAGCATAGATTCACTCATTTCTTTCTTTTTCTTTTTTTTTTTTTTTTTTTTTTTGTGGTATGGTGGGTAGCAACTACCAATAAAACTTGGGAGTTGACTGTTTCATCACTTAAGAAGCAGTGCTTGAGTTGGCCATTACTTGCTTAGCTCTTTGGTTCCAAACTGTAGCTGATAACAGTTCACAGGCAGGAGCTCTGAATGTTCATTTGTCTCCAAATTCCATCACTTGCATATTTTGTTATGATTTAGTTATTAGAACAGGGCTTTTTCATCTCTCCCTGTTATACAGCCACAAAGCTGCATCCTCAAGCTGCTAACCTACAGCAAACTCCTGATTCAGTCTGCAATTCCTTTGAGCTCTGAGAACCAAATACTGTGGTTCAAAAAAATTAAAACCAGAGATGAAACCTGACTGTTGTTCCATGCATATGCTTTAAATTGGTTGTTCTGTTTATTTTAGAGACTTCAACTGGTGCAATGAAAAAGCAAGCATTCATTCTGCAGAATTAGTCTTGCTACACTGGGCTTTATGCTTGCCTTCTATTTACCCTTCTTTTTCAGAGCATCGATGCTCTACAATTCTTGCCTTTATTGCAAAATCGACATGACTAACAATTAGTGTGTGCCATTACATTAAGAGCTACCTCTACACTAAATCCTGCAAGTTATAATCAGTTGTGTTTTCCTCATAGCTGACTGGTCCAGGGTCCCACTCATTTAAGAAACACTCATCAGCTTACAATGTACCCTTGTTAGAGGGTGCATGCAGGCATGTGCCATTCCAATGCTAATAGTCCTTTCATGTCTTCCCACGACTCTTTCTGTGTGACTAGCACTAACAGAAACACTCTCCCACCCTCTGCAGGGCCAGAATCAATAGCATGACTCAGTTCTTCCAGGATTTAGAAAGAGAGTGGGGGCCCCAGGCATGTCAGGGGACATGCATTGAAGGGCACGGACACCTCACTGCCTGGCCTAAGGTGGCACTCAAGACGGATGAGCTGGAGGGGAGAAACTCAGGTATGGGCAACAGAGTTAACAGTGACATAGGCCCAGGGACAGATCTTCCATTTATGTCAGCCTTATTTCCTTACTCATACAACCCTTCCACTAATCAGGGAAGTGAAGGAAGTCCTGCCAAGAACCAAAACAAAGTCTTAGTATCAGTTAATTTCACTTGAATGGTCTTCAAGTCTTGACCAGCCTTAAGCAGGTTGATGAAACCCTGTCACTTGCTTTTTAAGGGAGCTGAAATTTTATCTTAGCACCACAGCTTTTGTGCTGTGATCTGTGGACCACACAAGCTGCCTGCAATTGCTTCTAAAGTGTCTTTAGAACAGTTAAATGCTTTGAAGCTCTATGGAGCAAGTCAATAAAATGGACTTCAAATCACCAGAAATGTGTCCCCATGTCACTGCAAACTCTGGTCTAGGGCTTTTGCCCTTGCTTTGAAGGGCCAGGTTGTTGATGGAATTGGGGAGAACCAGCAGCAGAAGAGCAGATACCCTACAGATGGTCTCCGAATGCATTTGTTGTGCTGGGTCATTTGGTTGTCAACAGAGTTCACACAGGATGGCTTCCCTACAAGTACCTGAAAGGAAGTGGTAGTGAGGTGGGATTCAGTCTCTTCTCCCAAGTAATAAGCAAGAGAAAATGGTCTCAAGTTGCACTAGGGGAGATTTACATTGGATTTTAGGAAAAATTTCTTCACCAAAAGGGCTTTCAAGCATTCGAACAGGCTGTCAGGGAGAGTGGTAGAGTCACCAACCCTGGAGGTATATAGAAAACATGTAGATGTCGCACTTGGGTTTAGTGGTGAATTTGGCAGTGGCGTGTTAACAGCTGGACCTGATGACCTTAAAGATCTTTTCCACCATAAATGATTTAATGATTCCATGATTTTATAGGTAAGGAAAGCAAGGTTCACGTACTTGATGCAGAGCAAGCAACTTCACTGGCAGGGAGGTACAAGTACTCACAACTCAAAAGTACAAGGGCCTCTCCACATGCACTCTGTGTAGCAACAATTTACAGCCCAAAACTGCCTTTCTCACAAGTCATTGAGCTGCTTCTTACCACTAACCCACTGCAGATGCCAGGGCCTTTCACTCAGGTAAAATGCCTGCTTGCCTTAAGGGGCTGTATAATGTCATTTCCTCTAGGAGCAGAAGGACTTTTGAATGTGCTTGACTGCAGAAACAGACACTATCTCAATAAGATTTGCATAGCAGATATAAACCATATATAAGGTGATTTGCAGTTATTGAAATAAAAAAGCAGTGTAAATTGATGTACTAAAAAGTTCGAGTCTTAGGACAAAGGTATCTGCCCCTCTGCTCCACTCTGGTGAGGTGCAATATATACCTGAAATACTGTATCCAGCTCTGGAGCCCCCAGCATAAGAAGGATGTTGATCTTCTGGGGCAGGTCCAGAGGAGGGCCACAAAGATGGAGGGCTGGGACATCTCTGCTATGAAGACAGGATGAGAGATTTGGGGTTGTTCAGTCCAGAGAAGAGAAGACTCCCAGGAGACCTTATATCACCTTCCTGTACCTAAAAGGGCCTACAAGAAATCTGAAGAGGAACCTTTTACAAGGGCATGGAGCAATAAGGAAAGGGATAATGGCTTTAAAGTGAAAATAGGTAGACTCAGATTAGATCTAAGGAAGAAATTCGTCACTGTGAGGGTGGTGACACACTGGAACATGTTTGAATGCCTCATCTCTGGAAATGTTCAAGGCCAGCGGCTTTGGCAACTTGGTGTAGTGGAAGGTGTCCCTGTCCATGCCAGTGGAGTTGGAACCAGATCATCTTTAAGGTCCCTTCCTACCCAGGCCATTCTCTGTTTCTATTGTATGATTTGCACTGTAAGTGATGTGATAAGTTTCACAAAGCAAAATACCAGCTTTTATTTTTAAAGTGAGTAGATAATCTAAGCTTGTGGCAAACTGCAGTAGTCTGCTTGAGTCTGTGTAATGTATGGGGATTTGACATCCACTTACATCCCAGGCCATTCTAGGAAGAGAGATAATGATTCTGGTGCCAGGCCAGGTTAAATGCATCTGGCACAATAGGCCCTGCAGATGCTCAGTTGGACAGATGCAGAAACTTGATGTTATCCTATTTTCAGATGCCAAACAGAGCTTATTCTGCTCTAACAAAGAAAGGACATAAGAGACATGAAAAGGAAGTGGTTTACCGCAACAATGGCATTCATGGCTTGTAATGCTCTTCCAATTACAAGGAGCAGACGATTGTTCATCATAAACGTTAGCAAGAGAAAGCTGAAAGAAGAGAAAAAGCAGGCTGCCATGAACAGGAATAGAAAGGCTGTAAGTGAAACTGCACACTCGCATAGGCTGATGCACATCTGGCATGACTCTGCTGTAATCAGCAGTTAGCCTGTACTTGCACCCATCCACACCACAGCTGAAACAAACCCCAAAAGCATTCCCCTGTAATTGTGGCAAATACCACTTCACCAAACCCCCTCTTTTGTTCTCCCTACAACACTGGGTCCCTCCCTTTCCAAAGAAATCTTTGCCTAAAAGTCATAACAATAAAGCTTATACACTTTCCTCACTTGTCTGTCACACAGTCTATTTGCATAGGAACTTCCAGCCAGGGTGGAGGGACCTGAGGATGGATTAAGTATAAAGAAGACCCAAACTCACAGTGTTTTCAAGCTTCTTCAGCCGAATGGTAGGCACCATGGGGGTTGGGGGGAAACACCAAACACAAACCCCAGAGGTTTTAGTGAGCCTTTGTGGGCCTTCTCATGAAAGTGGCCTTCTAGACATGACTATGGGGTTACCAGTAAGATTTTCTTTAAATGGTTGTTCAGTCCACTTTGGTAGGTGAAACTGAAATTTCTACTTTCTCATTTGGCTGTTTCTGGTGAGACACGCAGAGTATGTTAGGTTAGGGAGTGCCCCACCTTCAAAACACAAATAGAAAAACCTCAGAGAGCTTCCATCTGCCCCAAAGTCATGTGTGACCATGGCGGTGTTATGAAATTGCAATAATAATACCTTCCTCCTGCAATTTGCCACAAAGCCTTGTGACTGCTGAAAAACACATGTGGGCAGTGATGGAGGTGCATCCAGAAGGGACCAGAGACAAAGGGCTGTAAGTTGCCTTTGACCAGAAACTGCAACTGCTTTTTAGCAACCCAAATAAATAGACATCTCCCATTCCAAGGAGAGAAACCTCACATTAATCAGCGGCAGCAATGAAATGGCAAATGTTGACTTCATTTTACATGAAACTACACAGATGAAACCGCTTCTTTTGGGCATATTCTTAGGTTTTTCTGATGAGGAAACTCCAAAGATACATGGGGGATTTATCTTTCTCACAGTGTGACACCTGAGGATAACACCAGAGCAAAGAAACTACTGCATATGCCCAGGATCCCAAATCTTCCCAACAGCATCATCTGGAAAAAAGGCAGAGTCATGAGCACTCAACCTCTACCAGGAACCCCTTGGTACAAAAGAGCAGCTGTAATGCTGCACTAATCTGTGCAGGGCCTCAGAGAAATAAATCTCTGTTTAAATTCACACCAGCCAGAGGCAGTGTGTCCAGTGAGATGCAAAACAGTAATGTATCAGTAAGGCATTGGCTGCTGACGAGATACATTCCTAAAAAGTGAGTGGCCCTTCTCCGATTAGTGTGAAAATATGGTCAAACCTTTCTGAAAAATCAATTTTTCTTAGCTGACTGATACAAAATTTGGTAGTTTCAGTCCAACACAAAGCCATGAATCAGAAGGCATGAATCAAATGACTATCCACAAGAGATAAATTTGGTATGATCTTCCCTAGCTCAGCAATGCGAAACAACTTCCGAGCTTAATAACACTGGTTGACACTGGCATCATCCCAGTGGTTCCCAGCTCTTCCTTATTAATGTGAATATTTTTGGCTCAGCACTTCCACAGTTTTATAAACATTGAGGCTGACATAATTTAAGCTGCAAAAAGCATTTATAAGCATTAAAGATCAATAGCAAAGCTAACCTGAAACTTGAGCTAAGCTTTGATTCGTGCACGGAAGGTTTCTACTATTCAGGCTATGGGATGCCTTCAGCACAAAACTGAAATTTTCACTTGCTTTCTTCTCTGTAATAGAACAATGCCTAGAACCAAATCATAAACCTCCAGGTTTGAGTTGTTCTGTTTGATTTCTGGGCATTCTGCAATGGATGCAGCATTACTCACTATTCTGAAGGTTCATGGAGACATTTAGAATAAGGGCAGCTTTCACAAGGCAACACTCCTAGGTTGCTGCTAAAACAACTGCCTCCAAGAAATGCTTGCTACCGGTCCTGAACATTGAAAGATGCAAGATAGAGCCAGACCAGATGGATTTCACAGTAACATCACCCTTGTCACCAAGGATCATGCATACCATCTACTATGCCCAGAGCATAAACCAGCATTTGTTCAAAAGCAATACCAGATTTATGGTATTGTTGCACTAACAGTGAATGAAAAACAGTCCCTCAGGATTAATTGTCTAGGTCATCTGTGGTGAGCTCCATACTCATGTCCCTGAGTTATAGTAGATAACCAGTTATCTAGTGCAAACTGAAAACTCCACCTAGCTTTTCCAGTGAGTGAAAATGGCCCTTAAGAAATCTCATCTGACAGTTTTTTCTTTTTGAATGCAAATTCTTCACTGAAGACTCAAAAATGTCCATTTGACTCATCTTGCCAAGAATGACTTGGCAATTTTATTTCAGTATTCCTTACCTGCCAAATTAAAGAAAATATATTTCTGTGAGAAAAATAAATGTCTTCTTGACACATTTACAAATAAATGTTCAAAAGGTATGTGTGGTACTGACAACTCAGTATAAATAGACTAGTACAAGTCAATTTAATATAACAGGGATAAGCAAGAAAAATGCATTTGGGAACATTACAGAGACCCTGGGGAAGGAATAAAGCAGGGAGGAAAAAGGCAAAACCAAAATGAAAGAACTGATGCTTCCCCTATTGCAGATATTTGCTGGTGGGCAACTCTGTACAATAAATTTTCTAGCACAGCACTTTCAGTCTCTGCTATAGGCTAAGCAGAGCAGTGCTGTCAGCACTTTAAATACCTTTGAACACCTTTGGTATTATTCTTCAAAGTGCAGAGAGACAGGAATAGGCTTGCAGCCCTAATGGTTGCAATGTGAAACAGAAAAATTGTAACCCAGAATGAAAAGTCCCAAAAGTCAGCAAAACCACTACATAGGATGGTTTGGGTTGCTTTGAGAGACTCATAAATAGACTGCCCCAAGTTTCTGGCAATAGGCTCTCTTTCTCCTCCATGCAAATCCAACTTCACTACATTAGGAGCTGCATGTGTGATGTAAAAAGTGCCATAAGTTGGTGCTTACTCAGTGTCATAGTCAGTGGCTGTGAGGTTGATCCTCATCTTTGGGCTGACCTGATGTACATCAGTGGATCAAAGTTGTGAATATGCACCACTGGCCTGGCACATGTGCTCTGAACACTCAATGGAAAGACTGTGGTTCTCTCAAGCTGTTTCTCTTCCACATTTTATGTTTCTTCCTGCAGCACTGTTTCCCACAATGAATCTACAGAGAGATTCCTAAAACCAGCGTTTCAAAATAGAAAGTGCAGGCTTTCCCATGTCTGAACCAGATGGGAGGTGTGCAACAGAGATGCACTAGGGACATATTTGATTTGTGTTATATGAAACAATCCTCTGTGACATATTCTGAACTGTCCTTCAGCAAGAGACCTGGCACAAGGCAGTGAAGATGGAGGCCGGGGAAGTGGACTGGGTTGAAGTAACAGGAGCTGTGCTTTCTCAGCATGCCTAAAGGGGATGAATGAAAGAATATACCTCAACCTAAGTAGGAGCAACTAGTCCAAAAAGTCTTCATCTATTATGTTGAGGAGTGTGCTGATGAATGGGAAAGGAATGCACAATCAGGTTTTGTCAGGTTTGACTTCATCAATCTTTCTGCTGCAAGTTCTGCCTCTCAGATTTGATACTCAGGTCTGGCCACAATACAAGAATTTTGTTTCACAATTCAGAAGAAAGAAAAAAAGAGGTTTTCTAATTTAAGTTTTTCAGATCTGTTTTCATTATGCATCAGAATAAGTCCACTATATTTCCAAAACCTTCACATGCAAGGCCCAGAAAGGAAAGAGGATGGAAGGCCAAGCAACAGGTAGGCTAGTGCCTCAGTGATTCTCCTCTGGAGAGGAAAGCCTGGCTCCCAGTTCACAAGTGCTGCCAGACAGGAGAGCGACAGCAACTTGGACTCCCCCAGCTGAAGGCCAGGGATGACCAGGTTTTCTCGCTGCCCCCTAGACTCCTTTAGTTAACTCTCTCACCTTCTGCCCCCATCTCCTTGGAATCAATCCACTCCATGTACATAATTACATATGAACTGAGCTACAGAGAATGAGAGTATGCAGTCCAGTGGTTTGGAAGTTCCCGGGAGATGAAAGGGAGCTGCAGATTCAAATCCTTGCTCTGTCTGATTTGAAGCTGATTTCAATTAAGTATTCACTGGAAGAAAGAGAAAAGGCCAGTGTAGCTTGGCAGTCAGGGAACCACTCCAGATTAGAGCACGGACTCAAACTTGGGGATGCACTTCCCAGGGAAACCTCCAAACCACTGGCAGATCAATCAGCTCTCGCATGTGAAGCAGCGTGGGAGGATGGCTGAAGCACTCAGCCAGTTCTGGGGGAGCTGCCTCTTCTGGGGCCTTTGCTCTGAAAGGAAACCCATCAGAAGGCACACATCCAGCCAGTGTGCTTGAATCATCATGTGAACCGATGTACAAGCATGTCTATGTCCCCCAGCCCCATCATGTAGGCCCCACTCACACAGTCTCCCTCCAGAATTTGAAGAGTTTGACATCAAGCGTCTCCAGAACAGGACTCGTTTTCCCGCAATTCCCCTAACAAACTAGGAAGGTTTTCTGCTGACATTATGGTTGAAACATACATTCTCTCTAAAAGTTCCAGAGAAACATCATTTCCAGGTGGAAAAGTTGGCCTTGAATTGTATGGGATGGATACAATACTATTAAAGAACAACAAAATTATCAACCATAATGTGGGAAAAGAAGTTCTTGACAAATGTTTCTGTTTCAGATTCAGAAGGAAGCATAATGATATATTCAGAACCTAACTTGATAATTACTGTTCCACTGGCAAATAGCAATGATGTTAAACAGCAGTCATTAATAACAACATTTGTAAATCTGCAGGACTTGATTACAGTCTTGGTGAAGATTGCCAGCTGACAGGAACAGATGCAAAAAGGAAAAATATTTCCGTCTTTTAAGGTGTTTAGTTTGCTCCCACACAACAATCCAGCAGTGCTAAATGGCTTAAAAGCTGTCTAATGAGTGTATTTCTAGAACTAATTTAAGCAAAATCACTCTCATTTAGTGAGGTGTTCCATCTGGAGTTTAGAGGAGGATCTATTTTTCATGTCATCTATTCCTGTCAATGGCATCTATACCAACAGTGTAGACAAAACCAAAACCACCATGGTAGAAGTTTGAGACAACACCAAAGGGATTACAGGATAATAAAAGTGATGAGGGGAACAAGTTTGCTGTAAGGATTAATTCCTTGTCATTTCTATTACTTGAATTTTCAGAACCAAATGTAAGTCATGCATCTTGCAACAAAATCTTTATGTCACACTTTAGGCTATGAACCAGCAATTCAGATATAATTAACTTTGCATAAACTTCATGGTCACACTAGATAATCAGCTGAACATGGCCCTCCAGAGCAATTCTGATCCTTAGATAAATAAGCAGGGGAGTTTGAAAGAGTCAGAGTATAGCTCTAGTGAGAGTATTGCTGAAATACCACATGCAGTTCTGGCATCCAAACTTCTCAAAATGCATTCAAAATTTGGAAAAGATTCAGAAAAGAGCTACAAGAATGACCTGTGGTCTGGAAATCAGACTGAGACTAAAGAAGCTTAATCTGATTTATCCCAGAGAAGTTTAAGAAGTAATGTGATCACATCTCACAGACACCCAGATGGTAGAGTAACTATTACAACTATGAGAAAGAAATTTTTAACTGTAGGTGTCATATCTGGTGTAAAAAGCATAATGAAACCCACTAGGTAGAAGCCAAAACTGGACAAACTTCAAGTGTGGGGCATATATTTTCTTTAAACTATGAACAGCTTGAATATGAATATGAATAACTGAGTATCATAGTCTTTAAGGAAAGGCTAAAAGGTGTCCATATATTATGGACAGGAAAATTTAAGAGGTGCTGCAATGAAATTTGTAGATGTGTTATACAGGATGTCAGACTAGAAGACAACTGTAACCTATACCGGGTTTAAAAATCTCTGAGTGTATAGCTATAATTGCCTCATTTTTCCTCTTTCTAAAGGAAGATGGTCACTGGTTTTACTACATCATTTCCTAAGTGTCAGCATCTGTCAGTATTGGACACTTTGGGTATATAATTATGTAAGAAGAACCTCGTTAAATATCCACTGCTAAAAATAACTTTTAAGAAGCTTTAGCTCTCTTATCATAAGTTAAATAAAAGTCCTGCTTCATACTGCAGAAAGACATTGCTTATCTTCTTGTAATAACACAGAGATTCTGGGTCTCCAGAAGATTCACTTGAGTGGACTCTACTGATTTTGACTTTCTCCTCAACTATCAAAGAAGGTTTCTGTTTTTCCTTAAGCCATAAGGAAGCTTCAAGAACTAGCACAGGAAAATGCTGATTTTTACAGAGACCAGTATTTCTTCTGAACATTTTATATGGCAAATAGTCACATCAATAGGTCAGATAAGATTCAAGGGAACTCAAATATTCTCTGTTCATTTCATCAGTCTTGTAAGTACCATCAAATGTTGCCCTTCCGTGACTGCTATCACTGCACACTAGGAGGAGGTTCCATTTTCTGTAGGAGATCGTTACCTACTTGAGCAGCAAGAACTTACTTAAAATTGATGTTGGTGCAAAATAACTTTCATTTAAAATAAGCAACAAAAGAGAACATACCTGGGCTCATGTTTCTCTAGGAATTCTGTGCTGGTTCAGTAGTGTTCACTTCACAAACACTTTAGCAAATCTCCAATGATTAATGGCTTTTCTTGGCTTCCAATAGAGAGCAGGAGTGTCCTTGCAGTTGTGGTCAAGTCTTCCTTTGATTTTTGGGATTCATTGAACCCAAAAACATATCTAATGCAGTAGAGGGAAAAGAGATGGTCCACTGATATTTTTAGCAAGAACTTTCCCCCCTTATTCTCCTCCCTGTGGGCTAATAGCCAAAGCAGAAGCAAAGGTGTCAATGGTCTGATCCTTGTCTTACAGAAACATAATGCTTTGATCTCATTAGTAAAAGTCTCAGCCTCACAACAGATGCCATGCCAGCACATCAGTCCTCTGTACAGGACACTAACAGCTTGCATTTAGTGCTACAGTGGCAACCAGCAGAGTCAGCATCTGCCAGTGAACACGGTGCTCTACTAGACAAGAGGACCACTTATTCCTCTTTTAAGCCCTTCTAGCCCCCATATCTAGGCATGAGAAAAACTCAGTATCTCTCACTCTTTGATAGCCAGTACTAAATACTGACTATTAAAAGTGTCACTTCTATGTAGACTTCTGCCTTTGTTCTGCATGATACAGGTAGCATAGCCTTCTTCTCCTGACACTGAGACACGGGAGTAAGTCTTCTGCTTGCCTTTCAGCTCACTTCCAAGATTAAGCATACAGATCTTCAATTAGTTTCACAGCTAAAAACACCTTCCAATATGTTAAGTATAAGAGCAGGACTTTCACATTTTGTTCAGAATTTGTGCCTGGTGCTTTCTACTAACACAGGGTTGTATTTGTCCACATGCTCTGCATAGGGATAAGGTGAACCTAAGTAACTCTAGTCCAGCAGGCTGAAGCTCCCTAATATTCAAGAAGCAGCATGTTCCAAGACAAGAAGAGACTGCTCTACCATTGACTTAAAGAGCATTGCTCCTAAATGGATAGAAATCTGGAATTGCTACAGTGTAAAAATTAATGGTATTTGTTGTATTGCACAGTGGTAGTCTCACAGAGGGATTAGCACTTCAGCATACTTGGTATTGCACAGTCTCCTACTTGCCTTGTAATTAAACCATGTGATCCTCTTCTGCTCCTTCCACCTCCCAGTAATGACCCAGCATAGCATCTGTGGAGGGCAAATATCAGACTGTTCTGTGAAATTTTGAAATACAAAATCCTTCTCATGAGATGCAACAAAGTGAAAATTCAAGATTATGTATAATAATTTCAATACGCTATAGCAATATTACCTGGCCAGTATATTTTCGTTGCCCTCCCTTATAATTCTCTTCTGTTCCAGCATGCCACACTCACCCACTTGCTCAAGAAAAAAACCCAGAAGGCTGTATCTTCTTTGCAGAGCTAAACAGGGTGAAAGACTGTCTGGGCATGATCAACTTGGATGTTGCAGAGCCAAAATAGTAAAACTAGCACACGCTTAGCCTGCAATATCTGTATGTACTGCAAAGGTGTCAGGCCTCTCAGTGCTGTCCTGACTTGGCAGGACCCAGGCCAACTTGTATTCGGCTCTGCTATTCCACCCTTGCCAGGGATGGGGAACAGCAGCTGGGGAAGTATTCCTGATGCCTGGGAAACACGGCTTGCCTGCAGACACAGTGCCACATGCAGCACATCCCATGGCTGCCCTCCAGGCCGGGGCCACCGCGCTCACCACGCGGCTGACGCAACCTGCAGCAGGAGGGGAGCCTGCACCGCAGACGGAAGTGGGAGACGGGGTCTGAGAGCATCAGTCTTGTCCTGACAGCCTTTGACTAGACAGCTCTGGTTACAGCAGCTGAAGATCTGAGCTGCAACGCACAAATCCGGCATGAACGACACAAAAATGGAAAGCATCCTGTGATGGGGAACATCTGCTTAGGCGGTGAAAACCCCTTGGAGTGCATCATTCTGGGTGAATCAGCACAGATGAGACAGCTGTTCAGCTGCCTGAGTGGCTGATTTAATTTTTTCCCAGCTTAGCTTTGTGCCATCGCGAAGATTTATTAGCTGAAGCACTGCACAATTCCAGGAGGTGCGGTTATCAGGAAGTACTTGGCTCCCCAGCTCTGTTACTGGGCTTTGCACTGCATAAATTACAAGGTGTGCACTGAATAGCAGATAAGCAGACCCTCCGTTATGCCTTGTGGTTCTGAATTGTCATTCCTCACTGTGTCTCCATGTTGGCACTGATAGCAGTGAACAAGATTGAGATTCTTTACTGGTGTAGATCGGCATCAACCTGCCAAAATCAGTGATGCAATGTGGATTTGCCCTTGCTAAGCATCTGGCCCATCTTCAAAACTCTCTGGATGAAAACTATTGGGTTTCAGGAACTGAAGCTGTGATATTCCCTGTAATTATGCTGACAGTGTGAGTTGGGATTTGTCTTAGCCCTTGCTGTGCTTCTGCAGTTGCTGTAGATGGGAAGAACAAATCTTGTTCTTTGGATATTCTTGTTCATCTCCTCTGACAAAACAGAACTGTGGTCACTTGACACAAGATAAGTGTTAACAGCTTTATCAAACTTACGAAAATGAGTCCAGGAGAAAGAGAAGATCCAGTCCCTAAAATGAGTTCTGTAGGGCTCTATTTCACCTGTTGCTCTCCAGAGTCTATGTCACCCCAGAGCTGCTCAGACAGAGTGAAAAATCACAGTTATATTTTCTTCTCTGTCTGGCCAAGGCAGTGGTTCCCTTCTCATACAAGGCTAACATTGAACCAGGTCCATGTAGGTCAGTTGGCCAATATTGTTTTTTGTTATGCATACCAAAAACTTACCAGCAAATCGTCATAATTTGTCATAATTGTGAACAAAAATGTGCTAACAGAAAATAAGTAAGAAAAAACCCCAAAACAAAACTGTTTTGTGATACAACTCAGGCAACCTGAACACTTCACAGTATCATCTTTGAATAAAAACATCAGTTTTCAGTTTATTTCTGAGAAAAAAAAAATTAAACACTTCTACACACTGTAGACACTTCAGAGGTCCAGAAATATCACAGAAACTCCAATTCTCTGTCAAAGCTGAAAGTTACGAAGCAAAATTTTGATAGGGTCCACCTGAATAAACCTTGAAAAAAGAAATCTGTGCCACTGTTTTCTTACTCATACCTCAGCAGTAGCCATTTTATGACCATGGATGCAGAACTCAGGTGTAAGCCACAATTCAAAGAATGCATGAATTTTGTCTAGCTCTGCACTTGGCCATAAATCCCAACACCTTGACGGAGACATGAAATAAAATAACCATTTTTCTCCTTCTGGCCTAACCTATAGTTATAACCACAGCTTTGGTTGGAGCAGACTACAACAAAAGATGCTCCTCATCTTCTCCCTGAAATATGACTTTCCTGTTCTTTAATCAATTAATTCCAAATACCGTCCAGTTTATTGATGACCTGAGACATAGAAGACATGCAAATATGTTGCTCTTGAAGAGACAGGTCTTTGATCTAATGACACCACAAATGGTTGGTTGTGTAACACCTATCTACCAGTGTTGGAGTATTTGTACCAGTATAAAGAATAAATCAGTGCCCAAGCAAAATCTGGAAATTCAAACAACTGCCACTTGAATAAATTTTGAAGTCAGAACAATAGTTTTGCTGAGATTATTTTATAGATGTCTCTGCTCCATGGAACCAGACCCTAGCTCCTTGCTATGCCCCATGAAACCGCGATTACAGCACTCAGCATAGTGCTGTTTTCATATCTCCCAGAAGAACATCAAGCAGTCTGTAAGCACCCTGTGAACCCAGGGTAAGCATTTTGCTGGAAAATATTGATATCAAAAAATATACATAGCCTTGCTCTAGGGAGACACCAAAACCCCAACCTAAACATTTCCAAATTCTCCTGAAGAGACAGATAAGGGAACACAGCATCTTTTAAAAGCCAGGGGATGGCCAAGAAATCAGCTGACCCTAATCTTCATGTCCTCCTTGAAGCAGAACTCAGTTCTTGGCAATTTTATCTGATTTACTGTTAAAAAATTGCGAAGCAGAAATTGAATAAAAAGATCAGGTTGTCAGCTCATAACAATAGGTTGCTAAGTCTTGGCATACAATAAAATCCAAATTAATGGAAAATTATAAAAAGCCCTCAGGACAGTCATCTGGCTATCAAACTGACACACCACATTGCAAAGTATAGTTTACTTTATCTATACTGCTTAACATGGCTTGAGTAATGTGACTTCTCAGCCTAAGGGACAGATCTCCAGGCCCTGAGATCACCTCCCTCCTAGCACTTTGCTCTGATATTTCTGAGAGCAACTTGTTGAAGATGAATACTTGCTTGCCTCACAATCTTAAGGTCAGCACCTTAAGCGCAGAAATGGGATAAAGATTACCACAGTGTTTATTTTTATCTCCTGCAAGGATTTTATCTTCCCAAAGTTTTGTGTTACTGCTCAGCAGGATGTAACAAGTTACTCTGACAACAATGTAAATTTGTTACTGTCATGCCATTCTATTGTCATGTTGCTATGCTGTATTTCCAAAATGAAAACTGATTGGTTACAAATCACAAAATCAATAGACGAGATACTTGCTATCAAAGCACTGTGGGAAGAAAGGAATTAGTTTCAGAACTGGGTGTTTACAACAAGAGTTTCTGCAAAGAAACAACTTTTAAACTTAACTTTATTAAATTCAGAGTTTGAATACTTTTCCCCTTGGTAAAGGCCTTTTATCCATTAACACTGGAAAACAGCCTTTTGTGGGATTCATTCCAAATCAAATTTAGGAGAGAAGCAGGGATAGTGTGTTCACAGACACATATGTGCAATTAAATGAGTACATGCTCTCATAACAAAGAGCCAACTCAATTACCTCCCAAGTATAAAGCTTACAAAGAAGATGATGTGAACTCTATTCCAGAAAGTTTACTGAGCAAACATGAGAGAAAGAATGTGGAAGAAATTTATGTGAAAGTAAATACTTCATACCTTATAAAATCCCCATTGGCTGATTACTAAATACTTTTGGAAATGCCAATTAGTCAGGTGTCTCTTTGTCCTTTTTAATTCTCCTACCCTTATTAAATCAATATTTCAGACAACTTATTGGCTCCCCGAAGTCTAGGTCAAACAGAGAGGTAAGAAGAGGTGGAATGAAAGGCTGCACTTAATTTTGTGCCATGATCTAACTGTGGGTGAGGAGAGAAGGAATAATTTAGATTGATTAAATAACTAAATATACAATGCCTGTAAAGAAAAATCGGCCTTCGCTCACAAGAGTATCAAGACAATCTCTGACCAAAAACCATTACCCACTGCTGGTTGCAAAGTTGTGACAAATTCATTTCAGAGGCATTTCATTTTTTTTCCTGCCTTGTGCATAAGGTCTTTTATCTCCTCTCTGATAGCACCATGAGAAGTAGAACCTCAAGACTGGGTCATAGCCCTCGGTGCACCCAAAGAACCCTCCACCTTCATGGGCTAGAAAAGACTCTGCTACCCATGAGTTGCTGTTTGCTTCAGCCCTTTCCAGAAGATGTATGAAATCTGGTCATGGCACACAAAGGAGAGAAGTCACCATAGACCTCTGTCAGATTCAAGGTCATACAGGAATTTGGAATATCATAGTGTGGAATACCATACATTATAGGGAAATTGTTTCAATGGGGCAAAACTGGTCTGACCGAGGAAAGTAAAAATGAGGAGTACCAATTTTATCCACAGCAAAGTTTGGAAGGACAGAACCTGACTTGCAGCAAGGTGATACAATTCCACTGACCTTGTAAGAGGTATCCACCATTTGCATCAGCTGGAGACCTGTCTAAGGAGGTGTATTACAAACGACAACTTCTAAAAATGATGGTGCTGGATCAAAGTAAAAACTGAACTATCTGTTGAATGTGCTGTTTTCATTCCACTTGATTTGATAGAACTTTAGAGCAACACATCTCTTAAGTTAAACATTAGATATCTAAAGAGGGGATGAGATAATTACAACCTAATCATACTAAATCCTCTCTTCCCATCCCCTCAACACTGCTTACATTCTTGCTAAGAAAGCAGTTCTTCCCCAACTCAAAGAGGAGACTCTTAGGAAAGACTGATTTTAAAAAAGGAATGTAAATATGTAAAAATAATGCCACGCATTTCTGGGACCCTAGATTAGATTTATAAGCTTCTCAGTAACATCCATATGAAATGAAAATGCCTTGAGGTCCCAGGGAGAACAAGATGTGGGAGTATGCTAATTAATGAATTTTTATCTTAGCACCTGTGACTAAAAACTGAGAGCCATACAGTTCTAAAGGGGCAGAGAACAGGACAGAGAGGGGCAAAAAATACACAAAAACTTTCACTTGATTTTGGAGATCAGTAGTAGTGAGGCAGAGAACAAATCAAAGTATGACAGGAGGAAGATTGTGACTGCACATGTCTTTGCCTGGATAATGTGAGAAATGGCACCACTGGACACAAGAGTTAGATCAAGGCTGCAATCAAAGCATGAAACCTTTTCAGTTTGAGAAGTTTATTCTCCTAATGCTCCTATAATGCAAATGAAAAAAGTCATCTTCTTTATTGAATGAATAAAATAACGTGCAAAGTGATTCAGGCACGTTTTGAAAGGCTAAGTAAGTCATTTAGAGTGCAATCTACATCAAGTTTTCAAGGAAGGCCATGGGTAGAGTTTTAGGTGTGTTGGTGTCTTTGCCTACTGATAAGACAAATGTAAGAAGTATTAATCAAGAATAGTTTAATTTTAAAGTGATCTGAAAGAGTTCTTCATTCTCCCTACTTGCTTCACTTTTACAAGGAAATTGGAAGTTAAGGAAGGGAATGAATTTACTAGGTTGACTACAATGGTAATGGTTTGGTTAACTAATTTCTTAAATTATTGAAGTGAAAAATTAGCACCGAAAATTAAAGTGAAAAATATGAATACTTCACTTAGAAAATGGCAACATAAATGCAACTGTTTGAATTACTAGAAATTGGTTTCATGGATCTATACACTTATCAAAGCAGAGCAAGTACCTTGTAATGCAAATCCCAGTTTTTCACTAAGAATGATTTAAAAATCGGGAATTTCTACAGATTTGAGCAAGCAATAATATTTTGGACTAAAGAGAATGCAAAAAAATAATTCTTGCCATTTTCATCTCCTTGCCTTTAGTCTGACTTGCACATTCTCTGTAGAGCAGTACAGCAAATGAACTTGATCAACAGTTTTCAAATGAACATGGCCAATTCATGTTTATTGCAATTCTCTGACCTCTAGCACTTAATTTTGTCTGTACATCTCCTAATATTTCACATGCTGATGTCATGGACCAAGCAAGGTAACACAGATCCCTTCTCTCACTGAGAAACCATTGAAAAGGTTTGTATTCCTCATTTGGACGAATCAATTAATATTTAAGGTCTAATAAGAGAACAACTGTTACTTCTTTTCTAATACTTTTGCCTATTAGAACTTTAATGCATGTGGCACAACGAAAATGACAGTAGTTTCAGTGCTTAGGGAGTTTCAGCTGTCAAAATAAAAACCTACACCTGCACAATTCTAAGAAAGTGAGACTGCACAACTTAGGGGGATCTGTCTCCGTGGCAAAGTTTTCTGGATCAGGGCCATTGTTTATTTTATATCCATGGACTGAAAATTCACAAATTCTTCTACTTTGCCTTCTATGAGCTGCAACAGTGGATGAGTCATTTTACCTCATACCTAACATGTCATTTCCCATCATCTATTGAGTATGCAACCACAAGAAGATGAAGCAAAAACACAGCTATTTCTTATCTCACAACAGTGTTTATTTTGAGCTAATCAGTCATACTGACATCTGTTTGGCCCTAATCCTGATTTTGTTAATAAACCATTTGTGTAAATCTGTTCTATGTAAGACCATGCCTTACTGCACCCTGAAGACAGACAAATGTGTTTTGGAAGGCAGTAATACTTTTGGATAAGCCCACATTGAAACTCCAGTAATCTTCCAATAAATGCTGTCCATGAATGAGCTCATGAACCTCTAGTATGAAGACCAACTTTATCTCTGGGGTCGAAGTCATTCAGTGGGCAAATTTCCAAACAGGAAAAGTAAGCAACCTCCTCACTCCCCAACATCTTCCTCCAATCTCTGCTGCTGCTTAAAAAAAATGGTCCATTCTTTGATGTGAGCCCTTGCAAATACTGTGGTTATTTAATTATTCCGTCTCTTGTCTCATGGTAATTCTCCTAGATCCTTGCTACGACAATGGTTCATATTTCTGAAGGCCAGAGAAAACCACATTGATCATCTGGTCTGGCCTCTTGCATAACACACACCGCAGCATCCCACTCTCTGATCTCTGAATCAAGCCTTGTACCTTGCAGGAGTCCCAATGTATCTTAATTTTGACTTCAAGTGCTGTAGAATTTACCACATCTTTGGTTATGCATTCCAGACATATGTTGCCTTCATGGTTAGGACATTTCTGATCTGGATTTTTCTGACTTTTCACTTTCAAGTCTTATGTCCTGCTGGGCTCAAGACACAATGAGGTCTCTTTGATATCCTGTCTTTCACCCCACGCAAAGACTTCAGGCTGAGACCCAGGAGGCCTCCCTGTCTCCTACTCAGATAAACACACCACCTGGATCTTCTCACATCTTCAGCTGTCAAAAGTGGATTTAACACTAAATTCTCTCTGATAATTCCTCTCTGACATCTCTGCAGGTTCTCAGCATTTGGTCTGGGGGCAGAGACCACTCTGGGAGGCAGCAGAACTAGGCAGGGTGGGACTCATTTTTTCCTGAGCAGTTCTTGGACACAGCCCAGCCTTGTCTCTCTGCTCCAGCCTCCATGCCACCTCAAGCCACTGTTGCTCACTCACCCTCCCAATGGCACTTTGTCACCACTACCCAGGACTCACTATTTCCTCACCTGATCTGCCTAATGTCTCATTCCTCCTCTTAAAAAGCATGTTTTCTTCACCACTGGGCTTCCTGGACAGCACAGTTTATGTCGCTCTGGGTATGCCTTCAGCTATGAATTTCCCCAGGAAATGCCAAATCACCTGGAAATTTTGTATTTTCTCTATTACAAAAGAAAGCTTGCAGTAATGAATTCTTATTTCTGTCAACTTCCTTACATCCTTTGAGAGGGTCCAGCTGCAAAATGGAGTCCAAAGGTAGACTTCTCAAGAAGTCCATATTGTCTGGCTCCACAGGCTCCCACGGTTATCAGGATGTGACCCTCATAGTCATGTTTCACAGGGGAGGCAGAGGCACAGCAGTGCAGCTATACCTATAAAGCTATAGCTCTTTAGCAGGGACTGCCTTCATATTTGGACATTTACTGTCTGTTTGTCCTGCAGTGTGGCATCACCTGTATTTGTAGCAGGCTCCTGTGAATTCACAAATAAACATGTCTGTGAAAATTCTGGGTTTCTGCCATCCCGCCTGCCTATGGACCCAGAGCAATCCCACAAAATGTCATAGGGATTCAGCTGCTCCTGCACCCTCTCCTCCAGCTGGGGGGCACTGGCAGAGTCTCTTGCTCCAAGCCAGATGTCTACTTTCCAGCAAATCCCAGGACATTAGCAATGCTGAGGTCTTCATCCTTCAGCCACTTTGGCTGAAATAAGTCAACCACTTCAAAAATTTCTGAGGGGATGAGGAATGACATGCAGGCAGACAGACACTCACACAGATGGAGAGTCACAAGCTAAAAAGGCAGGGGAGAGATAAATAATTTGTGTTGTGGGAATTCATTCTCAATCACCTTGCCAATCTTCTTCTCCACTTTACAATCTCTGCTGTGCAGTTGCTGACTGCTCACCCCTGATGCACTGAGAGAAACCTTAGCAGCTTTTTTACTCTTCTGGAAGTCACTCACCTAGAAAATTTTTTTTCCTGGGAAATTCATATAACAAGAGCCACTGAGAAAAGCTGCAAAAAAAAATGTGATTTAGTGTACCCAGGCTCCATCTGTTGCCTCAGCAAGTCTCAGGAAAGTACTGACAGGCTTAATGTACTCTGAAAGACCACTGAAATCTGTGAGATTCATCTGAAGCAGCCCATGCCCTGCAAGTCTGGAAACCCAGGAGGCATCCCAAGAGCTTCACTAGGGACCATGCTACACTAAGCACAGCCCCAGAGTGGCTGCTGCATGCTGACACCAAAACCAATGCAGGAAGCCCCAGGGTGCCACCAAGGGGATCCCACTCAATGGGAAAGGGACAGCTATGTCAGCTTGGGAAGAGCTTCACCTTGGCTTGCCTGCTCCCAGGTGGGTGCCTAGCCAAGGTAGTTTTCCAGGGTGTGGATCTGGCCAAGCATTTGACCCTCACACCAGTCTGGGCTGAGATCACACCATCTCTCTTTCTCCCCGAGGCAGGAGTGCTCTGGCAACACCAGGGTAGCAAGGACAGACCCCGCAGCGGGACACAGAGGAACAACCCCCACTAGGCACCAGGTTTGTTCACAGGGATCCTTAGTGCAGTTAAAACACCACCAGCAAAAAACAGGCTGCATGCCCAGAGTATGGTACGAGGCCTCCTCTATCAGCCCAGTGTGAATTTACTGCTCTCATGGGAAAAACCAAAGGGCCCAGAGCAGCAGACAGTCTGTTAGAAAGCTACAGAAATAGTGACTGGCTGATGTCTAGACTCAGGAAAGGAAATTCCTGTCCGTGTTTAGAAGAGCCACAAACATACACATGCAAATAAAAAACAGGAAGGCATGTGCTGCTGAAGTCTTTGATAGCAGCCCAAGGGGAACGGTGTAATTCGGTAGGAGAAGCAAACAAGGCATCCACTTAGACATGACCTGTCAGGGTTACCGAGGACGGTGCTCCACAGACAAATGTTAGAGAAACCATATCTGGCAGCACAGAACTGCCTCCACAACAAATGTAGGGGACAAGGCCTGGGGAGAGATCCCAGACACATCAAACAGCTCAACATCTCTTAACGGGAGAAGCAGAAGGTCAGAAGTCATCATATTGCCTGAGAGAGATGCAGAGCTGGAGTTGTTACAGCTTCTGTCTTTTGGCCTGGGAGCCCATCTATGTTCAGATAAATTAATCTCTCTTTGAGAAGAGAACTGGGTAATATGTGTATACCCACAAAACACTAGAAAATCTCTGGCCCAGACATAATTATCACATTGTAATGACCTGTAGAAGTGCCAGTTTTTGGTGAGTACTATGTAATGTGGTTCCGACCATACACTATTTTCCACCATGATGAGGACCACAATCTCTTATCTGAAATAAATAAACAAATGAGAAGGGTCAAGGGTCTGCAAACCATACTGATCTGGTCCTCAAATCTATAGTAATACAAAGAGGACTTTTTTTTTTCTTTTTTCTTTTCTTTCCCCCTAAGATATTTGCTACTAGACTGAAGGGCATCCTGCTCCATTTAGCAAAGACCAGAACAAATTAACAGAGACTTGCCAGGCTCAGACATTATGTGATCTGAATGCAATTTCTCCACCCAGTCAACAAACACTGTATGTTTATTAATTTCATAAAAGACTAGTGAGGATGCAGGGAGGGAGGGAGGCAGAGAAGGAGGGAAGAAGGAAGGGAGGAGGGGAGGAAAAGCCCTTTGACCAAGCAGAATGCACAGTGAATTGTTACTAGTACAGTATGCGAAAACTAAAGCTGGGTCATGTCTTTTTATTTCACAGCAAAACTTGCCTTAGGACTGGAAAACAAGATTTCTGTTTCACTGGGCTGGCAAACAGCATATGACACCGGTAGGAAGTGAAGAAGAATTTACCAATGAGAGGTCAGGGGAATATAAATTAGACCACCTTTCTTTTACAAAAGAAGAGAGATGAGGCAATAACTCTGCTGCTGCACATCACTAAACTATCTGCTGGAACACTCAAGCCAGGGCAAGCCCTTCTGGTTGGCTGGACCACCACCACAGCTCCCTCCCATAGACAAGATTCTTGTTGGAGAGGGCAGCTGTGAGCATGAGCACACAGACTGGTGCCCGCTGGGACCCTGGCTGCACAAAGTATGGCTGGGACTCTCAGAATGCCACCACAGCAGTGCCCACAGCTCTTGGGCAAAACAGGGAGTGTCTGAGTAGATCCTAAAGAAAAACAGAGGTCAGGAGAGATTGCCACCCTCATGGCGATTCAGGGTCTCCACAACCTGCTTCTCCCCTGGTCCCAAATAAAAGACTGTAGAGTCTACTCAACTTGGAACTGTCAGCTCTGTGTATCCAAGCAGCCCTGTTGTAAGCATTTTCTCTTGTGCCTGGTGTCTCACCCTCTTACCAGATCGAGCCTCACTCCAAACTTTTGAATTAATGCTTCTTCCTTCCATCTCCTACTGTGGTCGAAGGGCCGCATATCACAGCTCTCCTTCCTTGCCTTGCCTCTTGATAACTGCCTTCTTGGTCCACATTTGAAAATTTCCTAGAGGACCCACCAGTGTTCTCACCTTAACAGAAGAGACTGTGAAGAAGATGTGGATGCACCTCACCCAGCCAGATCCATGTTAGTGCAAGCTGTACTTAGCTCAGTCTGCCCCACCATCCACTGCCCACGTAAAAGAGGTTTTTTGGCTGAACACGTAAGTGCTTTTGTTCAAGGCAAGTATTTGGTTTAGAATGTGAGTCACTGAGTGAAAACATCATAGCCTACACTGTACAGGAGAAGAGACTAATGGGCCTATCTAATTCTCTCTTTTCATCTTAAATTGCTAGATCTTGCACGTCGGGTTACATCTATGTGGGACAAAGGAAAGAGACTTCAGGTATCTCAGCTAGCAAAAAAATCCTTAGTAACATTTCTCCTAATAAAAATACCATAGCATAATATGTGCATGACACAAAAGGTAATCGATTTTCTGTTAATTTTAGTTGATATAGGACAATGTGTTCCCCTTGGTCTGGTGCCCCAAGGTTTCCCTCGGGGAGATTCCTATCCAGGAGCTAATGCCATGGTTACACTCTTCATTGAGGAAGATTTACACAAAAGGGATTTCAAATACCATGAACCATAAACCATAAACCACCTCCTTGGAACCTATTCCTAGAAGCAGATGGCTTACACTGCTTGCCAAAACTTTTGTCCAGAACAGAGATCATTCACTGGGTGCTGAAACTTAAGAGGTGACTTTTTTTTTCCCTGCACCCAAGGAGTTTATTATGAATTTCTGCACTGAACACCTTTCCTCTCTGTTGTGAGACAGATGAGGTCACCAGAATTGCAGTAAATACTGAGCCCAGAAAAACTGAATTTCATGTTGGTCTATCATGCTTTTTACTTGCCAGTTCAGCTCATGTAGGTGACAGTGACTATTGAGCAATCTGAAGAGGAGAAGTCACAGACTAATTGAAAGCTTGTCAAAATCTGTCAGAAGTGTCTTCCTGATGCCTTGGGTGCCCTATCACACACCATTTAAACACACTGTTGGGAAGATTCAAAGTCAGTTAGTAAGAAGAAAGCAAGAGTGCACCTGGATAAAGAAACACACAATTTTTTCTTTATTTTCTTTCTTCTGTCCTTGCATCATATTCATTTCTTAATGGGTAAAATACTTTTGCAGTCCCTTAAATTCCACGTTCTGCTTCTTAACTTTTTTTAAAACTATATGGTGCAACCAGGTGGTGAACCAATAACATTTTTCACCTCAACTGACACAATTAAACACTATGATTTTCAACCACCAAGAAAAGTTGGCTGGTTGAGTAAGGGCAGTTTGACAACTGAGATATTTATGTGCAGCCAAAATGAGATAGTGCCCTATATTTTAAACAGTTCAAGTCAGAGGAGAAAAATGTAAAATTGGTTCCTAGATAATAATGCCTAATCTTTGTTTTTATGGTACATTGCTGTGCAATTAAGATTGGCTCACGAAAGCTGCGCATGAGCTTTTAAATTGCTGAATGGTCTCATAGATGGCAGGAAGGAAAATAAATATTCTACTGTTTATACTTTCTGAAGTAAAGTCTTGGAGATAAACAGTGTGTCAGGCTGACAGGTGTGACTTCTTTAGCCTTTGCCTGATGAATTTTTCATTCACAGCTGAGACTGATAGCCTGAAACTGTTGATGGAAAAACCCCACTGTTCAGATTTTGACGGGAATATGAATGTCTGGGGTTTAGGAGGGTCTGACTTCTGTGCAAAGACTTACAGACACTCTGTTGTGCAGGAATGAGGGAAGGACAATGCTGTAGCAACGCTGCATTGGACTGGTGTTTCATTCAAGGTAAGCAATATAAGAGTATGGAATTTTCTAAGAAGATTATCGATTCTCCCCCAGGATACTTGGAAAGCAGAAAGGTTCTTCAACAGTTTCTCAGTAATTCTTCACAAAAGTCCTGAATCCATGCACTACCATGCCATTATTGATTTTTGGTAAGTTCCTCACCAATGTCCAGTTCTTTGTGGAACTGTTTCTCGTAAGCAAGTGACAGAAGTGTTAATAGCATCTTCCTCTGGCTGGTTGTGCTTGGTTTGTCCAAGAGTTTAGCTTAGGTCAGCCTGGGCCCAAGTAGGACTGAAGCATGGATGGAGACAAATGGACTTGTATTGAATACAATTAGGAGAAAAAGGTGAGCGGGGATCATCTGTACGAGCAATTTCACATTGTAGAAGAAAGGCTGCAATCTCCAGGCTAACCGAATGTGAAAAAAGGTTTGCTGAGCCCATGCCAGTACATGGAAATTCCAAGAACAACAAGCTAATCCAATAAGATCCAATAAGACATTGAGATTGAGAAGTAGAGAGACAAATTGTGTTCATACTCCATGAAAATACAGAGCAATTGTAAGTCCTATAAACTCCCCAAGATTATTTTTCCTGTCCAAGAAAATCACTTCTGTCTCATATGGCTTGAATTTAAACCAACTAGCTTAAATCCTCGCCCTTAACTCAATCACTGAGAAAATAAAGAGAAAGGAGGATCAAAGTTCAAAGTGAAGCAGTGGGGCAGCACGTGGAGCTGGGCACAGGGATGGCGTGCCAGGCAGACACAGACTCCTGCCCTACCACTCCCACATTGGGCATGGACTACATGGGATTTGTTACCTTAAAAAGCTGTAACAGCAGGAACCATAGGGGCATCCCGTCTCTGCCTAGGGTTTCTGAAGGGCTGTCACATGTAAGAGAACTTGTCAGTGGTCCCATGTTAATGCATGACAACTCCAAGATCTCATTTCTGTATTGACAATCATCTGCAAGTGTTTGGAAAGAGGAGTAAGGATATATGTAACCCATCACTGCTTCTTTTACACAAAACTTTCTCCTACATAGTAGCAGTCTTCCAAGCTGCTTCAGGCATAGATCATTTAGAGTTTTTAGGAGTAATTAACTGCACAGTCCCCTTTTCCTCTCTGAAACAGCTGATTTATAAGGTGATGGCAAGACTGTATTCCATCAGGTTGCCTAGCAGTAAGGTAGAGATGAAAACTAACTCTAAAATCTTTATCGTTTTTTAGGTGGTAAGTTCTAAACATTGCTGAGGAAAACCAAAAAGATTGGAAAGCTCTGAGCATGCCTTAATTGTAAAACAATGGGAAAATCAGGGCTAGACTATGATTAAACTACACAGGAGTCTAGACCACACACACACAAAATACATAAGCCAGTTCAGAGCTGAAGACCAAGTATGGGGTTTTTTCATCCCCACAGATCATAACTAGGAGGATCATTTTTCCCCAAGAATTTTTACTTAGATATTTTACTTTGTAAAATATCTGCTTTCTCTGAGTATTCAGTACCATGTTTACTGCAGCAACCCTTTGTGCATTAGTTTTTGCTGTTGTTAACAGTGAACAACCAATGAGTCATGAGAGTAATTTCCAAAGTGCAAAGAAAAGGAATTTGCAACCAAGAAAATATTGTGACCAGCATACTCCTTACTGCTGGTGGCAATTCTCTGCCAACATGACTGGCAGTGACAGGAGTTAAGTATAGGGAATGAAACAGAAATCCTCTAGCCTTCTCCATTTTCCACACTTAATCCAGGCTTGGCAATGCCCAGTCAACACAGAACTCCACATAGATGTTTTGTTTTTCAAAAAGACCTGCCGTTCTATCTACAGCACAACACAACATAGCACTTCTAGAAGGGTGTAGATTTTCTCTTTTCTCTTTTTTAGGACTAAGCCCTGTTTTCTTCTTCCTACCTTAACTTTTCCTAAAGATTAAACTGTGTAATGCCTCCTTTGATGTGTTTTCTTTTTTCCTTAAAAAAAATAAAATAATCAAGAGGAAAGAGATTATGTGTCTCTACAAGGTTTTTTGCGTAAGATATCCTATGTTATAAATTTATATGCATGTAACAGTTAAATAAAAAGGCTAATGTTCAATTTAGAGGCCCATGACACAAGAAAATGGAATCACGGTGTCAATTGTATTTCCCCAAATGAGAAAACATTTGGTATAAAGAGATGCAGGGACAGAGAGAGAAGTAAAGACACTGGTTTTTGCTTTGCAGAGCCAGGGAGCACCCAGCTGAGCAGGGCGGGGGGAACTGAGTTCCCTCCTGAGCATGAGGCACAGCATGGCTGGCATCCCTGCAGTTTTCCTGCAGCCATGAGGGTGTTCCTAGAACATCTAAAGGAAAACTTGGCAAGTAACATGGGAGCTAGACACAAAGGGAGAAAGACTGTGGATTAAAAATGATCACTTTTCAGAAATAAAAGCAAAAACCAGCCACCAATCTCTCCCTTGCATAGCAGAAAACAGGGATACCGATATATATCAACAGCATAATACACTCACTCCCCCATTCATGTTAACTTGCTCTGGCTTCTTCACTATTTATCAGAGGAAAAGGCAGGAGTTTTGTTTACAGAGTGATATAAATACCAAAGCTGAAACAAGGAACACGATGCCCCAGCTCTGCAGTAATGACAAAAGCAGTGTGGCTGGCTGTCAGGCACACTCCTCTATCTACTGGCAGCACAGTGATCCAACACTGTGCTAGCCAAGGCTGCAGCCACCCACTGCTGGTGCAGGCACAGAACACGACCTTTTCCTCTATAAATAACAGTACTCCATCCAAGTGTCATTATTAAATTCTTTCATGCGTGATGCAAGCCATCCCCAGGAATAAATAGTCTAGTGCATGATTATGCAGGATGGTTTTATAGGGAGACAGTTAATGAAAACACTGCCCACACCAGATTAGACTTGGACAAATCAGAGAAAATTATGAAATAGCACGCACATTTTTAAAAGTGTTGATTTAAACACACTTGAAAATCCTAAGATCTGACTATTTGTATTCTTTTATCTGATGCTATGTAATCCCTAGCCTTGTGTTCTAGTGGCTGAAAGCACTTGAGCCTCAGACTAAATGGTGTCAGCCTCACCAAAATCCCACCAACTGCCCGGTTGGAACTGACCGGGTGAGCATGTCCAGTCAATGCTAACTCTGATCCCATGAGGTGCAGCCAAGGACTGCTTTCCCATAATGCACAAAAACAGGAGTTTGCCAAAGCACTGGTTTGCAGTCCAAACCAAAACTCAGACAAAAACAATTGCAAAATAGAAACAATGTCCTAATTATATCTGCCCTGAATATTAATAGAATATTACAGTCATTAAAAATAGATCTTTCAAAAAATCAAGGCCTTTACAAGGTTTTCAGCTGCCAGCATCTCTCTCCCACTCATTAGTAGTGCTCATTGCCTTTAATCACTTGTTGCTGTACTCAAGTTGCAAGAGGTCACACATTGATCCTCCCAGACCAGAAGAGGTACAGGGAGGTCTCCACCCACACACAGTACGGATGTCAGATCAGATCTCTTATTTTGGGAGATAGAGGGAGTCTGAGCTTCCTGAGAGACAAGCTCAAATCACTTTGGCATTGCCACCCAGCTTTTTTTTTTTTTTTTTCCCCCAAAATTCTTGTGCTTTAGGGAGATTTAGGCATCTTTGAGCAACTCTGCTGCTCACCATATAATGCATCGTCCATACATTTCTCTCCCTATTTTGTCCATACTTTAGATGTCTGGGCAGGGAAGGGAATTCTTCATTTAAATCAAGTGTTTATAATTTCCTTCATGCTATTCAAATGACAAAACCAACTAAAAATACTTCTGGTTTACCTTTGTGTGATGACACTAAGGTAATTCACTTCTCTTTGCTGCCTGCACTAGCACAGAAGGGAAAGAAGACTACTATGAATGAGCATAATCCCCATGATAGGGGATTTACCTTGAGTCCTCTCGCTTCCCCTGACACCATCATTGCACCCACAAGTCTCTTACAGGAGTGAACAAAAGAGAGCAACACTGAGCAACAGTACTGTAACCCTGATAGTGCATTACTGGAAGGTGTTTGGATACTGCCACATATAAAGCCTACATAGGAGAGAACAGCAAGTGGGGGAATACTCCCATATTCTTCTTTATGAGGATGGGCAACAGAAGAATTATCCTAATGGTATTTGAAGTAGTGTCAATATTTTGACTGAGGAGGAAGCCTGATTAAAGAAACAGTAACATTCTAACTGGAGGGACAGTAGGGGTAAGAGCATAAGGAATTCAGAGGCATCCAATAGACATTCAAAAATCTATTACGTGGTCTCTCTAGTTCATTGGTTCATAAACTCTAATGGTCATGATCCAGGGAATATTTTGTAGCACTCCCGCCCCCTCCCCAATTTGGCTCGAAAGTAGTATAATATTTTGATCTCTAAGCTGTGCCGGCTCAAACATCTGCTGAATTAAAATTAAGAGAAGACCAGCTGTGTGAAGGATAAACAACACTAACTTTATCATCTCTGTTTTTCCCTCCTCTAATATTTTGTTTATTCACAGAACTACTTTATTTTATTGGAAATTCTGGTGTTCAGCTGCTCTCAGTCTACACAAAGTGTCTTCTTCCAATGGCATGACACCGATCTGCACCAGCTATGGATCAAGGCCTGTGTGTAGGAGACATACTGTATTTCCTGTTTTCAGCCCTTGATCTCTGGGTTATTATCCATCATGGGTTTGCCAGAGGTGTCTGCTTGCCATGTAACTTTGAACTCAGGCTGGGTAACTGCTTGATGGAGGATGCTTAACATGCATGTTTCTGGGTCCTGTATTCACTTTCACTTGCATCTTTCACCCTCTCAGTCTATCATTGCCATGCCCATAAATTTTCCTTGGGACACACTGTGAGAGTCCACGAGGCATCTGAGCTCACTCCTTCCTGCAGCAGCACAGTGGCTGAAAAACAAGAAGCACTTCTCTCCTCAGGTGGCCTGCTCTTCCCAGTCAGTTGCACACTGCAGAGGGAAGTAGCTGAAAACCAGCTGTCTTGCCAAAAAGGACAGAAGAATTTCTTGCGGGCAGTGTGACTGTTTTATTTATTTATATTACCTATTTACCACACTCTAGTCACAAGCTTGATTTTCCCTAATCTTACAAGTCGCCTGCCAAGGACACAGAGCATCTGGCTTTCTTCAGCAAATAAACTGTTTGCCATGTGTCTGCTGTCCAAAAAGACATGCTGCCCCCAAGTTACAATCCTGAAAAGGATTCTGTCAACATGGTTTATCAACTAATAATAATAATAAAAAAAACCCTCCTGTGTTTTTCTTGTAGCTATTTATAAAATGTCTCCAGAAGCCAGACAGTGAATCAGCTTCCTTATCCAACTTTTGTTTCTACCAATGCAAATACTCTCGGGTTTGTTATTGGAGGGTTGTTCAAAAACAGCTGGGCTGCTGGCATTCAAGCTATTCCTTTATTTAAGGCATTTTGTTCTGAGCACAAAGACAGATTCAGAGATCATTCATGGTCTTAAAATCAAGGATATACTTAATTACTTCACTGCACTGAGGCCTAAAGCATTTTCACTGAAGCAAAACTACACACAAACAGCCTTTCCAAACAAGCACACACAAGCACTCACATCAGGCTGAATGCTGGCAGAGCTGGTGCTGTGGTAGCTGAAAAGGGGCTGTGAATTCCCTCCACCCTACTAAGCTGGAGCGAGTCAAATCAGTCAAATAAGCTGGGGCAAAGACTGTGTATGCACAGCTTTCACTTGGAAGGTGGCTGTGGCAGAATACGGAGGGAATCGGATCCTCAGAGGTTTCCACACTGGTTGCACAGCTCATGCTCAAGCAGAGAGCACAGGTAAGGAATTTTAGCCCAGTGTTTTTCAGCCAATTGTGCTGCTCCTGGTACAAAGAAGCCAGTAGCAAACCAGCAGATACCTGCATCCTTCCATTCTCTGCCCTCTCTCCCACCAGGCTGCATTTGCCCAGGACAGTAAGTGCTCACTCAGAGAGTGAAGTCCCCATTGCATTTAACAGGATCATTGCAGGGAACTGCTCAGCCATGAATTTGCTGTGAGCTAACTGGGTGTACTAAAGTGTAACAAGAACTGTTGCTAAGTCTCATTAAGTGCCATAGAAGGATCTGATCCAACCCACACTGAAATCATGGCAAAGACTCCCACGGACTTAAGTAGGTATTAGATCAAAGTCTCAGAGTTGTAAAATCTTCAGGGCAGGAACCATGGCTTTGTTACAATGCACAGTGTGCACTTAATGTACTCTCTAAGTAATAATAAATAAGAATTTGAAGGTAATTTGATGGTGGGTTGATAAGTTTCCAATGCTTTCCAAAAAACCTTGTTATCCCAGCATACTAATGTACCTCACCGAAGCTGCATTAATCTTTTTAAATATCTTTTTACAAAGACTGTAAAATCCTGGTTGGTTACATGGGTTGCAATAATTCTGCAGCAGCTATTCATTTCACATTAACAGTTCAACTTGCCAAAAAAAAAAAAAAAAACAAAAAAAAACCAAAAAAAACCAAAACACAAAAAAACCCAATAAAAAGCCTATCTATCTGTTGTTATTCCTTTGCATGTAATTAATGGCTTGCTGCTAACCTCCACTGCACAAAATCTTTTAAATTGTTCTGCTCCACTTCAACTGCTTTTCCTCCAACATGAGACACAACTCAAAAAGTTATCTTCAAGTTTAGAAGTCAACAAGCTACCCATCACTTTCAGGGCTCTGCAGAGGAAGACAAACACAGGAGTGAAGGGACAATGGAATCTCTAAAATACACCCCGTTTCCTTGGAGTAACCAACTGATAGGCAAGAACTGGCTCCTGTGGTTCACACTCGAAGATTACTGTAAAAACTTTTAAAAGTTAAATGAAGTGGGGTGGTCTTTTTACATAAAGATACCCGATTTAGGACTGTTTCTTCCCTTCGAGTAAGATGTTAGCTGCCAGCTTTGAAGGAGACATAGACTGGCCCCTTCAGTCTTACCCGGGAAGTGCACAGAGCCACTTTCTGCTTTGTGTTAGTGGCAGACTTTTCCTTTCCATCTCTGCAAGACCCTCAAATTGCAATTCACTGGCTGGATCACCATAAGAGCAAAACCTAGAATTCAGCCAGAAATCTTGCATGGAAGATTTAAGGAATGTAAAGGGCAAAACTCAGGTCTGCCATTTCTCCACGGCTTAATGTCAAGGGGAGGGGGATGTATTTATCCTACTGGAACTGTTATCCCAGGATCTCTACTGGGATGCTGACATTTCGCAAATGCTTCCTCTAAGGTACACTTATCAGTTTGCAAACCAGGCTTCTTGAATGTTCTCATCAACTGTGGGTACAGATAACCAAAAATGACAAGCAAGCAGAGCACACCAGATTATCAGTTAAATGGGAAATGCTGGTCTCCTTTACACTCACAAGGACTCTGCAGCAACTCAGCTGATCTCTGTCAAATTGCCCTCCACAAATGTCACCGAGTTCAGGCACCGTCACAGGAGGGCTGAGAATTCTTGTTTTTGCAGCTTTGTAAGCCTAACTGTGCACTGGTAGGTGTGAGCAAAAGTAATCATAAGTCCTCTTCTCTCTTGGCAGGCCCTTGAGAACCTTGCAGGGTTAGAGGACAGGCTGCTATGTGTAAGCTATCTGCTGGAAAAGGCAGGTAGCCATGCTCGGATGAGAGCAGGGCAAATCTGCCTAAAGTATCAAAAATTGGGAAGACAGAATAATCGTTACTGAGGTCTCATACATAATTCAGTGAAAATTTTGCTCTTCTGCCTGTTTTTCTGATGAGCAATTGCAGTCATAACCTCATCTGAAGCTGAAACAAGGGGATGCGTACCCCTCCAGAAACTCTCATTAATGTTCTGCAAGTGCCACTTCACCAGAGGCAAACCAAAGCTACAGTTTTCACTCCTTGTTTTTCCATTTAGCTATTCTGAAAACACACATCTTTCAATCAAATTGAGGGTTTAGACAATGTACTGAAAGCCTGTCATCTGACCTCCCACTACAGAACTTAAGAAACTCCACAGGTCACTGCTCCAGCTATCCCATCTCTAGAGCAGCACCCCAGCCAGCAGAGCTGCAGCAGCTGAGGATGAAGCCCTGCCTGAGAGCATGTTAGAAGTGTTCCACACACTAATTGTAAGTCTTACTTCCATTGCCACAAATTCCATAAATTCAGAGTTTAAAGATGTCTTAAGAAACACCAGAAAATATAACAAAATTTGACCCTTTAGCCATCCTAATTAGAATTCTCCTAAACCTCTGCTCCATTGACTAACGCTTTGACTCTGTCACCTCTTCAGATGTGTTGTCTGCTTTTATCAGTGGCTCAGTTATAGCTATCCTTTCAAGTTTTAATCCCTGAAACATCCCTATTTAGGTTATCCCTGAGCAGCAGACTGTAGCAAGGATGGCATTGCTTTCCATCCCGCCTCTCCAAGTATCTCCACTGGCTGCATAATGTACCTCAGTGCTACAGAAGACTTGCCCTCTGCAAGGAAATGAGAGGTTAGTTTGAAGGAGTTCTGTGCGAAGTGAGCTGCAAATATCCCCCTTGAGATATCTTCGGGTAGGGCAGGAATCATAATTTTACACAAATAAAGATTAGAACATGTGCCACCTTCTGTCACACTGAGACCTTGTATGGCTGAGTCACTGTCCTGGAGGTATTTAAAAGACACGTAGATGTGGTGCTTAGGGACATGATTTAGTGGTGGATTTTCCCATCTTAGGTTTATGATTGGATTCAGTGATCTTAAACATCTTTTCCAACCTCAGTGATTCTAGGACTCTGAGTGACTGCAGTAGTCAAACAAGGAGGTAGAAGGAGGTTGCAGCATTACTACCTCCCTCTGCCTCCAGCCACATCCTCCTCTTTATCTACAAACTCATCCTCTTTTATCAGAAGTTTGAGTGGCAGCAGCTTTATTCCCTCAAGTGGTACCAAGGCCATTTGTGTTAAGCAGGAGATGGAGCTCAGGAACGCTCAAGCAAGAGGGAGGTGGATTGAGAAGGGTCGTGCTGAGGTGAAGTGACTTGCTTATTGCCCCATAAGAAGTTTGTGCCAGGATGCTGAACAAAGTCTCCTCATCTGAACCCCAGCCCTCACCTTTAACACATACAGATGTTTTTACTTTTCATCTATTGCTACTCATTCTGACGTCTGGGCTATTTTAACAACTGAACTACCTGCCCAGAGCAAAAAAGCTGCACCAGAAGATCTTAGCTTGGCTTTTATGCACATGTAAGGAAGGTGCTTTGCTGTTAATCCATCATTCAGATGGTTGTGAGCATGTTTCCTTAAAGAAAATAATTACAAATATTAGCTATCAAACAGGAAAATATTTGCTCAGTTTGGAAAGCTATAAATAACCTTTCCCTAAAGGTAAAAGCACCATGAGGCTGAAGTGTTAAGACATGTTAAATAAAAGTTTAAGTATATGACTTTGGAAGGAAGAACCTGTCCTTCTGAAAACAAAATTATGGGCTGGGAGGTGTGGGGAGAATGGTAAAAGTTGAATCAGAACAAGTACAACATTCACCTACTTATGAGCTTCCCAAAAGACTTCAAATATCCAGTACTAGTCATGAAGCCCAGTGAGACACAGAAATCACTCAATGAATGTATATTCACCAAAGCAGATACTGTAGTTACCATCTATATTTCCTAGTGGCACATTAGTGAGATGTCTCTTGGTCACTCGAGTTTGTCTTCATCTCTCTGTTTTTGGTCCACATAATATCTGTGTTTAAGATGAACTAAAAAGAAATTTGCACCTAGTCTTTCAGAAGCAAAGAGACAGACAATTATTACATCTTGAAACACTCTGCAGTTTCAGTCACAGAATCATAGGATGATTTGTGTTGGAAGGCACCTTACAGATAAACTAGTTACACTCCCCTGGCCCCCCTTCATGAGCAAGGACATCTTCCACTACACCAGGTTGCTCAAAACCCCATCCAACCTGGCCTTGGATGAAAGTTTCAGTGCAGGTTTCATCACCTACCTATCTTAGCAGCATGCATATCTTATTAAACACTCCTGGCTTGGCTGAGTTTCTTCAGACCTGACATTTCACATCCCAGATACTTGACACTTAGTGACAGATTTGCTCATAAGTCAAACTTTTGAGTGGGTTATTACTGGCACCTCTCCTGAGATGTTGTACCCTAAAATTGTAGTTTAGCCCATGGCAGTCCATTTCAAAATTTCAGAAGGGTGACAGTACTTCCCCTCTGCTTTCTCCACAGCCTGGCAATCTAGAGCTAACTTTTCAGAGAAAAAGGAAAAAGGGGATACTGCAGAGCTTTATTGTGGCTTTCCAAGAGTCTCAGTCTTGCTGCTGCAGTGATTACCCCGCAAGCTTGGAAGGCATAAACTGTTATTATATCTGACAGAGGCACAGTTTTTTTTATTGAGACCAGGCATCGAGAAGAGATCAAGCTGGGACATGGTGCAGAAATACAGCCTGGTTCTTAGTTCACTGTTATGGTCCACCGTGCATACACAAGTTTGACAGATAATTTTCTTCCCTACATTGCCATAAGGTTTTTCTTTTTAAGGGGAGCAACAAAATTATCTGCTCTTAACAAAGCTGTCCAAGCTTGCTAGCAACTGTTGTTGCCAGTCCTTGTCCAGAAAGAGCATTACAAGGACACACATTCTTGCAGAGGTCTGCTGGGAAATCCCCTATTGAAAAAGGAGCCCTTGTTTCCATGCAGGACTGTTTATGTACTGATGTGAGAGACATGATACCTGCAATCAGCCTGGCAGAGGGAAGCACACTTATTTGCTGTGTTTATTAATTTTTTTTTTTTGTGTACTCTTTCATACCATGTAATTGGAACTAGTCTTAAAGCACTTATATTTTAGGAGATGGCTTGAGTTTCTGGCCATGGCCCTGGATTTGCAATCAAGAATTTTTAATCAATAAAAAAACCCCAAACAAACAAAAACACAAAAAAACCCACAAACAAACAAACAAAAAAAACCAACAACAACAACAAAACAAGAAACCCCAGCACCCCTATGATCTTTCAGGTGCAGACTGGCATCAGAATGCCTCCCCAGTATCACACTCAGGCTGCAGATTGATAATAACTGGCTAATTTGCAAAAGCACAGCTTGGCAAACACAGCATTCCTCTAATGGATTTTTGGTGTGCATTTGGCTGAGCTTTTAAACCATTGTCTGAAAAAACAGGCATACCAATGAATTCCAGCAAGAGCACAAGAGGGATGGTACAGATAACCTCTCAGGCCTATTACATTTGGAGGCGGAATCAGAGTGACCTTTAAGTGAGTCATCAACAGGGGAGTAGTCAGACTCATTATGCTGCTCTTTGCCATGAAGCAGCAGGGAGTTGCAGAGTTGCAGAGGCTCTTTTCCTTTGGTGGATAAACTGCAATAGGGAACAAGGCCCAGATGTTGACTTTTCTGATCCACCTAAGCCTGATCTCCAGTTTACTGTTCTCCTTCTCCATCTCAACTCCTGTCTCCATCTTTCCTCCACCTTCCTCCTTGTCATATTCCAGTCTACACCACCAGTCACACCCTCCCTTCTCTCTTCACCTGTATGACAACTGGTTTGCCTTTACTTTCTCCTCGTGTTCCACAGGTGAATCATTTACCATTTCTGTAATTGTCTGATTTACTTTCCTCTTTGATTTAGATTCCATGAGGCTTTGAGAGGGCTGAGATATTTTTATTGTATCATGCCTGTGTAGCCAGCAGCAGCTGAGAAGGAGGGCACTGATCCCAAATTGTGCACTTCTCACCAGCTCCTGAAACCACTGGACAGACCTCTGCATTTTCATCCCTGCCCCATGCCTCTCCCTTCTCACTTCTAGCATCAAAGTCATTCTGTATGCAACTGACAGTAGTGACGGCAGAAGGACTACTCAGCCTCTTCTATCAGATGATTAGTCCAAATATAATACTGTTTTTAGTGTTTCTCAGACCCTTCTTCATACAGGCACAACAGTGTAAGCTAACTACTAGCATTATTAAGCACACTCCTTTCTCTGACCCAGGGAACAGAGGCTACAAACTGGGTCAAACACTGGTGTAGATGCAAAGATAGGGACCTGTAAGCTCTTGGCTTCATTTTTTTAAGTCTAATGTAAATAGCCCATGGCACCTGGAGGCTGGTGGGCTGACCCAGGAGTCAAGAGGAGGAATTTAGGTCAGTTTACAGCTCTTATTTTCTATTTGTTTTCAAGCCACTGCTTTCAACTTAAATGACTGCTGTTTTGGGTCAAACAATAACATGTAAAAGATACAGCAAACCCAACATTTGATTATGCCTGGAGAGCTGAATGTAAGCAAGTTGTTAAGCTTCTCCCCTCTTAGAATCACTTCTGTCAGACTGAAGGATCCCAAACTTGATAATTTAGATAATTAGAAGTGGTGAGGGGAGAGGAGAAAACATCAATTATTGCAATCCCCCACCTGTCAATCTTCCTTCAGCTTCATGAAGAGACAGCACAAGGGTGCAATCCCAATTTAAAAAGAAAATCTGCAGATCTTGGTACATGTGTACAGGCTAAAGAAAATTGAGAAGGAGATGGCAAAGGAAACGGTAAGAGTCAGAGGAAATGACAGCATGCCTTTTGCAGATAACACTCTTGCTTCTGTATCATCATTAATTCAACATCCTGGTAGAAGCTGCCTGGACTGTGTGTTAATGAGGTCTGTCCCTGTCAGAGACATGGAAAAATGACTACGGTCCGACCCCTGGGGGTCACCAATAATCCCCCAGGGCTTCTCAAAACAATATGATGTTAAGCCCTGTGTCATGGGCAAATTGGCTTTATCTACCCAAAATTTAAAGTATCAAACAGCAGCCATCATTTTCACAAGTTTGCCCCTCCCCAGACCTAGATGGTCAGGGCCACTGTTAACAAGTGATCAATTAGCCTGCTTAAAAGCACTGATAACAACATTTTTGTGTCAGGGTAGGGGAGGGCTGACTGCCAGTACCTAATCTCCCCCTTCCTCACTCGATAATTTCTGAAAACTAAGCAGCTGGAAGGCTGGATGACAACAGCACTAAAGCTTCTTGCTGGGTTTCTTTACAAGATGTACTCAGAGAAATTAAATGGAACTTCAAGACAGGTAAGCTTGAGGAGTGGGGTCAGACCCCCCTTGCTGCTGCTGGCCTTGCATGGGAACCAAGCCCTTCCAGCTTGTGACACATGTGCCCCCTCAGGACTCTACTGATGATCAGGCTTGGGGGGATTTGGGTTAAGAAAACTCGGGTGGAAATTACCCTTTTACACACAAGATTGAACGGACGGCTAATACTGCGCTGGCAGCTGGGTGTGGATTGCACATCCCAGCCTCGCTGTGATTAGGTTATTTATTCTTCCCAACGCTGATCTTCCCACTCCCATCAGACATCTCCTTTACTCTCAGTCTCAGGGCTTCAATCAATAAATATAGCCTGTGGGTTCACCTTACTTTATATCAGCTTCAACACGGCACTCCTTTCGGCCTTCTTGAGGCAGAAAAATGAAGCCAAATGTTGCCCTGGTACAAGAGATACAGCTGCTGTGCCTGCAGTTTGGCTGCAGCTGGATGAATAGGGTCTAAACTCAGATTTGCAGGCTCAGGGCCGATCACAAGCTTCGTGGCAGCATGGGCAAATTGCATCTGGCATGGGAACAATGTGTGTTGCCCCCTTTTACCCTAAATTCTTCCTCATCACCAGAGCAGCAGACTGCTAAGGCAGGAAGCTGCCTGCCCTGTCAGCCTGTTTTCTTTGGATATTTGTCCCCATATACTCTGGCATGGATGGCCAGGTGGCCAGGCTGAGGCCATGCTTAAGGGCTGGGTGCACTTGAGCTCCAGATGTGGAGGCTCAAGACTAGAGGGCCACAAGCATTGTAACCCCAGCCACAAGGCTGGGACCTTGGTTTTGCCTTGTACTGTAAAATCCTTCACACTGCTCCTGTCCTTACAATACAGCAGAAAGTTTCTTAATCACTCAGAAAAGCCTGGGATCTATTATTTGAGGTTTTATAAAAAATAATTGCCAACTTACTTTAAGACTTTTTTTTTTTTTTCCCCCAAACATACAGGTTTACCAAGCAAAAAGACTAGCAGATCTGTGGAGGATATCATATGATGTGATCATTACCCGGGTGAAGATCTCACAAAAACAAAGAGCAAACAAGCTGGCACAGCTGGGGCTACCACATGGCTTGCCTGAAGCCCCCAGCATTGCAGTGTTCAAGGAGACACAGAGCAGCAAGCAATGGCTTGGAGCCACAGCACTCTGCCACCTGCTTATGCTCTTCTACTGCAGAGGAAGAATCACAGTGACAGACCTACGCCTGACAGTTCAAGTGCCACCTCTCCCACTATGTTCTGACAGCAGTTCTCTTACAGCAGTTTGGGCAACACAGGGACGGAAAACAGTTACTTCTCTCCATCCCTCTTCTGCCTGCAGATATAGAAAAACTGGCCACCCCGTGGATGCTGCTGCCTCCTTTTGGTGCATCCCTGCACCAGGAGAAGCTGATGCAGGCAGCAGTGGTACTTCATGCATATGCTCCTGCTGACTTGTATATCCCACTGTCTGTCTCTGAACTACCATTATACCTATAACCAAACAAGACCTTAAAAGTTTCTCACAAATCCCATTTTTAACACTAATTCTTCACTGAAATCTACAAAACAGAATGCTAAGCCTCAATTTTACTTTCCACTTTAAGGTTCCCTTATGCCCCTGGAGGAGGGCTGTATGAAGCCCAACAATTAAAGTCACCCTCAGAATGTCAGCCTCAGAAACACAGTATTTTCTAATAAAACACAGCTAACCAGGCCTGTTCAGGCAGAGACCTACCTGGGGGAGAGGCCTGTATCCATGATGCTGTTGCCAGCTAGAGTACGGAACGGTGCCTTAATGCACCAAGAAGTCATTTTTATGAGCATTTCTTTGCAGTACAACTGCATCTGGTCTCCACATTTCCACTAATTCCTGCCATTTCTTAGTAATTTAAAATAACTCCTGTTACCTCACTTTCTCCCCTTCTGCCCATTACATTTTTTTAATCACTGATGTCACCTCAACTATTTTCTTCAGTCACAGCAGAAAGAGTTTCGCACTCCCAATTTGGCTTCTCAGTTTCCAGTCTTGTCACCTCGTTCTTTCTCTGTTCCTGAAAACTTATACTAGTTTGGGCTAAGCGAGTTTCTTTTGCTGCCACTTCTCACCACCTCTGGTTTTTAAAACTGGACTCTTCACTGTTTGCCTCTCCTTATCCTCCTTGGTGTGCCCCTGAGAAGGTGCTCTTTTCTTTCTCAAGGCATGGTCACTTATCTCTTGATTTTTATACAAGAGGATATTATGATTCATTCTCAAAAACTACCTATTTTAGACTTCACGAATGCTATTGGATACAAAATCAGCTCCTGAAGTGTCGGCAAGATTAATTATGCAATGTTCAGAAAGAGATCTAACAGGCACTCCCTACCCTACCCCGTGCAAATGCTACTGTTGCCCTTACCTTCAAAGAAAATAGGTGTAAAGCCACAGATATGTTAGAGATGTGCCCACTCAGGCCTGGTTTGTCATACAGTTCCAACTTCTGTCCTTTGTCAACCAAAGCTGTTCAGTGTGCCTTCATGGTCCCACTGTGTGTGGCCACCAGACACATTTCTTTCTAGCCAGCTACGACTCGGGGGTGGGATTCACACCAGCCAACTTCTCACCTGCCCATGTACAGTGAGAACAAGTCAGAGACTCTTCCTTCATATGAAAGGACTCAGTCTAGCTCCACACTGGAGGCCAAAGTTTGCTGTAAATCTAAGAGAAGAGCTTTAGTTCTCTGAGGCCTCAGGAAGACAGTTTGAAAGTGGACCTAAGAGCCATCAGGTTGGAATTAGGTCATTGTGCAAGCAGGACTTTCCCATGGATAGTACATGTAATTGCCAAACACAACATGAGTTCTGCCTTGATGATCTCATTGCTGAATAATTCAATGATTCAGTCAACATCAAAAGGGATGAGCAGTCCTCAGGGAGGACACTGTCTCACCACAACCGTGTAACAGAGTTATCACAGGTGTGAGGGCTAGGGGAGCATGGGGAAGACTGAGCTGACAGTATGCTTTTCTGTGGGAACATTAGAAATTAATCTGAAGGTCCAAGGTCATCCAGGCAGCTCTTTGAGGACCTTCCTCGTAATTGCTCTCCACACTACATTGGAAAGTGCTACAGACAGCTAAGCTGGCATGTGCAGGCATTCTGATAAATCACACAAGAAGTTAGAAAACAAATGTTGGCTTCTCCTCTCTAAATTATTTTACTCCATTTTGTTTAAATCTTAGAAGTTATTTGATTGTTTCTTTTAGTTTCTTTTTTGGCAGCCCTTGACAGTCACACAAACAGCTGCAGAGAAATTGCAAAATACCACCCCCTTCTCTTTAATTTTCTGGTAAGTTATGTTGGGAAAATAAATATGAATGGCACAGATGTTCCATTTTTCTCTCTTTATAAAACAGTTTGTGACATCTTGCAAATGCTGGAAAAATATTTTTTTAAAAGAAAGATTTCTCTTTCTCAAGCACACTGTGTTTCAGAGAGTTCTAAGGACAGCTGTGGAGCAAAGATTGTTTTTTGAATGTCCTTTTCTTGTTTACTAATAACATCAGAGAAATAAACTGAATGTTTTCAAATTAATTTTAAAGATAATTATTTGGATTAGAAAAGCTATTAAAGTTTTCAGTGTCATTGATCAGCTGCAACAAATTTGTATATCTTTGTAGGCCTCCGACTAACAGACATAAGGCACAAAGTTCCAAAACAAATGGTACATCAGCTGCAGTGGAAGATGTTAAACATTGAAAGTAAAACATTGCCAAAAAATTACAGAAAAAATAAAGAGGATAACTTTTTCTCTTTAATTATGTAAAACAAAGAGAACTAGAGCAGCTGAATAAAACACAAATGTATCATCACACTGTACCAAAATGGCCACAAGCAGAGAAAAGAGTAAGGGAACTAGATAAGGTTCCATTCATCATGCATTTCCCCTGCTGTCAACTCACTGTCACTCCCATGGTAAGTAATTGGACCTTTCCCTCAGTCACAACCACGTGGGCTGCAAAGGACCTTCAGAGGTCAGCTGGCCCATCCCTCTGCCACAGGGCAGAATCAGCTATGCTTACTGTCACTCGTGGCAGAGGCTTGTCTAACAGCTCAAAAATCCTCCAGACAGGATTCCACAACAGCCCCAGGCGACCTATTCCCCTGTCGTGGTCTCCTGGCCTTTGGGGAGTTTTGTCTGGTGTCTGATCTGAGTCATGCCTGGCGCAATTAAAATTCTCAGCTGCAAAGGCGTGGAGCAGAGATGATTCTCACTCTCTTTCCATCACCCACTAACTCTTCCCCTAATCCACAGATCTTGCAAAAAATCTCTTTCCCCAGGTTATTTCCCATTCTCTGCATTCAGAAGCACAGTTTTGGCACAGTAGGAATGAATGTCCTGAAGTCCCCTGTTGTTTTTGTAAGGTTATAAATTTAACAAAGAAAATGTGGAAGTAAATGGAGGCCACTTTATCTCAGGGCATTCCCTGAATAACAGTAATTTCAGAGTGGCCCCTCTCATTTTTCACCCTCCCTTATCCCACAGCTCTGGTTCTACCAATTTGCTCATTTTGCTTTTCAGACATCTAGCAAACAAGAACTTAACCTCAAGTCTCAGAAAGACCTGCAAGAACAAAATCAACAGCTTGTTTGAATGGTGCTGGTAATTAGCATTCATAGACTCCACGCTGAGGTTATGTTGCAATCAGGATTACAGATTTCCATGGAAAAACATTTCTTAGGGAAAAAACTGTCTTCAGCTAAGTCAGTAAGAAATGTTCTACACTGTCCATTTGTTTTCTCTTTGCAATAAGTTCATAGGTTTCATAAAGTAAATAGAGAGCCCCCTTTTTCATCAAAGAAAACCACAAGATTTTGACAACAAGAACATGAAATAGCCTGCACTGTTCACAGCACACACCCCCACAGTGTGTTTGTGCCCATGTACCTCCAGCTTGGTAGTGAGCCTTTCTTTGTTGTTTAGACCCAATCTGAATCAACTCTGATACCATCCTGGTACTCACAAATGATAAAAATGCTATTGAGGTAAACCTTTTTCTCTCCTAGTAATTATAATCAGAGTTCACAGTTAAATTAGAGTTCACAGTTAGTACAATAATAGCTGAAAAAAAAGAAACCCTTAAGGATTGTTTTCACTGAATGATAACAATTTTAAGATTAATTGGGGAATTTAGTGTTAAAGTATTATATGGACAGAGAACAAGATAACCATAATTCTGGTTTCCATATGAAAAACCAGAGAAATAAATCAAAGGCAGGAAGAACAATCATGGGAGAAAACAAACAAAACTTGACAAAACCCCACATACCTTCTAAAACTAGCTCTTTCTTTTAGCCAAGCTCAGACTGTAGAAGTGGTAGACCCCAATACTCTCCACAGAGGTTCCTTATTTTTCAGTTAAAAGTCTGTAAAAAGATACTATGAGGTTAAAAATAAAGGTTCACTAGATCAAGACTTTCCTGAGATTTAAATGTTTCCATCTGCACTATAAATTGGGGTCACCTGCTATCATGATTCACTAGCAAACAAGGAAAGAAGAAAAGGAAAATGTAATCAAGCAACCATACACAGACCATGAATCAGGTCTCATTATTTGGCTCTGCCAAAGGCTTCCTGTGGGAACACTTCACTTCCCTATCCTCAGCTTCTTCCATCTGCAAAATAGGAGCAATGCCTCATGTGATGAGACTTGTTTCAGACACTTCTGAAGCAGTAAGGCTCCCTAGTGCAGCAGTGCAAATGGCTATTTACTAATTATCAGTACTATTATAAAATAGAAATAATTTAACTCTTGCTGATATTTGTTCTGCCTCTGAAGAGATCTTGCTCAGTCCTGTCCTATACATCCAGAATAATTCTTGCCTTTTGAAAAATAAGCTCCTTTCTGACCCTCAGTATGTTGTATTGCAATTTGTAAGGAACCAAAGGCCTTTGATGGAGCCCCATAAATGAACACAACAGGAACAACTGATTGTTTTGCACCCAACTTCTGAGTCATCCATAAGATGTTTCTGTTTCTAAGCCTGACAAACTCACAATTTTTGCAGAACCACTGCTGCTCAAAATATTTGCATCAGAAGACAAGAATAAATTAAATTGAACAAATTAAATGAAACAAATGAGTTGTTTTCTTCAAAGCCAATGCTCATATTAAAACCTTGAACAAAACAGATTTTAGAAAAAGATAAAATTTTCGTCAAACCTGAGACAAGAAACTAAAGTCATCAGAGCATGAAACAATATAAACCCATGTGATAAAAACAATTAACAACTTTTAGATAACATTAAGGACAATTTTTAATTCACTTATTTCCTTTGGCATCAAAATTCTCTTACAACTCAATTGGGATTTAGACATGGCAACAAAAGAGGATTTGGGTATGCAAAATCCATCCCTAAAATCACAGATCAGTCACTGTCTACCAGGAAGGTGCCTAAGCTTCAACAACCATGCAGTTTCTCATCTAAGACTTTCCCAGGAAATACATGCACTTGAGTTTCACAACGTCGAGAGGACTGAGTTTCAGTCCTTCTACTACACATCTAAAAATCCTGTTAAGTTCTTCTGCTTATTGAAAGAATAAGGTTGAGCAGTTTTGGAACTCATAACATAAGCAAGAGGTCTGAACTCTTCACAAAATGCAGTAACAAATTTTTAACAACCAGTGCAGTTTTCCATTCCATTTTACATGTCTTTACATGCAATGTTCCCGAACAGAGCGTTACTTCATCAACATGTCCTGTGAACATTATGATGATATATGTTCCTGCCATCCTTCTTTCCCAAATTACCTACACTATCCACCATCTGTGAAAGTATGGGCATCCAATTAAGGAACAGGAGAGAAGGAGAAAAGTAAGGAGAAAAGAGGAAGCTGCAAATCACACATTTCCATGAACAGAAGAAAGGAAAAGTATATTCCATAAATTCCAACACCTAATACAAATTTTCAATAGGGCAATGGTTCTGCTCTTGAGGCTGAAAATATGGTCTATATGGAAATAACTCAACTTCATATCAAACAACATTTTTATTGAAAATTCCACTTATGTTTTCACTTTCCTAAGTGATATTACACAGGAAATGCCAGTAGCTGCATGGATCTTTGAAAGAGAGGGTAGATGAAATAGGTGAGAGTGTACATTTCAACAGACAAGACTTAAAATAATATGTATTATGACTTTTATGAAAAGCATGATACCTACTTATTTTGCACTGATTTTTTTTTTTCCTTCTGAGGGTATGCAGCTTTGTCCTAGTCTTTCTCTTTTCCCATCCCTCACTTGAGGTCATCACACTGGGTCACACACTCCCAATTACAAGGAGTGAGCAGAACCTCCTTTACCTTTGGGGTGAATTGAGCCACTAAATTCTCATTTGTGTGAGGTTTAGTTTAAAATTCATTGGCTCCCATATCCCCCAAATCTTTGAGTAATTTGAAATTAAAAACTTGAAGTTATTTTTCATGAGTTAGAACAATAGTTTTTATATCTGTTGGCACATGTAACTGACAGGGTACTGGCAACAGGCAATTTGCAGCATGAGTTGCCAATGCCTGTATGCATATTTCTAAGAATAACTCAGTGTCCAAGAATTTGGCTTGTTATATCAGAAGCCAGGACTAGCTGACAGCTGTTTTAAATTACAGTGGACTGAATGATATTAGCTTTATTGTAGTTGGACTGATGCTTTGCTTTCTCTTAATTGTCCTAATGTTCTGATTTGTCCTTTAGCCAGCAGTTGCACAGCATTTATTTATAACACTCAAGGTTTAAGTCACAAATGACAGATTGGTTGGATTGTCTTGTACACATGGAACATGATCAAAGTAAAGGACTACACAGTCAGGGAAATTTAAGCTTCTTTGCAAGGGACAGCCTATAGATTCAAAGCTAGGATTTTCCTTGCATAGCAGAAAAGACAGACTCTCAAACAGACCTCTTCTAATTTTCCTAGAAGGAAGGCATTTCTTCCAAGACTTGCACGCTATTATGAGCTACATAATCACATCCCACTTCAATTTCTTCTTGGGGAACAAGACAAAAGGTTAGACATGAACCTGTAAACTGCTGTGTACCTCAATTAATTACAGACCTTGGAACTCAATCATTATATCAAGCATTGATGTCTATTCAGGGCCAAATCTTGATCACATTATAGACAATAGTTAATTTCCCAAAGACTTTTCTGGAACCAGAATATGGCTATTAAGTTTACTTGCATGTTAACTTTTAACAGTTCATTAGAAGTTTCCTATTCCTTCAGGAGAAAACAAATGTACACATAATTTGTTTTGTTCAGTTGTCAAAATAATGAAAGAAATAATTTATAAGGAACTGGGCAAAAAACAAACAAACAAACAAACAAAACCCCAAAAACAAACAAACAAACAAGACAAAAACGATGACAACAACAAAAAAAAAAAACAACACAAACTCAGCATTCTGATTCAAGGTACAGGATGGGATTCTTCTACTCTGCTTGGCACTGGGAAGCCCCAGGTGAGTTCCTATGTCCAGCTTTAGCCACTACACTTTAAGCGAAGATGCAAATAAATTTTAGAGTCCACAGGAAAGCAACAAAATCAGTCTGAATATAAGTCATATAAAGAAATGAGAACTGTGGGAAGGCGATGGCAGAATAGAATACTACATGTTAACAATTTTCAACTATGTGAAAGACTATGATATGACAGGAAGGATAAGCTCATCTCCATTTCCAAGACTACTAAGCAGCAGGCTTAAACTGCAACAAAAAAAATCAGATTGGACTCTTGGGAGGGCTCTCTCATGGAAAGGTAGCAAAGTAATGGAACTGCCTGGCAAAAAACTATTTGTCCATGCATGTTTTTGAGAACAGCTTGATTACATCACAGGTGGAGAGATGAGTAAGGTGATCTCCTAAGGGCCCTCCCAACTCCATCTGCTGAGATCCTGTGATCTGTAGACTTTTTTATTACTCTTCTAGTTTATTTCAACTTAATACTCCAGATAATAGCCTTTATTATTTGTTGTTACTATTACTACTTGAATATACTTGGAGTCAATAAACAGAGCAATACTGTATGCTATTAAAAGTATGCTGTCCAAATGTTTCCTTGGTTCTGCTGAAGCAATGCCACAGCACTGGTAGGACTTCACTGACATGCAGAAAAAAATGCATAAGTAAAACTAAGAATTTATAGACTGACTTCAAAGAACTCCATTCATGGGAAGTTGGGCCAGACCCTTGTATGTCAATGGTTTGAAGGATGAGTCCTTTATTTTTGTTCTACTCTATATTCAGCCTACAAAAGAGAAATTAAAGGAAGCACAAGACAGAAGAAAACATATGAAAATGACAATGCCTGTCTCCTTGTCTTGAAGATATTGCATTGGTCGAGCACTGGTGCAGTCAAGGTAGACTTAAATCTTACATTTAGCACTGTGGTCTGCCTGTCTTGTTATATATAGAGAAGCCCATATGACATTGTGCCCTATGAAGCGTCTGCTTAATTACACGTTCTCAATTGTAATGTAGTGAAGTCAACTCTCAGCTAGTTGTGGAACAGTTGATATTTATTCCTAATAAGCAAAATTGTGGAAATAAAAAAGAGAAGTACTTCTTTTAAAGAAAGTTCAGATATTGCTACAGACTCTGGATCCTTCATGGTCTCCCTGAAAAATGTACATGAGAGAAAATTTTCCATGTTCATATAATAAAGCTTCCTAAACAGTGGTGGCTCTGTGATCCCTTATGTTACAAACCCAGTGCTGCACAGAACATGACATGTTTTGTAAAGAGCCAAAAAATGCTCAGCCAGAGCCTGCTAATTTTGCAAAAACACCAAGGAAGAATGAAAATAAGTGAAGTAAGGCTACAGTGATAAAAGGTAATGATAGAATTGATGCTGCAGCTGTGGACTGCTTCAACACCGCTCTCTCCACAGATAAACCAGAACAGACACTCTTTCCACCAGTACTCCTGCTTTCACACACACACACACACACACACACACACACACACACACACACACACACACACATATTTTTATCTTATTTACGTCTGTTTAAAAAAAATCTCGGTATCTGCTTTATTCTTTTGGCTGAACTCCCATGTCCACACACTTAAGGCATTATTAATTCCTTTGTTCCATTGTCTAGTGGATATTCCCTCTAATTCAGTATGTAGGGATTGCAAGGGATTAATAGAACAGAGAGTAAAACATCCCAATCTTTCATGAGTCCAGAAGTGGATCATTTCTCTTCATCTCTTCAGCTATTCCTCATAGAGTTGTCCATTAAAATAACTGCACTAAACCATTCTTCCTTCTAAAGGTGGTACACTTTTGGAAAGGGATTTATTTTTAATCAGTGCTAACAATCTATTATGGTCTACAGAGCATGCTCAGTATGAAAGGGATAAATCTTCAAAGGGAAGTATAAAAATCTGCTAACCATTATATGGATTTTGTGGGTGTACCTCCAGCTTGCTACTTTGAACACTTGCCCCTTTGCCTGTCTTGAACTGACTGAGGAATTTCCAGATCTGATGTATCATTAGAAATAAAGTACTGGATTGCGCACTAATGGTACTGTTTGAAACTTAAACATACAGGGCTTTCTATGTATGAAAAAAGAGAAGTATTTCCAAGGAATGCTTGGAATGTATTCAGCAAGGAAATATATTTAATTCTATTGAAACTGAACCCTAACTTTATTATAGATGACTACCCTTGCTGATAGCAAAGGACAAAGAAGTATTTTAGGAAAGAATTGCAAAAGTATGGTCTAATGGCATAAGCATTAAACAAGGTTAAGGAACAGAGGTGCTAAATTTACCATACTTAAACCACATTAATCTTTTCATTAGTACATTTTAAAAAAAAATCACAGCTTTCTATCTCAAGTCATTATGTTGATGGGGCATCTTTGATCTGAAAAAACAGCAATGATCCCAATGGGAAGCAAGAAGTGGTTTTGATTTTTATCTGTAAAGTCTAAAATTCCTCAGGTGAAATTCAGTATGAAATGCATCCATGCAATGATGAAGGTGAGTGAATATGTCAACATCTGTCCTTTATTAAAGCTGGACTATTTTTACTAGGCACTGAACCAGAGAGACCAAATACCCTGATAAAACCAGAAACTCCAGGAAAGGTTCTTTGAAGGTATTTCTTGCTGTCATGTAACTGAAAAATACATCTTAATGTTATTTTCCTACATGTTTAACATAACCAGTTTGGCCCACTGCCCACTGTGATCCAAAACTGTCATCTTCTAAAAATGTACAGGGAATGAGGTAGATTTCTCTTGCTCACTATGGGTATCAAATGGATCATGAAAATGTGTTTTCAAGTTCTCTGAGTAATGACATTTCTAATAAAATCCACCTAAGTGTGGTTAGATCCAGAAATCTAAATTAATCAGAATTACATCTCATTAAGATTAATTACTAGGATCTTAGGCTCCCAAAGATGTGATTAATTAATACTGTAAAGTGAATATACTTATGTTCAAAATTCAAAGAAACTATACTGATCCTGTGATCTGAGCTCCTGTTTAGCAGAGATTACAATGTTCTGCCTAGTTAACAAATGCTGGAGTTAAGCAGACCCAGCAGAAAGGCAATCAACATTGCTCTGGAGACACCAAAGATGGCAATTTTACCAAGAAAAAAATCCAGTAAAAGCGTAGCAGAGAAATAGAAAGTAGAGAGTGTGGAGGCTGGTGGTTCAAACTCCATCTTAGGGAATGAAATCATTCTTCAATCTAAGTGAGCTTCAAATTAGGCCATACTCACAATGCAGATGCTCTGTCTCAAGAAAGAGTAACTCTAAATGCATATCTGTGCATCAGAGCTTTTCTTCATAGCTGGAGAAACATTAATAAATATAATTTTTGCATTTTTATCTCAGATCACTTCCATTTCCATATATTAATATATGGAAAAATTCAGTTGGCAAGAGGACAAAAAATGAGGTGCCATGCAAAAAAACCAAAAAAACCGCTAAAAACTGCTGGAGGCAACCTCATGAAACTGTGTAAGGATGACCTGTTGTAAAAAAGAAATCTTGCCATCTTTCTAATTGATTTTAATTCAATTTGTTATTCGTGGTACACTTCTCCTGTTTATTTCCACAGAATTTCTCATGGCTCTTTGAAAATTGCTTATTAGCCATGCCTAGAGAACTCTGGTGGACTTGCAAATTCTGTGAGCAAGAAAATAATTTTAAAGAAAGGTGTTACTAACCTAAGAGGAAATGATAAACTAATTACAGGAGCATTTTAACACTTCATAATTGCATATGGGTGTTACAGTCTGACAAGAGGTAAAGAGAGGGAAGATTAATTCAGTCTTTCACAGTCCAAAGAATTTTTGTCCTATTTCTAGCAAATTGCTCTGATAGAAATACAAAAACATAAATACAAAAATACAAATTGGTATCAATGTCACCATAATACTATCTCTGAAAGTTCAAAGGAATTCTGTGACCCATCATCAAGCTGGGGTAAGGTCACTGTATCTGATTTTAAGAGCCAAAGCTTCCTTCAGTCAGCACAGAGAATTTGTGATCATCTGTGGGTCCTTGATATTTTTTCCTCTGGAATCCCTGTATGAAACACACAGGGATGTAGAAGCTAACACAGGAAAAAGATCCATCTTAGTCTTTGGTGACGAATCGTGACCTCACGTGCTTAGACTAATTGCTGTTTGGATATATATTTATCCCACAGAGGTCCCATCAGATTCTAATCCTCCCCATGAATTCTATGAACATTTGCTCCACTCGCTGCTCTCAGCAGTATGGGGGCATATTTTCACTGTAATCATTGGGTCTCTTTGGTAGGAAATCCATCTGGGGCTGTACAGTTCAAAGCTAGACACAGGCAATATCAAAGGTCATGATGGCACATGCAATTGAGGAATTGCGATTTCCATTCTAGAAAAGCCCCACCTCTACTTTGCTATCAGTACAATCACAGTAGAATTTATTTCCTTTCCCCCTCCCCCACCACTATTTGATCTTTTCAGAATGTCATGTGGCCTAATATTCCCTTTTCTTCCTCCGTGAGCTCTGGTGATTTGTCTCTTTATCAAAGATCCAAAGCTCATTGAGGGCAACAGAAGTCCTGAAGACAGGTTCAAGAGGCAAAAGTAGTTACTGTGCATGTACACATTGTATTACCTCATTTCGGGGTGTTTTCTGAGTGAGATAATGTTTGCCTTTCTTGTTGCAAACATGTTACTATCTTCTATCTCTTAACATACCTACCAAGACCTTGTACATTCCAGCGATATTTTAAGCCTGAAGGTCCTAAAGTACAGGTCATGACACATTGCCCAAGGGTCATAAACCTCTTCCCCTTCCCCGTCTCCGTTCTCCCTCTGAAACAGACTCGCTTAGTCACTGGCCAATAGTCCTCCCATCCCAGCAGCACTCTATAAATCACTGTACCCATTCCTGCCTGTTTACTTTGAAGCCCCGTGGGAATCAGCCTGGAGGATTGCAGGACACATTTAAGAAGGTCAGATAGAAAATAAACAACAGCAGAGTCACAGCAGGGAGTGAGGATGAGGACACTTCATCACAGTGATTAGCAAGATAGATACCAATGACACCAGTTAAGTTTTTAAATGTCCAAGGATCTATGAAGGACACAGAAGGAGGGAGAGGTATCAAACTTCATTGGGAACAAGCTTCACAAGGGCATTTTCTGTGTGGATCTGCCCCTCAGTGGCACAAGTTCTTGCAAGTCCGTAAGAACTGTGCTCCCTGGTTATTTTTGAAGGTTATGGACAAAGGAGGACAAAAAGACATCTTTGGCACACTCTGTCTTCCCCTTTGATGCTCAGATTGTCAGGTGAGCAAATGATGAAATCCCTAGTATCTGTCTTAATGGTGCCGGTAACAAGGTGAAATCCAAAGGCACCCAGGGGATCTGATTGACTGAAGGCCCAGCCTCACATCAGGGAGAGAGGTTAGTCCTTCTTTGTGTGAAATTCAGACTCATGCAGCAGTGTACTTTAGAAAAGCATCCAACCCACAGCTGCTCTTAAATCATTTACAAAAGCCTTCTGCATTCGCAATGACAAGGTTAAGCCACTGGCACATGCAGTTACTGCTTTGCCACTGACATAGGTCCTTTTTTAAGGTCTAGGAGAGTGTATAATGATAACTTGTGGCACCATTTAAAAACAAAATCGTTGCCAATGACAACCACAACAACCCTAAGGGCTGCAGTGACTGTGCTGAGGAAATGACCACTTTATTATTTCAGAGACATCTTGCAACATTCCTGCTAGAAAATACTGACCTGAGCAAAAACACTGATGTCCTGTTTTCATTTTCTTCAAAGTGCCTCTACCTTCAAGTAGGTTTATTTAGTTCTTATTTCAAGATGCATTAAAGCAACTGAGGAAAATTATGCAAGATCTTGCTTTCTGAAGTGTGGATCCAGGGCACAACTCTCTTTTGTGGCAAAATTTTCAGAAACACCTAGGATTTAATTCTAAGAAAATTATGTAATTGTTGCTCTAAGTTGATCACTTGGTACTGTGAACATACTGGATTCTTATTTAACTGGTTTTGTAATTAAATCACAGGATCAATAGCAGGGGTGGATCCACTTGTCCTAGAGTGAAAAGTGCTTAAAAAATGTTTTGCTAAATTGTTTCTGTGAAGAAAAACATGGTAAACATGCAACCTATTAGTGCCATTAGAAGGGTAAAACTGGAGCTGGGTATGTAATGAAAGGGAGGTAAGCTAACAATTGAGTTGACTGCCAAGTTGAGGCAAAGCTACTGATTGCTGGCAACAACTCAGCAAGCCAGAAGTTATATTTATGCCTTTTGGCTCATTAGGAGGATTACATTTATGTGTTTCTAGAACTGAAAAAGGTGTAAAAACCATGTCTCTCTTCAGTAATTCACTATAAAATAGGGCAGATTATCTCAGGGTACAAAAGCACCTAAAAATAAGAAAGGGAATGAATTTATTTTTAATTGTTGATTTTGTATCTGATTGCAAATTTTGCAGTCCTCCAACTCCTATATTCAATTGTTTTTATGTTGTTTTGAATTAGTTTGGATAATTAGCTGACAATTTTTTGCAGAATTCCTTACATATATACAAAATGTTCACAGAGTTATTGACTCTGCCCTATAGTCTTTGCTAGATGAGCCAACACAGGAGCAGGGATGAAAAAGAGTCAGATATTGTATTGACAGTCATCACAGATGGCCTTACATTAAATCATTCCTCAAGTTTTGATGAGGAAGTTCTCGGTACAAGCTGGAGGAATTGGTGCACACAAGGTTGATTCCCCCAGTGCTGAGCATGGAGGAATTCCCATGTGGACTTCCTTACTGCTGGTTATTGAAACAGGCACTGTATTCATCAGTTTTGGATTGGTGCCTGCCTACCCACGTCTGATATAAGTTAGGGGTGTAGTCACTGTAGGTATTTGTCCCACACTGAGGCCTTGTCAGCACCTTAGGCACTCTAATTTGTTCCAAAATCTGACCCACTGTAATCAACACTGTAAGTGCTTTGAACACTTACAAACAGTGGATGATTTCTACACATATATATATGGTGACAATACCTTCTAATGAAGGGAATAGCTGCAATTATGTAAGAAAATCAGTTTATATTTAAAGGCATACAGTCAATCATGTTGTCTGTGTAAATTGTAGACTGTATTTTGAAAGCAACAGAAAATTAACTCAATTCTGCAAGTTACTAATCCCAGCAGGCCCTTTAAATAGTTACAGATTCTGTTCTTCCAAGCTTTAACCATTATGCAGTAACCTACGCTCAACCTCTTTCCTACTCCTGCAACTTCTTGTGCTCATGCACTATTTAATTAAAATCTCTTTTATCTCAGTATTTTCTTCTCATATAACCATGTCTCCACTTATTTTTTGAACTGGCAAAATATTTGGAGTCTACAATTAACACCTTTTATTGCTTCTAGTTGTTCAAAACAATGAACTTTGTTCCTTTCCATTATATTCCTAGGATAAGCAAAGGTGAGTAGGACAGAATGTATTCAAATATGCACTTGCTTGTTCAGCTTAGCTGGAAAAGTGGACTGTTCTGTTACTGTTGTACTGTTCCCTGCAGAATTTAGAAAGATAAGTAAACCAGTTATTTTCACCCAGGCAGAAGAGAAAGCTTTCTAGAACCCATGGAGATTACCTCATGCAGCTTTAGCTCAGAGTGTGCTAGGTAAACTGGGTGAAGCAGGACACCCCATACACTGGGCATGCTGTCTATACCCACCCACCAAGAACACAGCTGAGGGATCAGAGGAGCATCCCCTTGGCTCCAAGTGCCCCCAGCTACTCTGGGCAATGCATTGCAGCAGCCTCCCCTGGTCCAGGAGATGGAGATGCTCATCCTAAATTCGACAGTCATACTGACTTTATCCTCCCTTCATGCAGGACAGAGAGTTATATAAACTTGGAGACCAGTGGAAAATAGAGAATGAGAGAGAGAAAAAAGAAAACACCTTGGCAGCCCTGCTTAATCCACAACAGTCCAATTTTGCCACAAAGACTATGCAATGAGTGCAGGCTTGCCCAGGCTGAGGGCTGTCAAGAGGACAGACTTATAGCCCTGATGTAACAGCAAGAGTGAATCCTTGGTTTTGGAAAAGAGTAGGGGATAACCCTTGAACTTTTCTACACACTAGTGTGTGTCCATGGAATAACTTCCCTTATTTCTGCTATAACTTCATGTTTTTTGATCCACTCCCAATTCTCCTGTTACACAATGGCAAGATAAAGGAGAGTTTTCTCTAAAGACTCAATTTATCTACTTTCCTGGGTTGCTCATTATTATGGTTATGTAAACAGTGAAAAAAAAAAATTAATCTCTTTATAGCAACTCACAACCACTCCGATTTTGACAGAAATGGGAAATCACAGCTAGAAAATCTAAATCCTGCCTTTGTTTCCTAAACTTTAAACTACAGATTAATTTGACAGATGTCTGAGCCTCATTAATATTGCTGCTGTCTGACTCTGAATAATGAGCCTGATGATCACTGTGTGCTTTTGAGACATGCATACTTTAACAGTATGCTCATTACTATTAAAAAGAAAAAAGAGAAAGAAAGAAAATATGGGGTTTTTTTCACATAGTCATGAAAA
>VXAU01002251.1:0-40121 GCA_013399695.1 Formicarius rufipectus
AGGTACAGGATTTGGGAAGGGGGGTGGTGTGGTGAGACCCAGGGTTGGGGGGCTACAGTGAGACCTGGGGCTTGAGGGGGGGACTGCAAGGAGACAAGGGGCTTAGAGGGGCTGCAGGGAGCCCTGGCAGGTTGGGGGGTCTTCAGGGAGACACGGGCTGGGGGCTCTGAGCACAGTGAGGACCAGCGTGGTGAAGGTGGCATTTTGAGACGTGGGGCCCCCCCTTCACTGGGGAGGTCAGGAGGGCTGTGCTGTGCCCCACAGCCACTCAGGTGGTGCCCCCCTGCCCACCAGACCCCCCAGCCCGTGTCCCAGCAGTGCTGGGGGGTACAACATCCAACATTGGGGTCCAGTGCACAGCAGGACGCATCCCAGTGTGTCCCAGTGCCAGGTGGGCACCTTGGCTTGTTTTGCCCCCTCAGTAGGGTGAGGCTGCAGCAGTGCCCAGGGTGGGCACTGTGATCCCAGCCCAGGTGTGCCCCCGGGGGCAGACACACCTTCACACGAGTGTGGGGGGCTCAGGGGCAGTGCCTGTGTCCCCCAGCCCATCCCTGGGAGGGGGCATTGCTGGGCCCCCTTAGGGTGGGGGCTGGCCCGGTGTCCCTGTGCCCCCTCACCCCCCTGGGCTGGGTGCAGGAGGCACCAGGGCCTGTCCCCACACACGGGGAGCTCTGTGGCTGCCCCCATGAAGGGGCAGCAGTGGGGCAGGCCCTGGGGGCACAGCCAGCCCAGGAACTTCCCCCCAGCGAGCTCAGGGCTGTGCTGCTCCTGCCTCGGGGGTGCCTCGGGCAGGCACACCCGTGGGTGCTGCCCCTGTGTCCTTGTGCCAGTTGTGTCTTGTGCCAGGCACTGGCAGTCCTGGAAGGAAGGACTGGAAGAGCAAAGGGGCTCTGCCGTGGCACTTCAATCCCTGGGCACTGACTTTGGGCCCAAGCAGGTGCCCCCCTGAGCACAGGGAGCGCTGGATCCTGTGTCTGTGCAGAGAGCACTGTGCTCTCCATGCTTTTCCTCTCCCACAGCAGTGGTGGAGGGAAAGGGTCTCATGTCACCTCCTTTGCTTTGCTGTTCCTGGATCCCTCCCGTTGGGCCCCGTTGCAATCACCCTTCCAGGATGGTCTGTGGGGTGTCATTTGAGAGCGTGGGGCCATCGGGCCAGGCCTGGTGACTCAGTGTGGTGGCTGCAGGAGCAGAGCTCCTGCCCAGCTGTCCGGGGGCTGCAGTGCCAGCCCTTGCTCCCCCCGGGCTCCTGCACACTCCCAGCTGGGCAGGTGGAGGGACACGGCCCTGCACTGGTGTGACAAGGCTGCCCAGGGCTCCCTGGGTGAGGCTGGGGGCGTGGGGGCTCTGCAGGGACACGGCAGGGGGTTTGGAAAGGCAGTGAACGATTGTGGGTTTGTGTGGATGCTGGAGAGAAGTGAACAAACCCCCCAGCTGTGAGCCAGGCCTCCCAAAGCCACCCGTTTGGCTTCTGCAGACACAGAGCCTTTGGCTAAAGAGGGAGCCTGTGGAGTGCTCAGCCTGTTCCCAGCCGTGCCTGGGGGGCATTCGTGGCAGTGCTGCCTCCCCCCTCAGCCCCCGTGCCCTGGGGAAGGGGGGCTGCAGCTGCAGCAAGCTTTGGGCTCGTGGAGCAGGCACCAAAACCTGATCCCAGGTGTGTCCCTGAAGACACTTCTGGTGAAAATGCTGCTGCAGTTAAATCTGGGAGCAGGGTCCTGGGAGCCAGCTGGGGCCAGGAGGAGGGTCCCATGAAGCACAGAAAGCACCGGCTGCTGGCTGTCCCCAGGTGGGCACTGGGGCTGTGTGTCCTGGCCTGGGTTTGGGTGGCACAGGCTGAGATGTGGGAGCTGGGCTCTGCTGGAGCTGTGTCCCCAGGGCAGGAGGAGCTTTGCTCCAGAGCCTGTCCTTTGAGTCAGCCGAGACTTTGATAAGAGTGGGTGGTTCATTCAGTGCTCAAAGAGCATCCTCTCTGCCCCTGTCCTGCTCTCTTCCCTTCCTCTGTGTCTTGTTTCCTTGGGGAGCCTTGTTCTTGGCTATTTTAGCCTTGAGGAAGTGGCTGATCCAGCACAATTCCCTGGGACTGGGTCACAGATTCCAGCTTTGCTTTAGGCACCGAGGCTTGTGGAGCTCTGCCCTCTCCAGATTCCAAAGCTTGTTGACCTTATCAGCCTCACAAATCGGGTTTAGGTCGGGAGGAACTTCAAAGCTCCTCGTGTCCCACCCCCTGCCATGGGCAGAGACACCTTCCACTATCTCAGGTTGCTCCAAACCCCTTGCAGCCTGGCCCTGGACAATTCCAGGAATAGGTCTGGTCAACCTTGTGCAGCCCCTGACTGTACCACAGCCTTTAATTGGTGCCTGGTAGGAGCTCTCTGGCCACACACGTGGATTTTGGGATTGTGGAGGAGGCAACATGTCCCAGGGCAGGAGCACATCCTTGGAGAGGAGCTGGTGTCCCTGCAGCTGCTACAGGAGCAGAGGAGCTCCATGAAGGGTGATCCACAGCTTCCTCCAGCCCTGGCAGGGTTACCCCTCCTGCGTTGCCAGGAACACACGTGGGAAGCACCAAGCCAGGAGCCCTGATGGTCTGAGCTTGGCAGAGAGCACACTCGTGCTGGCTGGGGGAGGGCAGGTGTGTGCTCCTGCTGGCACAGGCTGGCACGGGGGCAGAGGGAGCTGTCCTTTGGCTGCTCTTGAAGGGACACTGAGGAGCTGCTGTGCCCAAGGAAATGGTGCAGCCCGGGGTGCTGTTAGAGGACTGGGGTGGGACTGGAGATGTTTTCCTGGGGGTGCTGGTGACAGGGGTGCAGGAGCCCCACGGCCCCGGGCTGTGCCAGCTCTGGGGGGACAGCAGGGCCAGGGCAGTGCCCGGGGCTGGAGCAGCAGGAGGGGCTGGGGGAGCTGGGGGGGCTCAGCCTGGAGCAAAGGAGGCTCAGGGGGCACCTGGTGGCTCTGCAAGTCCCTGCCAGGAGGGGGGAGCCGGGGGGGGTCGGGCTGTGCTCCAGGAACAGGGCCAGGAGCAGAGGGAAGGGGCTCAGGTGGGACAGGGCAGGGCCAGGGGGCACATGGGGAGGGATTTGGGGCTGGAAAGGGTGGGCAGGGCCTGGCAGGGGCTGCCCAGGGAGGGTTGGAGTGCCCAGCCCTGGAGGTGCCCAAGGCAGGAGTGGCCGTGGCACTGAGTGCTCTGGGCTGGGCACAGGGTGGGCACGGGGCACAGGGTGGGCTCTGGGGGCTGGGGGGGCTTTTCCCACCTGAAGGATTCTGTAGCTCTGTACCTTCTGCAGCAGGAATTCTTCGGGTGTAGCTGTTGTGCCTGTAGGGACAAACTCAGCTGAGCTGGGAAGGAAGGAACAGATCCATCCTGTGTAGGTGCCGTGTTCCTGCAGTGCTGAGGTTCCCCCGAGGTTGGACAGGTCCCAGGTGTGTCCAGCTCTCCTGGTTTGCCATCCTGGTGCAGCTGGTGGGTGCTGCTGGCAGGTGGAGCCCTCAGTGTCAGAGATGAAGTGCTTGTCCTGAGGCCATGGAGCAGGATGTGTGTTGCCCTCCTGGAGCAAAGCAAACCAGGGGCTCTGCTCTGCTCTGGTGGGCGCTGAGTGTCCTCTGTGAAGCCCCAGAGCTCTGTTCCTGTCCAGGACTGGATGTCCCCTGCCAAGGAAGCTGCAGCTTCCAAGGGGAAACCTTGCAGTTGAATGCCAGAGGTCAGATTCTAAAACCTGCCTGCAGGTCACCTTCTGGCCAGGTTCTGGACAACCTTCTGCTGTGAATTTATGGGAAGGGGGGAAAATGAGACCCACTAGAACATTTACAGAGGTGTCTGCTCCTGTTTTGCTTTCTCTGCTGAAGACAAACTTTTCATGAGGGCCTGGAGTGGCAGGACAAGGGGGAATGGCTTCCCAGTGCCAGAGGGCAGGGAGGGATGGGATATTGGGAAGGAATTCCTGGCTGGGAGGGTGGGCAGCCCTGGCACAGGGTGGGCAGAGCAGCTGTGGCTGCCCCATCCCTGGGAGTGTCCCAGGCCAGGCTGGACAGGGCTTGGAGCCCCCGGGCTGGTGGGAGGTGTCCCTGCCCAGGGCAGGGGGTGGCACTGGATTGATTTAAGGTCCCTTCCCACCCAGACCACCGTGGGGTGTGGTGATGGTGGCTGAAGGCCCAGTGCTGCAGCTCCACGTGTCCTGGCAGTCCCAGCAGCTCCCCTGGCTCTCTGGATTCCAGTCACATCCCCTTCCTTCTCTGCAGCCTTTCCTCAGCCAGTGCTGTCTGAGCTGCTGGTGATTCCACCTTGTCCAGCTCCAAAGGCATCCTGCTCTGGACTGGTGTCTTCTGCTGTGATGGACCCACTGGTGACTCTTCCCAGAGCTGTGATCCCTTTGTGGCTCTTTGATCCAGGTCCTTTAGGAGCAGGGAAGGTCCTTGAGTGGTGAGTGTTGTGCAGGAGGCTCTGGCCCTGGGGGAGGCTCTGCTCCTGTTTCCCTGCAGGTACAAACCTCTGTTGTGGTGTCACCTGGACCTGGGGCATTGCCCTCAGGAGTTGTGGGCTGGGGGAGATGCCAGGGAAGGAGTTGTGGCAGTGCCACTCCTCACCTGTGGCATGGCAGTGATGCAGAGGGCAGGCAATGCCACGGGTTGTGTCTGAGTCCAAAGGTGGCACGGGCTGGGGGCTCCCTCCAGAAGCTCCTGCAGCGAGTCTGAGTCCAGCAAGAGGAAGTTGAAGTGAGACTTGGGAAGAGCCTTTTATTGCAAAATTGCTGCTCAAACCTTTCCATTCTGTGTCCTGGTGTCTGAGCAGGAGCAGGTGGTGGCCTTAAGGGACCTAAAGTTGCAGTAGTATAGATGCCACCTCCCTTTGGATGGTGGGAGTCCAGCTGGGGGAGCGTGCCATGGCCTCTGCTCCCTGTGGTGTGTGCTGGGCAGGCCCCAGCTGCACGAGATACTTCCCACATTTGACTACTCAAGTTATTAAAGGATTTTCTAACAGGAAAACAACTCCATTTCCAGTGTCAGTGGGAAAGCTCAGGACAGGCAACTGGCATCAGGCATTTCCAGTTGTTGTGGAAAGCACTTTTTCTCTGGATGCTCTTCTGCCTTTTCTGCCCCCTCCTTGCAGGTGGGAACCCAACTGCTGGTCCCGTGTCGTGTCCTCAGCCAGCCTCAAGAAATCCTGCTGGCTCCAGCCTCGGGCAGCAGATGCTGCTCCGAGGGGAACAGATGGCTGGGAGCTGTTCCTGGCAGGGATTTGGGGCTGCTCTGGGACTGGGAGCCCTGAGGAGCTCCGTGTTCACCCCCACTGCTGTGCCCCTGCAGCGAGGGCAGCAGCACGGGCAGGGGTTGGCTGCTGGGATGGGGCTGTGAGGCTCAAACCACCGCGGTGGAAAGGCCACTGCCTGCCCCCCAGACATGCAGCTCGGCTTCTCCTTAGGCTGAGGAGGAGGAGCAGCCCTGGAGCCCTCCTCTGGAATCACTTCACTCCTTCCCCAGGGCTCTTTTCATTGCTCTGAGACAGCGAGTGTTGTTTGTGTGTGCCTTCAAACACAGCCAGCTTCCCAGGGTGCTGCCTGGCTCTGCTGGAAGGAGGTCCAGGAGCCTCCCAGGCTCTGTGATTTCCAAGTTCGAGGTGTTTTCCTTCTTTCTTCTCCTGTTCTGTGATTAAATTCAGGGGTTTGAACCTCTGCCCAGCTTAGTGTGTCCCTTGCAGCTCTCGAGGTCTGAGAAGTGCCGTGGTGGGAGGAGACAGCAGCAATCCCAGCAGCAATCCCAGGATGAACTGGGAACTACCCAGCTCAGAGCCCTGGCTGAGCCTTCCCCCTGTGCTCAGTGATGAGATGAGGGATTTGTCCTGCTTTCCAGAGACACCTCTGACGTGTGCTCTGAGGCTGTGATGAGTGCCGAGCTGGTGCCATCCCTGGGACCTGCTCTGGGTGTGTTTGCAGCTCTTCATCCTGAGCAATCCTGACCCTGCTGCTGAAGTGCCGCTGCTTTCTGAGCAGTGGCCTTTGCTCTGTGGGTGTCAGAGGTAATGAACCATATTCTGGTGGGGAATTCCCAGACTCTGCCTTTAGCCACGCAGTCGTGGTGATGAAGGTCTTTGTGGCTGGGGACCTGCTGTGACTTCAGTCCCCAGGAGGAACTTAAAACCTCTTGTGTGTTTTTTATGAGATGACAACTCACCTGGGGCATGCAGCTTGTGACTGTATTGGCTCCACACCTGCCCTTGGACACTCCAGAGACCCAGGGGCAGCCACAGCTGCTCTGCCCACCCTGTGCCAGGGCTGCCCACCCTCCCAGCCAAGCATTCCTTCCCAGTATCCCCCCATCCCTGCCCTCTGGCACTGGGAAGCCGTTCCCTGTGTCCTGTCCCTCCTGGTTGGTGGGTTGAGCTCTGCAGAGGGTCTGTGGTCCTGCCAGTGTTTGCATCTCCCTGGTGGCTCAGGACCTCTGTGAGGAACAGCCCAGCCTGGAGGGGACGCTGCACCTCTGACCCTGCAGGGAGCACATTTTGGGATAGTCTCCTGGGAATGAATGCCCTTGGGGGAGCACAGGGATGTGGAGTTTTGCTTTTTTGATTCTGCCTTTTCTGCCCCTTCCCTCAGTTTTGCTCCCCAGGGTTCTGCTCTGATCCCTCCCTGCCCAGGCTGGAGGCTCATCCCTGTCAGATCCTCCTCTCACTGCAGCCCTGCCCTGGAGGTTCATCCCTGTCAGATCCTCCTCTCACTGCAGCCCTGCCCTGGAGGTTCATCACCCTGTGCTCACCATCTGTGCCTCCTGCAGCTGATCCCCTCCAGCTGCGGTGCCAGTGGTGGTGACCCATATTCCTGGGTATCTGGAGCTCCTGGCTGCAGCTGGCAGGGGCAGGCTGCTCCCCAGAGCCTGCCAGCCACACCAGGGGCTGCTCCACGTGCTGTATCCGTGGGGGAGTGATTCCCACTGCCCCAGTGTGATGATGGGATGGGGTCAGGACTCTGCAGGAGGGTGCTGGGGCTGGCTCAGAGTGTGTCCTGCCTGGAGCTGCTGGGCTGGAGAGTGAGACCTCACTGGAGTCCTGGCTGGGAGGGTGGGCAACCCTGGCACAGGGTGGGCAGAGCAGCTGTGGCTGCCCCTGGATCCCTGGGAGTGTCCCAGGCTGGGGTGGACAGGGCTTAGAGCCACCTGGCTGGTGGGAGGTGTCCCTGCCCATGGCAGGGGTGAGATGGGATGGATTTTATGGTCCCTTCCAAGGCAAACATTCTGGGAATCTCCCAGCTGGTGCCTGTGGGAGCCAAGGCTGTGAATGTCAGAGACTGTGGGCAGGGCAGGAATCTGGTTTTCCCAATGAATTTGCATGTACTGTGGGGCTTGAGAAGCAGGAAGAAGACTTCTGCTCAGGGTGATGGTTCCTCATGGAGGAGGAGGGCTTTGACCATGCCAGGACCCTGCATGACCTCTCCCAACAGGACAGACATTGAGGGGCTGGAGCAGCAGGAGGGGCTGAGGGAGCTGGGGGGGCTCAGCCTGGAGAAAAGGAGGCTCAGGGGGCACCTGGTGGCTCTGCAAGTCCCTGCCAGAGGCAGGGGGTGAGGCTGTGCTCCAGGAACAGGGCCAGGAGCAGAGGGAAGGGGCTCAGGTGGGACAGGGCAGGGCCAGGGGGGACATGGGGAGGGGCTGTCCATCCTGGCACAGCTGCCCAGGGCAGGGCTGGAGTGCCCATCCCTGGAGGATTTCAAAGCCCTGTGGATGTGGCACTTGGGGACACGGTCAGTGCTGGGGGGTGGTTGGACTCGATGGTGTCAGAGGATTTTTCCAACCCCACTCATTCCATGATTCTCTGCTGTGTTTTGAAGCATCTTTAATTGCTGGATGGCTAAAACCTGCCCAGGGAAGCCCAGGCAGGACGAGGCATGGTGCTGGTGTTGAAGCTGCAGGAGAGGCCAGCAGGTGGGACATCCACCTCCTTCCTGCTGTTCCCTACCTGCTGCTGCTCCTGGCTGGAGCCAAACCCGCTGGCTGGTGGTGGGTGCATCTCTGTCCTGCCAACTGCTCCATTCTGATGCCAGCTGAGAAGTGACCTTGGAAAAGACAAACAGGACGTGGGTTAATCAGTAGCATTGAGGGTGAGGTGACTCCTCACCCACCAGCCGAGTGTGGGCAGAGGGCACCCGTGCCTTGTTTGTCCTGGCACAGTTTTGCTCACAGGGCTGGGGGAGTGTTCTGCCTCCTGGCTTACTGGAGCCCGACGGGACAAGGTTCTGAGCCTCGTGCCCTCTTTGTGCTTGAGGAGATTTATGGGGAGCAGCCCATGGACTGGCTGGGGCTGTTCTGCTCATTGCGCTGACCGTGTGCCAACGTGGCCTTGTGGCCTGCAGCTGCCACGGGTGTGCCTGGAGGGGCTGGGAGCAGGATGGGCTGTGCAAACCCACCTCCTCCTGCCATCCCCAGTGCAGGTGGCTGTGCCTGGAGGGGCTGGGAGCAGGATGGGCTGTGCAAACCCACCTCCTCCTGCCATCCCCAATGCAGGTGGCTGTGCCTGGAGGGGGTGGGAACAGGATGGGCTGTGCAAACCCACCTCCTCCTGCCATCCCCAGTGCAGGTGGCTGTGCCTGGAGGGGCTGGGAGCAGGATGGGGTGTGCAAACCCATCTCCTCCTGCCATCCCCAGTGCAGGTGGCTGTGCCTGGTGGTGCTGTCCTCCCCCAGCCCCCCCTGAATCTGTCCCACCCCGACCTTGGGGATGTGGTGGCATTCTTCGGGTGTGCTGTGCAGGGCCAGGAGCTGCACTCTGTGATCCTTGTGGGTCCCCTCCACCTCGGGATGTTCCCTGGTTCTGTGGCAGGGCTTGGGGTGCCGCTGGCGCCGGGTAACCAGGGTACTGCCAAGTGGGGTTGTTGTTCCGGGGCAGGAAGGCTGTTAGCAGAGTCTGGGCTATAAATCTGTGGGTTTTCCCTCTCTGGACACAGAATTGGCTCTTCCAGCAGTGTCCTGGTTGCAGGATGGGTGTTTGCCAGCCCTTCGAGCCATTTGTGTCTGTAAATCCCGTAACGACTCCAGTCAGCTCGTCTGCGATGGCACCGCGGCCACCACACCTGGCTCTGGCACTTGGGGTGCCCTGTGGCTCCCTGGGGCCATCCTGGCACCAACAGGGCACGGGAGGCTCCATCCAGGTGCCAGTGGTAGGATTGTTGCTGCTGCCTTTGCTCTTTTCTGAAGGAGTTTCAGCCCCAGTCCCGAGGGAGCTGTCGGGGCTGGGTTGGCTCCTTCCTGCAGCCGTGAGGAGAAGCCGTGTCTGCAGACGTGGTGCTATCTGAGAGCAGGACCTGCTGCAAATGCCTGGCTGCGTTGGGAAGGAGACTCTGGGGTGGATGAAATTCCTTCTGTGCACTTCTCCTTTTCCTCTGACCTTGTCTGCCTGAAAACGAGGCAGAAATCCGAATCCAAGCTGGTGGGAACCGTTGGTTGTGGTGGAAAATCACCCCATGGAAGGATGTGAGTCACCAGAGCAGAGTGTGGAGACCCCAAATGCTGAAGTGACCCTGATTTGTGGTGGGGATGAGGTGAGGCAGTGACAGAGCCCACACACCACCAGGTGTTTCCCTCACAGCTAAAGAGGTGGAAGGGGCAACTTTAGGAATGTCTGTAGGGAAGAAACCCAGTGAGGAAAAGCAGCTGGGGAGGCTGGGCAGGGCAGAGGCTTTTGGGGTTTGTCCCTGGAAGCTCATTGGAATTCTGAGAGGGGCTGTGCTGGGACCCCAACACTGTCCAAAGGGGAGCAGCCAGCCCTGTGCTGGGACCCCAACAGTGTCCCAAAGGGGAGCAGCCAGCCCTGTGCTGGGTGGGCTGAGCACTGTCCCAAGTGCTACAGGAGAGCATCCAAAGTGCCACCAGGATGAGGAAGGGGCTGGAGGGGAAGCCACATGGGGAGGGATTGAGAACACTTGGCTCGCTCTGCTGGGGCAGAGGAGGCTGAGGGGAGACTCAGTGGGGTCTGCAGCTCCTGCTGAGGGGCAGCAGAGGGGCAGCCTCTGGACAATGGTTGGACAATGGGACAGGGACAGGGAGGGATTGTTGAGGTGTCCTGGGCAGGACCAGGAGCTGGATTGATGATCCTGGTGGGTCCATTCGAGCTCAGGGTATTCCACAATTCTGTGGTTTGTATCAACAAACCCCTGCAGAGCAGCTGCCCCCTCCCTCAAGAAATTGGTCTTTCAAGCTCTTTCAGTTCTGCAGTCAAAGTGGGGTCATGTGTGACCATGGGGAAAAACTGCTTATTGACTGTTATTCCCAGTCTTTGCAGGGAGAGGGAAAAGCTTCCCAGGACTTGGGCCTGGGAAAACTGTCCTGAGGTTCCTTCCAAAGGAGCAGAGGCTCCTGAGCTCCAGGCGTTGTGTGTTTGTTGTTCCAGGCTGTTTTGGGGATAATGAGATTAAATCAGCCTCTCCTCCTCCCCTGACTGATGGTTCAAATCCTATTACCTCATAAAGCCTTTGGAATTCTGCCCCCCAAAATCACGTTAAGCTGGGATGGAAATTCCTCGTGGCTGATCCCTCTGCTCCAGATGGCATCGACCTGGGGCTTTGGTGCTCCTTGCTCTGCAGCCCCCGTGGCATTGCTGGTGTGGGGATGGAAGTTCTGGGGCTACATCCTGGGATATGGACTGATCCAGCACAGAGAAGGCAGGGAAGGGCTGGAGGGGGGCACAGAAATCCTCGCCAAGGATGGGATTCACCCAGCTGGGTACAAGTGCTGTGAGATCAGAGCCCAGTGAGACCCAGCGGCCCTTCCTGGTCCTGGTGCCCATCTCGGGTTGTTGCTTTGCCCTTTCCCACCAGTTTCTTCCCAACTTTCAAAATAGGCCACTTCCAGTGAAAGGTGGGACTTGTGGACCAGGAGAGGAGCAGAGGAACAGCCCATGATGGGTGCAGTGACTGGGGGGTGGTGGGGACACAGAGTCCTTGCTGAGGGATTTCCTGTGACCTGCTGCCGAGGCCAGAGGAGGGCNGGGGTTAGACTTGGGTAGGTGCCCGTGCTGGGGGTGTGGGTGGGTGGCAGGGTTAGGGTCAGGCTGCTCTGCCCAGCAGTGAGTGCATGAACTGAGCAGTTCTGTAGCCTGTGGAAGTTTTCGGGGAATTCTTATCAAGGCTTCGGGAAGGGACTTTAGCCAGGGTGTGCTGTGCTTGGGAGGGCTGGCAGAGCAGATTGCAGCTCGGGCTGCTCTCAGGGGCCAAGTGATGGCAAAGTTCAGCTTTCTGACTGCAGGTTGTTTCCTGCCTTATCTCAGTCTTTGGGTTTCATTTCTGGTTTTATTTTCCCCACCACAACCACGCCCCGGGCACATCAGGTGTTGTAAAAGTGGTGGGACGAGGGGTAAGAGCTCTCTCTCCTCATTGCCCAAGCTGCCTCTGCAGAGATCTCAGCTCCTTCATGGGGAGCAGCCCCCTGAGACCCGTCCTGCTTGGAGCACCCCCAGGATTCCTGAGGTTCCCCCACCACCCCTGCACCCTTTGGAGGTGCCAGCTCCAGCTCTCTGGGCTGGACACAGGCAGAGGAGCAGGATGCTGGTCCTTCACCAGGCAGCTGCTTCCACCTGCTCTGCCCTTCCTGGATCAGAAACAATGCCTTGGGTCCTGCAGTCTGTCACTGTTGTGCTGTGATCCCTCTGCTGGTCCCAGTCTGCACCCCCACTTGCACTGGTGGGACTGGGAGCTCAGCTGAGAGCTCCAGTTCATGTTCTGTCCATCAGAGAACAGTCTCCTGTTTTGGGGGCCCCACCAAGGGGGCTCATCACTGTCCTCCTGCAGCCTTTGGGGGCCGAGCCAGGGAGGTCCCTGGACTCTCCAGGGTTGCTCAGCAGGAGCAGCTGTCCTTGGTGGGACAGTCCATTGCTGTGGGACACGGGGCTGTCACTTGGACAAGTGCCACCAGGCCTGTGCTGTGCCCTTGGGGTGCAGGAGGCTGCATGTCCTTGGGTGTCCTCCCACCTTCCCAAACCCCCTGGTGCTGCTCTTCTCCTGGCACCGCTCCGTGTGCAGGGAGGGCAGGTGTGGGATGTGCCAGGAGCTGCCTCTGCAGGGCTTTGGCTGCTGGAGCTAGAGGTCCTTTTTGGGTTGTTCACACCGTTTTTGGGGAGATTCCACCCTTGACCAAGTGTTGTTGCAATGCCAGACTCAGGTGGTCGTGGTCCTCCCAAAGCTGAGTGTTCCTGGCACTGCTGTGGCAGGACAAGGAGTGCTGGGTACAAAATGAAAGAGGGAGAATTCCGGTTGGATGTTGGGAAGAAATTCTTTGCTGTGAGGCTTTGGGTCTGTCCCCGTGGGAAGGTGAAACACCGGGACAGGTTGTGTTCACCAGCTCTGGCAGCTTTCAAGGCCACATTGGATAAGTGGGATAGTGGGAGGTGTCCTTGTCCATGGTGGAGGGGAAGGGACCGGGTGGTCTTTAAGGTCCCTTCCAACCCCATAACCTTCTCTGATGACTTTCCCTGGTGTTTCTGGAGCCCTGAGTGTGTTTTGTGTCCCTTTTGTTCCCAGTACAGCGCCGTGGACAGCAACCCCCTGTCCCTGTACGTCATGCATCCCTTCTGGAACACCATCGTCAAGGTGAGCCTGGTCCTGCCCCCTGGGGACAGCAGGGTCACCTCTGTGACCCCCTCAGCTGCTTCCTCGGTGGTGCCACCAATGCCCAGGGGCTGCCTGCTGCCTGGGGGGCTCTGGGTGCTCCCCACAGTGTTGGCCAACACCCATCCTCCCTGTTCTCACGAGTTCCTCTCTTCTGCTGCTGCTTTCCCACAGATCTTCCCCACCTGGCTGGCCCCAAACTTGATAACGTTCTCTGGCTTCCTGCTGCTTGTCTTCAACTTCTTCCTCATGGCATACTTCGACCCGGACTTCTACGCCTCTGGTAAGGCTGTGTGTCCTGGGGTGGCTGTGGATCTGCCCCCCGCTCCGCTGGGAATCCTGGGCTGTGCTGCTGAGGCCTCTGGGTCTGGGCCTCCCCGAGGCACTGGGACAGAGCAGGGGCTTGAACTGGCTGTGCTTCCTGACAAGGACTTGTCTGGATACACCCCCTTCCCTCCGGCTGCCAGGGGAACGGGCGGCAGCTGGGAGAGGGGGGAGCAAACAGGCATCTTGGGTAGGACTTGGCTCTTCCTACAGGACAGAAAACAACCCAGTGCCCTTGTTTTAAAACTCCAGGGTCCTGTGGGAAACACTGCTTCCCTGGGATCAGCAGGCAGAGCCTTGTTCTTCTCACCCAGCTCACTGCAAAACACTCCCCCGTGGCCAATTCATGAGGCCAAATCCTTTCTCAGCTTCCCTGTGCACAGCTTTAAACTTTCTGAACCTTTTAACAATGCCCATGTTCATCTGTCTGGGATTCCAAAGGTTCAGCTGTGTCCCTTTCCTCATGGAGCTGTCCCAGGGAAAGGATTAATGCAGAATGATAACTCTCAGTACCTTCCTCCACGTGTTTCTCTCTCCCTTTGCCCCTTCCAGCTTTGCTTTAGGTTGCTCAGGAGAGTCCTTATCATTCACCTAAACTGGGCCCATCATCAAAACTCAGTTAAGTGGGAAAAGTCCTGGATTCTTGCCCTTGCCTCTGTTGGAAGGTAGGGAAGTCCAGGCTGTTCAAAGCCTGGGTGGCACTGGGGGCTGTTTGTCAAGATTTGGGCCGTGGTTTGGTCCATGAGCCACAGGAAGAAAAGCTGACAGTAGGTGAGGCTGAGAATCCTCAGGACATCAGGCCCCCAGAGTCATGGCAGTACAGAATGATGTGGTTGGAAGGGACCTTCAAGATCCATCCCATCCCCCCCCTGCCATGGGCAGGGACACCTCCCACCAGCCCAGGTGGCTCCAAGCCCTGTCCAACCCGGCCTTGGACACTGCCAGGGATCCAGGGGCAGCCACAGCTGCTCTGCCCACCCTGTGCCAGGGCTGCCCCCCCTCCCAGCCAACAATTCCCTCCCAGTATCCCCCCCATCCATCCCTGCCCTCTGGCACTGGGAAGCCATTCCCTGTGTCCTGTCCCCCCATCCCCTGTCCCCAGTCCCTCTCCAGCTCTCCTGGAGCCCCTCCAGGCTCTGCAAGGGGCTCCAAGATCTTCCCAGCTCCTTCTCTTCTCCAGGCTGAACATCCCCAGCTCTCCCAGCCTCTCAAAAATTAATGGGCTTTGGAAGGGTGGAGAAGCTCATGCTGTGGGACCATTTTGTATGTCCCTCTTGGAAAGAGAACTTTTCCTTGTGCTGATGGAGCCTCCAGAACCTTGTGCCTTCCTTTTCCTTGGATGGTTTTGTGGATGTGACCCTCCCTTTGCTGCTGGAAAGGCACATCCTGCTGCTGTGAGGAAACAGGAGGTGGCATTTCATGGAATCCCTGTTCCCCCAGGAGACCTCCCTGTGCCCTCCCTGCTGGTTTCCAAGGCTCCTTTGGTTCCCTGGCTGCAGCCAGCTGTGCCAGCCCTGCCAGGGCTCTGCTGGAGGAGGTGGAGGGGCCATCCAGGAGCAGCTCCACTTCCATTGGCAGGATGGGACTGGAGACTGGATGGGGAGTCCTGGCGTGTCCCCGTGGAGCCAGGGAACTGCCACATCTCCAGGAGGCTCCACCTGATGCTCTGTGAGCAAGGGATTGAGGAGAGCCATCTGCACACAGTTCCTTGGCATTCCAGCAGGGCTGCAGCTGCCGGCCCCAGTTCTTAGATGCCACGATTTTGGGGATCTGAGGACAGAGGAGGAGTAACTCCTGGAGGGATCAGAGCTCAGTGCCATGGTTTAATGAGCTGCTGTTGAGCAGCTCTGCCATCACATCCTGAGAAGTTCCCATCCCAGCTTTGCTCTTTGAGCTGTGCAGGTGCTTTGCCTTGGTTCTTGAGGCGCTGCCTCTTGGGCCAGATAAACCCCCTGGAGGCACATCCTGAGCAGTCCTGACCCAGCTCCGTCTGATCCCTGCAGCTCCTGATCACCAGCATGTTCCCAACGCAGTGTGGATCGTTGTGGGGCTCCTCAACTTCATGGCCTACACGTTGGGTAAGAGATTTCCTGGTGGGTTGTGGCCACCTGGTCGTGCTGTGGCTGTGCCCTCCAAGCCCCCAGGGAAAGGCTGGATTCTGTGCTCCTGCCAGGCACTGATCCAGCTGCTGCTGCACCTGCTGGAGCAGCTTCTGGGAGCTGCTGTGCAAAGTGGAGAGAGGGAAATTGTCCCAGAGCAGCTGATGGGGAAAGGAGGAAACTGGAACTGACTTGGAGATAAATCATGAAATTCTCTCTTCACTCTGCTTTAAATAATCCCAGGATGGTTTGGATTGGGAGGGAACTTAAACCTCATCCCATCCCACCCCTTGCCATGGGCAGGGACACATTCCACCAGCCCAGGTGGCTCCAAGCCCCGTCCAACCTGGCCTTGGACACTCCCAGGGATCCAGGGGCAGCCACAGCTGCTCTGCCCACCCTGTGCCAGGGCTGCCCACCCTCCCAGGGAAAGATTCCTTCCCAATATCCCCATCCCTGCCCTCTGGCACTGGGAATCCCTTGTGCCTTGTCCTGTCCCTCCATCCCTTGTCCCACACCCCTCTCCTGGAGCCCCTTTAGGCACTGGAAGAGGCTGCTTTAAGTGACACAAACAAACACAAGGCACTAAAGGTGACCTTGGCAGTGCTGACCTTCCAGGCTGCCGGGGGCGGGTGGGGGTCCCCCCGCTCTGTGGGGCTGACCAGGGGAACTCCCTGTTCCTTGTCCCCTCCCAGATGGAGTGGATGGGAAGCAGGCACGAAGGACCAACTCCAGCACCCCTCTGGGAGAGCTCTTTGACCACGGCCTGGACAGCTGGGCCTGTGTCTACTTCGTGGTCACCGTCTACTCCACCTTCGGCCGCGGCTCCACCGGCGTCAGCGTCTTCGTGCTCTACCTCCTGCTCTGGGTGGTCCTGTTCTCCTTCATCCTCTCCCACTGGGAGAAGTATAACACAGGCATTCTCTTCCTGCCCTGGGGATATGACATCAGCCAGGTGGTAAGTGCCCACCGCAGCCCCCAGCTGGGGGGGTGTGAGGGAGGCAGGAGCTCTGCTGGTCCCCAGAGCCTTGTCAGTGGGATCGCAGCCCGTGGAGGTGGGCTATCCATGGAAAACGAGGTTGGAAGGGGGGCATTGCCTTGTCTTTCCTCTCCCCGGTCCCAAATGCATATTCTGGCCCCCTGAATTGTTGCTTTAGGTGGGTTCCTGCGTGGTGCCCGTGGGAGTACATTGAAGCCTGGAAGTTTGGGATGCCTTTTGGCACTCTCAGGATGTGTGCCTAAACCGCAGAGGAGTTAATTGGCTTGTTAATTGCTGTGCCTGGAGCAAAGTTTTCTGGGGAGGTGCCCCCACATTCCTGGTACGTGGGAAATGAGTGTTGAGACCGATGGTGATGGACCTCTTGGGGTGTCCATCCCTCTTGGAGGAATTCTCTGCAGGAAGCTCTTTCTGAAGAGACCCGGGCTGAGACAGGACTCCAGGACTGCTGGCAGAGCCTCCCACCAGCCCAGGCTGCTCCAGGCCCCATCCAACCTGGCCTTGGACCCTTCCAGGGATGGGCCAGCCACAGCTTCTCTGGGCACCCTGTGCCAGCATTTTACCACCCCCATTGTAAAAAAGCTTCTTCCTTCTATCTAATTACCCTCTGTCTATTTTATTTATCTTCTGGCTTATCAGATGCTGGGTGGGAAATACAACCAGATGGAAGGAGAGTGATTAATGCAGCTGCATTGCAATGATCACCTCTCCTAGTAAAGGACCCTGGAGGTGACTCCCCATCTACTCTCTGACCCCTCTCTGCTGAAGTGTTGCTGAAGCCCAGTGCCTGCAGCAGGAGCCGGGGGGCTGAGCTGCCCTGCAGGGTGTGCCACCCCTCAGGGCCTGGTGCAGCTGCAGGGTCCCCTGGGAGCTGTTGGCCTGTGAGCCAACAGCTGAGGGATGAGAAAGAGTCCCTGAGTGAGCCCTCCAGGGTCACTGGAACTTGTGGTGTGAAACCTGTCCCTGTGCTTGGGGCACGCCCTGAGTTGCAGCTCTGCAGGGGCAGCCTGGCTGCTGGTCCTGCCCTTCTCAGGGGGTCACTGAGGTTGGCACTGCCCTCTGAGACCATCCACTCCAACCATCCCCCAGCACTGCCAGGGCCACCAAGGGCCATGTCCACAAGTGCCACGTCCACAGGGATGTTCAGCCTCTCCAGGGATGGGCACTCTGCCACTGCCCTGGGCAGCTGTGCCAGGATGGAATAGCCCTTCCCCACGTGCCCCCTGGCCCTGCCCTGTCCCACCTGAGCCCCTTCCCTCTGCTCCTGGCCCTGTTCCTGGAGCACAGCCCGACCCCCCCCGGCTCCCCCCTCCTGGCAGGGACTGGCAGAGCCACAAGGTGCCCCCTGAGCCTCCTTTGCTCCAGGCTGAGCCCCCTCAGCTCCCTCAGCCCCTCCTGCTGCTCCAGCCCCTGCCCTGCACACGCTGCAGCCCCTCCAGAGCTGGGCACAGCCCTGGAGGGGTGCCAGCACAGGGACAGCACTGCCCTGGCCCTGCTCACAGCTCACACTGTTACACCTCACAGCGTGGGATGTGTGTGGGTCTGTTCTGTGTTCCCCCTGCCCCAGCTGGGGAGCACTGAAGGTGCTGCAGCCCAGCTGGGTGTCCCTGGGGCTGCCTGGCACACACGTGGTGTTGGAGCCCGGGGGCTCCCAGCCTTGCCCAGCACTGTCCTCACACCTGCTTGTCCTCTGCTTTCTTTCAGACCATTTCAATTGTCTACATAGTGACAGCCTTTGTGGGAGTTGAGGCCTGGTATGCACCTTTCCTGTTTAATTTCTTATATAGAGACCTATTCACTGCAATGATTATTGGTAAGGAGCTCCGTGTTGAAGCCTCTTTTACACCCCACCTTTGTACCTAAAGCCAGTGTCGATGCCATGCTAATGCTGCCCTTTGCTGCCCTGGGCCCTTGTTGGGGGGGCTCGTGGTGGGTGTTCTCACAGCCTGCCCCTGCCAGGACTGCCAAACACTGTGGGCTCTGCAGGGTCACCTTGGACAACCTTGTTCCCCTCTGCCTGGGCTGCCCTCCCACAGCACGAGCTCAGTTGGCAGGGGGAGCCCCGGGGGTGTTCGGGGGATGAAGCCAGTGTGGGCAAAGCAGAGTTTGTAGGAGATAAAGCCCCACGTGCAGGTGGGGACCTGGCACCCAGTGGAGCCCCCCGGCCTTTGGAGGGCTGGTTTTGGGGGGTCAGGGCACTTGTTTGGCCTCTGCAGGGTTTCCTCAGCCCAGAGCACACACACTGCCTGGGAGGGAGGGTGCAGCCATGGGGGTGGGTGGGTTCCTGCTGTCCATCCACCCACCTAAACACTGAGGAATAACAATAATAATAATAATAATAATAAAATTGAGGCCCAAGTCCAGCCTTTCCTTCTTGTGGTCAGTCAAAAGAAGCCACTGCAAAGAGTAGAGCTGAGCTGACGTTGTTTAATGCCATTTGCCTCCTTCACAAGTTCCTGTTCAGTTTGTTTTCTGTGTTCTTGGTAATTATTTAATTTCAGGTTGATTGGTGTGTTAAGTCTAATGCTTGCACTTTCATCAGGTGGATGTTCTGAGCTTTCCTTTGGCAGCCACGTAGCTGAACATATGAATGAGAAATGTGCCTTTCCAATGTCAGAATCAGAGCCCAGTGCCCACAGACCCTAAAACTTAACATATGAATGAGAAATGTGCCTTTCCAATGTCAGAATCAGAGCCCAGTGCCCACAAGGGCTGGATTTGGGGAGGAGTTGGGTTATTAAAGCAGGAATATTTCCAGCTCTGTTAAAATATCCCCCCTGCTGGATAAGCAGGGCAGGAGTTGTGCTGGGCTATCATGGATACTGTGGTGGATGGTTCTGAGTGGGGTCTGGATTTTTCAGTCATTTAAGTGGTTTGTATCATTTATCAAGGCAAATGTGAACTTTCTGGCACTGTGGGAAGGGTTTGCACACAGCAGCAGAAATTGCAGGTTATTGTGAAGACTGAAAATCATTGTGCTCAGCCAGGTCACTTGTGGAGTTTGCACTTGCCTCATGTCTCCGTGGAATGTGTTATAATCAAGATTGGTGCCTGTTTAAAGCACAATACGAGGCTCATTCATGCAGCTGTTTCACAAATGGAAATGTCTTTAATTTATAGCAGACTTGAACTTTTAATTACAGCTCTTGGACTAGAGTTAGGAGCACCTGCTTCTGAATGTGCCAAGCTGTTCCTGGGGCACCCTCAGGGCTATTTTTGTTGCCAGGACCTCCAAGCAGAGCCCACCATGTCCTGGGCTGCTCCTGTGGCTCCCTCTGCCAGGGGCACTAACGTGGCTCTTTCCTCTTCCAGCCTGTGCCCTCACGGTGACGCTGCCCATGAGTCTGTACAACTTCTACAAGTGAGTCTGCAGAATCCCACGGTGGTTTGGGGGGGAAAGGACTTGAAATGGATTCAGTCCCACCCCTGCCATGGGCAGGGACACCTTCCCCTATCCCAGGTTGCTCCAAGCCCCATCCAGCCTGGCCCTGGACATTTCCAGGGATCCAGGGGCAGCCACAGCTGCTCTGCCCACCCTGTGCCAGGGCTGCCCACCCTCCCAACATCCCATTTATCCTGTCCCTCTGGCACTGGGAAGCCATTCCCCGTTGTGCTGTCCCTCCATCCCTTGTCCAAAGTCCCTTTCCAGCTCTCTTGGAAGCCCCTCAGGTATTTGTTAGAGGCAGGACCAGGGATCTCTGATTCCAGGTGGATCTCTGTGATTCCCTGTGGATCTCTGTGATTCCCTGTGCATCTCTGTGATTCCCTGTGGATCTCTGTGATTCCCTGTGCATCTCTGTGATTCCCTGTGCATCTCTGTGATTCCCTGTGGATCTCTGTGATTCCCTGTGCATCTCTGTGATTCCCTGTGCATCTCTGTGATTCCACGTGGATCTCTGTGATTCCACGTGGATCTCTGTGATTCCCTGTGCATCTCTGTGAGTCCAGGTGGATCTCTGTGATTCCCTGTGGATCTTTGTGATTCCCTGTGCATCTCTGTGATTCCAGGTGGATCTCTGTGATTCCCTGTGCATCTCTGTGAGTCCATGCATTTTCCTTTCTTTCCTTGTGTTCCAGGGCCTATAAAAACAACACCTTGAAGCACCACTCTGTGTATGAAATCCTGCTGCCCCTCGTGTCCCCAGTGCTGCTGTTCCTGCTCTGCACCACGTGGATCTTCCTGTCCCCAAGTGACATCCTGGAGGTCCAGCCCAGGCTCTTCTATTTCATGGTTGGAACAGCCTTTGCCAACATCTCTGTAAGCAGCTTTGCATTTACCCTTGAGAAACCAGAGAATCAGTTTGAGTGCCCCCTCTGTGCTGTGAACAGCAAAGTGCTGAAAGGAAAGCAGTTCCTGCTTCCTTTGGGGGATAAATGTAATATGGGAGGGGCTCGTTTTTAGTCAGAACTTGATTAGGTGCATTGTCACAGAATTGCAGAATCTTTGAGGTTGGAAAAGGCTTTTAAGATCATCAAGTCCAACCACCCCCCAGCCCTGCCAAGGCCACCCCAAACCCATGTCCCCAAGTGCCACATCCACAGGGATGTTCAGCCTCTCCAGGGATGGGCACTCCAGCCCTGCCCTGGGCAGCTGTGCCAGGATGGAACAGCCCTTTCCAACATCCCCCCTGCCCTGTCCCACCTGAGCCCCTTCCCTCTGCTCCTGTTCCTGGAGCACAGCCCGACCCCCCCCGGCTCCCCCCTCCTGGCAGGGACTTGCAGAGCCACCAGGTGCCCCCTGAGCCTCCTTTGCTCCAGGCTGAGCACCCCCAGCTCCCTCAGCCCCTCCTGCTGCTCCAGCCCCGAGCACTGCCCTGGCCCCGAGAGGTTCCCCGTGCCCTCGGGATGGGCAGCCCGGTGCTCGGGGGGCTGAGGCTGTGCCCCTGTGCCCGCAGTGCCAGCTGATCGTGTGCCAGATGAGCAGCACTCGGGTGCAGCCCCTGCACTGGATGCTGCTGCCCATCGGGGCCGTGCTGCTGCTCGTGCTCTCGGGGCTGGCCCCGCTCAGCGAGCCGCTGCTGCTCTTCCTGCTCACGGCCTTCCTCACCCTGGCTCACATCCACTACGGCGTGCTCGTGGTAGGTGACCCCCCGGGGAGGGGGGGACGGCCGGGGGGGGCCGGGCCGGGCTCCTGGGGCAGCCTCGGGAGGGCTGTGGGGTCACCCGGGGGGCTGCTCTGCCCTGGGCTGTGTCCTCTGAGCTGCCAACAACTCAGGGAGTCCCAGGATGGGCTGGGTGGGGAGGGGACCCTAAAGCTCATCCCATCCCACAGCCCCTGCCCTGGGCAGGGACACCTCCCACCAGCCCAAGGGGCTCCAAGCCCCGTCCAGCCTGGCCTGGGACACTGCCAGGGATCCAGGGGCAGCCACAGCTTCTCTGCCCACCCTGTGCCAGGGCTGCCCACCCTCCCAGCCAGGAATTCCTTCCCAATATCCCATCCATCCCTGCCCTCTGGCACTGGGAAGCCATTGTGCCTTGTCCTTTTCCCAAGTCCTTCTCCAGCTCTTTTGGAGCCCCTTTAGAGCTGGAAGGGGCTCCAGGTCTCCCAGTGAGGTCTCCAAGGTGTTGGAAGAGTGGGGGTGGAGGAGGGATGTCCCTGGCAGGGAAGGTGGGAGCACTGGAGCTGCAGGGTCACCTCTCCTGCCATGAGGGCTCTGTGGAGATCCACGCACTGGTTTGCTCCCTTGCTCTGCCTGGCTCACTGAGTTTGATTAAGAGAGAAAACAAACTTTGGGAAGCCCTGAGTCCCATCAGGAGTGCCCCAGGAAGCTGCTGTGGAGGGAGGACAAGGAGCCCCGTGTGTCCCCTGGCAACCTGAGGACACCCCCTTGGGAGGCCCTTCTGGGAAGCCCAGTCCTGAAGTGGGGCCTCCAGAGCCAAGTCCCAGCTGTAATTACAGCAAAGGCATAACAGCCAGGGTGGCTGCTCTGCCAGTTAGTGTAATGAGGCTTCTGGGCAGGAAGGATTGCAGTTCCTAAGAAGCTTAAATAAATTTGGTCTTGGAAGCACAGCCAGAGATGGGACTGACTGGGTGGTGAGATCCTCCTGCCCAGGTTTGCCCATCCCCTCCCTGGAGCTTCCAGTGCTCTTCTTCCCTGAGGCTGGTCCCCTCCTCCCAACTTTCCAGGGCCCACCTGGCTCTTCTGCCAGGACAAAAGTCAGTTCCAGCTGAAGAGCCCTTAAAGGCTTTGTGAGTGGGGCACGATCCCAAACTGCTCTGAATGTGGGAGCAATGATTAGGAATAAACCCTCTGTGCCCAGCTCAGCCTCCTTCTGCAGGAAGCAAAGTATCCAGCCCCAGTTTGAAGGGATTCAGGGATTCTTCACAGAGATACCTGAGGTGATCAGATGAATTTAAGCAAAGTAGTACAGGTAATGCTGGGAGGAGCAGGGTAAAATCTGAGGGTAAAATCCTGCAGGGCAGGGTTCAGGGCAGCATTCCTGACTCCTGCCCCTGAGGAGGGCAGGAACAGAAGTGGGACTGATTCCAGGCAGCCCAGGCTGTTATTTGGGAAGATGTAGGGAGGGAGCAAGGCTGCTCCCTCTGGAGCCAGCACCCGGCCAGCCCCAGGGACAGGGCTGGGCAGGACATGGATCCACGGGGAGCCTGCAGGGGGGGCACAGGGGGTGCAGGAGGGTGGCAGGGGCTTTGGACAGGGAGAGCAGGTCCCTCCTGCCCCCTCCCAGCCTGGCTGACCCCGTGCCCTGTCCCTGTCCCCAGGTGAGCCAGCTGAGCAGGCACTTCAACATCCGGCCCTTCTCCCTCAAGAAGCCCACCCCGGACTGACTAGGGCTGGAGGAGGAGAGAGTGGGGCTGTGCTCTGCAGAGAGACTGTAAATACCTGCTGCACACACCTGTAAATACTTCAGCATCACCACAGATCCAAACCACCCCTGGACACACAGCAGGGCCAGGACAGGCTGTGCTGCACAGGCCCTGCAGGCTGGGGGTGGTGGGGGCAGCTGGAGCAGGACGAGCCTTCCAGGTCACTGTTGCTGTATCTCAGACCAGCTGAATGTTCCTGCTGAAACTTCCAACTGCAGCTCGTGCTCAGGTAAAGCTGGTTGGGGATGCAAATGCTTTACCTGAGCAAAGCACCTGGGCCTGGCACCGAAGCCAACTCGGGGCTGGTTTGTCCAAGGGCAGGGGAACATCCTGGTGGTCGGGGGCCTTGCTGGCTGTCCCTGAGCCTGCTGGACAGCCCTTGTCCTGGACTGGTACTTTGGGAGCAGGTGGGGACAGTTCTCCCACAGTCTGTCCTGCCTTCCTGCATTTGGGCAAATATTGCACCTTTTTGTTTTTCAAGAAGGGGGGAAAACCCAAGACACACACAAAACTTAGAGTTAAATCCTAATTGAAGGGGACTTAAAAAATCAGGGCTCGGTTTCCTGTGAGAGTGGGAACGTGGCTTTTGCCTGCCCTGCTCGAGCTGTGGGTACCTGGGACCACATCTCTGCCTGTTCCTCCTGTCCCTCTGTGTTCCCAGTCCCTGTGTGGGGTCTGGGCTCCCAAAGGCCACGGAAGTGGCTGAGCCCCCCTGTGCCCCCAGCAGGGCTGTGCTGGGGTGGGTCGGCTCTGGGGGTGCTCAGCTGCCTGGCTGCTCCCCTGGCCTCCCCAGCAGCACCTGGAGCAGCACCCCAAGCCTGGTGCTGGCACTGTGTGCACCTGCAGGGCGCTCACAGCGGGTGGGCTGTGCTGGAGCCCTCCCAAATCCCACCGTGTCTTTGTCCCCAGTGGCCACGTGTCTCCTCCAGGGATCTCTTTGTTTACTGTCCACTTGTCCAAGACGTGTGTGCATTGGTTTGATTTTTTTAATTTGTTTTATAATTGAGTTTGAGTGGGGTGGTGAAGACTGAATGCTGATTTTCTTTCCTGTTGGCTTGATTTAATGAAGAGCTGTGCTTGAATGAAGAGTGTAGCTAAAAGCCAGGCTCTGGACCGGCTGCATCCGGAAGAGAACAGGCACAGCAGAGCTGCAGGTGTGACTGCCATGGGAACAAAGTCCTTCACACACTGATTATTGTGCAACGTGGGGCCTAACAGCTCGGGCAGAGCATTTTCCTTCTGCAGGTGGAGCCTCCTGCTGCTTTAGGAAGCCTTCAACGTGTAGGTTACAACAAGTAACTACTATTTAATGCTTTTTCTTTTGTGAATTGGAATCACTGACATGCAGATGACGAGACTTGAAACCCTGAGGTTGAGCTCACGAGTTCTTGGGGCACAACTCAGGGTCACTTGGCCACCCCTTGGTCAGCCCATGGTCACACTACAGCCTGTGAGGGGCACGTGGGGCTTTCCCCGGGGCTGAGGAACGAGCAGGTCCCTCCCCGGGGCTGCCACCCACTCTGGATGTCCCTGTGCTCACGTGTCTGTACAACTGTGACGTGGCTGGGAAAGGGGTGGGTGGTTTTCAGAGTTTATTTAATAAAGTAGCTTCCTCCCATCCATTTTACTGATGATGTACTGAAAAAACCCTCAGAGGACAAATGAACCGGGCTGCACTTGAGTTTTTGACTCCTGCTGTTTGATGAAATGTAATTATGGAGATAAATTTAAGTCCTGCTCGCACAGAATCAGAGGGAACCTTAAACTGGGACACCGTTCCCTGGGACACGTGTGGATGGCAGAGCTGGGCTGGCAGCACTGGCAGAACAAGGGGGTTGGATGATTTCCTGTCTAGTTTTGTGTTTGCAGGGCCAGGGAGGAGCTGAGCTGTTCCTCAGGCTTTCAGCTGAGCTCTGAGCTCCCAAACCTGGCACTTGTCTTGTCCTGTCCCTTCCCACAGGCATCCCTGAGGACTGGGATGCTGCTGATGCTGGGAGGAGCTGTCTGAGCTTAAACCTTAGTGTGTAGCAGAAACATCTCTCTCCGAAACTGGAACTGCTTTCTCCACACAGGCTTCGTCTTTGGGAGGTCCTGGCTTTTGGTGCCTTAATTTATTGCACCTTGAAACTAGAAAAATGTGTTTTTAAATCGGTGCTGGAGTTGGGCTGGCTTGTCCCTGGTGCCAGAGGGAGCAGAGCCCATCTCGGTGCCATCTGTGCCGCTGAGGAGGAGGAGTTCTCCCTGGGCTGTTAGAAATCTAGTGGGTTTAGCTCCTGGATTCTTGGAGGGCAATGGAAATGCAGAGAGACCAAAGCATGTGGTCGGGGGGGCTGTGGCAACTGAGAAACAACCCATTTATTCATCACCGTGGGTTTAGGTCCAGTGAATAAACGTGTTCCTGGGTACCAGCCCCTGAGGGGGATGTCCCACGGTGGAGGTCCCTGGCTCTGCCCTCCCCAAGGGATGGATGTGCTGCTGGGGCTGGAGGACACACATCCTGGCTCTTCCTCCAGGGACAGTGTTTGTCCATATTGCTGCAAGCCTTGGACACTCCCAGGGATCCAGGGGCAGCCACAGCTGCTCTGCCCACCCCGTGCCAGGGCTGCCCACCCTCCCAGCCAGCAATTCCTTCCCAATATTCCCCCCATCGCTGCCCTCTGGCACTGGGAAACCATTCCCCGTTGTACTGTCCCTTGTCCCAAGTCGCTCTCCTGGAGCTCCTGACTGGGACTCTTCTCAGCATCAGTCCCCTGACCCCGGGGCTTTGCCAGCGCCGGGAGCGGCGCTGGGAGTGGGATCTGCGGCTCTGGGAACGACCTGAAGCTCCTTAACCGGAGCTGGGCCGAGGTCGCCCCCCAGCGCACCGAGGACCTGTAGGAGGTACTCGGAGCGGTTTGGATCTCAGCTCGGCTCCAGTGAGGCCCCTCAGCTCTTCCTCCTCCGTGTCTGCTTGTGCCAGACCTGGGAAATCCCTCGGGAAGCAGTGCTTTTGGGAAACTAGCCCTGACTCCTTCTCCCACCCCTCCCTTGCTGTGTTGTCTCTGAGGTGACACGAGGGCTGCGCTGGGTGGGGCAGGGAGAGAAAATGGCCTTGAGTTGTGCCAGGGGAGGTTCATGTTAGATACTGGGAACAATTCCTCACTGGGAACGGCTGTCCAGCCCCAGCACAGCTGTCCAGGGCAGGGGGGGTGTCCTCATTTCAGTGGTGGCCCTGTCAGTGCTGAAGGAACAGCTGCATTTGATGGACTCGGAGGGTTCTTCCAATTCAAAATACGGTAACGGTAGGAGCTCCTTGTGGGAAGGGTCACCATTAGTGTGTACAAGATCCTTTGGCCCATCCAGGTGTGGTCAGACCTGGCCTGAGATGTCTCCAGGCTGCTCTCCAAGGAAGGGCCGGGGCCTCCCTGCCCCAGGAATGGAGGTTCTCAGGGGAATTTGCTGCTCACCCTCCACGGTGTCGTTCATTTGGTCAGGGCTGGGGCTGTGCTTCAGGCTGGAGACTTCAGAGTCCCCCCGTCTCCCAGCAGGGACACTGCTCTGCCTCTGCCCCTTGGAGTGTGTCCCTGGAAGGGGACGCTGATCCTGGCAAATCCCAGGGCCCCCCATCTCTTTCCTGGAGTTCAGACTCTGGGGGTTCAGGTACTGCAGTGAGTGTGAATTCCAGTCTGTTCAATGCTATTACTGAAATATTTATTGTGTTTAAACCAAACAAAAAACTATTAAAGTTCAGTAAAGAATAAATTTTTCCATGCCTTTTACTGGCGTTTGCCTTTTTCTTCTGCTGAAAGTGGTGTGGAGCAGGGGCTGGGCTGGGGTGGGCAGAAAAGGATTCATAGAATGACAGGGTGGTTTGGGTGGGAAGGGACCTTAAAACCCATCTTATTCCTCTGTCCCAGGTGGCTCCAAGCCCCGTCCAACCCGGTCTTGGACACTTCCAGGGATCCAGGGGCAGCCACAGCTGCTCTGCCCACCCTGTGCCAGGGCTGCCCACCCTCCCAGCCAACAATCCCTTCCCAGTATCCCCCCCAATCCCTGCCCTCTGGCACTGGGAAGCCATTCCCTGTGTCCTGGCCCTCCATCCCCTGTCCCCAGTCCCTCTCCAGCTCTCCTGGAGCCCCTCCAGGCTCTGCAAGGGGCTCTCAGGTGTCCCTGGATCCTTCCCTTCTGCAGGTGCCCCCCCAGCTGTGCCAGCCTGGCTCCAGAGCAGAGGGGCTCCAGCCCTGCAGCATCCTTGCAGGACAGGGAGGAGCCGCAGCTGGGCTGGGGAACCTCAGAGCAGCCGGAGCGGGACACGGGTGAGTCTCTGCCGAGGGCAGAGCCCAAGAGCTCTGCGGCTCATCCCGTGCCCTGCGGCTCTTCCCGTGCCCTGCGCTTTGCCCCTGGGATAAAGCCAAGGTGTATTTAAGCGATCCCTCGCCCTTTCTCAGCCGCTGCACGGCTTGCCCTAAGCGGATTGCCGCGGTAGGTGTAATGGAATTAAGGGATTGTTGGTGACAATAGGTTTGGAGCGCGCCGGGTGCCGGCACTGCGCGGGCTGCTCTCACCTTCACGGGCTGCTCCGGCTCTCCCGAGCTGTTCTCACTCTTCCCGGGACTGCTCCCATCCTCCGTTTGGACCTCGCACATTTACAGGACAAAGCACTCTGTAAATCAGCCTTTATTTCGGGAGTTGATCAGGAAAGGAAATAAGCGAACCCGCCCCGCTCTGCGCTTACCGAGAGCCGCTCAGTCCCCTCGGCTGTGGCTGCCCTGGAAGGGAAGGACACACGGGCCAGGCTGGCCCCGACCAGCCCCTTCATTGCCAAAGCCTTCCAGGGGTCACACTGAAGCAGCTCATCACATCGGTGCCTTCTGGTGCTTCTCTGCTCTCCCTCTGCCACCTGGGCTTGCTCTTGGCCACGGGACTGGTCAGTGCACGGAGGGGACGGAGCAGAGGGAAATGCTTAGGGCAGGAAGCGGAGAGGATTCCGGTTTATCTCGGAGTGAGGGAGTTCCTGAGAGACTTATTGCCCCTGAATTTGTGGGCAGTTCGATGCCACTGCCTTGTGTGGCCTGAGGGCATGAGCATTGTACAGTATTTTGTGGACAGCTGTGGACTCTGTTCTTCTAAAATGCAAAGCCTTTGAGGTTTTTCCTTCTCATCGATGTGGCCTAACACTTGTCCAGCTCAGCAAGTGCTTCCTGCTTGGAAATTCTCCGCCAGGCCTGAGGGATTTCTCCTCTGCCCTGAAATTTCCCATCGTACAAAGTTTCCAGCTCTGTTCTGAAATGAGACACAAACCATTTCCAGTAGGCTTGCATGGATGAATCAGGAAGAATGTCCCAACTGGAATAAGGAGGTCCTGCATTCCGGTATCTCTTATAGGGATAGGATTTGCCATGATCGAAGATGAAATTCTTCCGACTTGCAACGCTGCTGGAACAAATGTCAATGACCAGCTCAACTGTTTTGTATTTCCTCCACCCCCTCAAAGCTTGTGGCCGATGGAAGAGGAGCCGATGGTCTCCATCGTGTCCCCGGATGGTGTTTGTGCAGACGGCCCCACAGAAGGGACACTGCTCCCAACACCCTGAAAACTGCTCCACCAGGATGGTGTAGGGCTGCCTTCCAAACAAGCTCAGATCAGCATCTGCGAATTCTTTCCTGAGCCCCTCCTTCATGGCATCCAGGGCTTCTGCCATGGCATTGCTCAGGAACTCGATGTCTGTGGTCTCCTGGTGCTCCAGGCCCTTCAGGTCACTTCTGGGCAAGTTGATCACCTCTGTCACTTCCCTGCAAAATTCATCCAGCCAGAGGGAGATTTTGTCCTCTCTGTCTTTCCTGTCTTTGACAGTTTGGGTTGATGAGCAAACAGCTGACAGGATGTTTCCATAGAGGAGATCAAGGCACGAATCTAAAAACTTCTCCAGCCTTCTGTTCTCGTCTAAACAGAAACTCTTAACACGTCTCTCAATGTAGCTCTGAAAAAACTCTTCTGGGTGTTCAAGGTACTGCTTGAAATACTCAAAGTTCTCTTCTTGTGCCAGGAACCTCAGGATACAAACTTCCAGGTTGGCCCTGCTGCCCCTGAAATCTGGGAACTTGCCCTGCATGTCTCCAGCGATGGCTTTAGCCGTCCTCTCGTAGACGGCCCGGCGAAGGGCTGGGGTGATCTTGTCACCGAGGAAAACAGCAAAGGTTGTGACAGAAGTGGCTCCTTGGCAGGAGATCTGGAAACATTTGAAGAAATCCTCTCTCTTGCTGCTCAGGTAGCGGGCTGGTTCGTTTGCCTTCTGGAACGCTTGGTGCATGGCTTTAAACCTTTCTGCTGCCCATCTGCACAGGTACAGAGACAATTCCATGGTGAAAGCTTTGTTAAAAGTACAAGTTGCATTGCTGGGGACGGAGTTCACACCCGTCTCTACTTCATAGAGTATTTCATGAATAAAATTTTGACTGTAATCCCGTTTCTCCTTCTCCTTCTTAGCAATGTTTGCCTTCACACACTTCATGATGTTGTCTGTGATGTCCTCCAAGTTGTCCACATCAGCTTCACAAACGCTCTTTGGGAAGACAAACCATTTTTTCTTCTTTCTGACATGTTTCTCTGGGTCCAAGATAAATCCTCTGCGTCTGGGAAATGACCGCATCAGGTCAGGGAACTCAGGCTCCTTAAAGTGCTCCAGAAGGACACTTTCTACTTCCACATCGATATCCACCTGTTCTGGAGAGGGAGCATCACGGGAGACTTCAGCAATCCACTTGTTCCAGACAGCAGTAAAGCTGTCTCTCAGTTCTCTCTCACTGAGGCTCTTGCCTTTCAGAGTCCGAGCCAACTCCCTACTCTTTTCCAGGAGCTCATCCTCATATTCTGACTTCCTTGCATCCAGTTTGCTCTGGTTCTTCTTTAGTTCAATGAGATTCTCACATTTCTTCCTCATTTCAAGAAGAAGAGTATCTTTTAGCTCTTTCAGCTTCAGCTCTGTGCCACCTTTCCACTGGACCAGTATCTCATTGTCTTTGTCTTCCCTAAAATACTTTTCCATGTCTTTCACGATGGCATCACTTGTCTCTTGCACGAGCCCTTTGAGGTATCCTACTGTGATTTCCTGCAAGTCCCCATTCCGAATTCTGTTGTCCAGGCTCATTTGTATCTCCAAGATGTGACTCCTCAGCCTCCATGTCCACTGACTAAATGCAGTTTCCAGTTTCCTGTATGCACCAATCTCCAGGGAATTCCTAAAGCTGAAAACGAAGTTCTCGTTCAGCAAAGCATTCCAGAGGTCACCGATACGAACCTTCAGGCTCGAGAGCCTCAAAATGCTGCCTTGGGATTCCTTCTTGGCAGCCTGGAGGATTTTGCTCTTTAACTGCTGGACGTTCTGGCTGTAGGTGGGGTTGGGTGCTGCCATTGGGGGATTTCCTTCCCACAGGTGAGCAAAGTAGTGAATGTGGGTGTTGACATCAAAGCGGATGACGTCGTTGAAGGAAGAGATGTCGCAGAATTCCTGCTGGGCAGCTGCCACGGTCATTTCATCCAGCTTTTCCTGCAAACGCCGCTGTCCTTCCATGTTCTGCTCCCTGGCAGTAACGTCTCCCACGTTTTGGTGGACAAAGAAGCAGCTTGGGGAAAGATTGACTTTCTTCATCCTCAGAAAAGCCTGCACAGCGATCTGAAGAACATCCTGCATTTCCGAGGGGTTTTCCCCAAAGACGTTGATGAGGGTCACGTTGCCAATGCCAATGACAAAGGTGGCCAGCTCGTTGTCGTGATTCAGGGACTGTTTATTGGCCATCTCTATGGCACGAAGCCCCTCTGTGTCCACAACCAGCATGTAATCGAAGCCCAGGTCTCGTCTCAGCTGCTCTTCCAGCGGAAGGAGCTGCATGAACGCTCCCCGGGTGCATCTCCCTGCGCTGACGTTGAACTGCAGCCCAAACATGGCATTGAGCAGCGTCGACTTCCCCGTGCTCTGGATGCCCAGCACAGAGAGAACAAACACTCGCTTGTCCCCCAGCCTCTCACTCAGGCTCTCAAAGATTGCCCCCACCCACTGCAGGGGGAGGTAAGAAGCATCCCCATCTATGAGCTCCATGGGATACCCCGAAACCATGAGAGCTGCTGCAATTTCAGGCAGTTTGACAACACTTTCATTCTTTGGGCCCGTGACTTCCAGAGCTTCATAAATCTGCCCAACCTCTCTCAAAAGGTGCTCAAGGCCAATGGATGACTCATTGATTTCATCAGAGAGGGCATCCAGCCTACTGAGCAGCTCCGGCTTCGGACTGGCTTTTTCTCTGCTTTTCTTTCTTGCCAGGATTTCAGACCATAACTTGTGATATTCTCTCCTCAGTTCTTCAAGGCGACCGGAGGACAGGTCGTCCATAAAGACCTTCATCCACTGCAGGAAGTATTTTTTGGTATCCACTGGCTGTGACTGGAGAAAGCCAAGGAATGATTTCATCAGCTCTTTGAGGGGGAAAGCTTGGTCTAGTTGCTTCCTTCTTATGGCTCCCTTCTCAAATTCAATTTGGCTCCGATGATGCTCAATGCTCTTTTTCCCCTTCTCCCGCAAGCGAGAGAGTTCTTTGTCCTTCTGGCACCACTGGTGCCACAGTTTCCCTTGGAGAGGCAGGAGCTGGGACTTGATCTCAGACAGCTTCTCGTTCTTCAGAAGGGTCACCAGCTCCTTTGCCTTTGCTTTGGCTGTCACACACTCAGGTTGCTCTTCATCCACTAAGAATCCATGCTGGCGAGCTTTGTCCAGGCAGGTGTCCAGGCTGAAACATGGGCTGGACCCTTCCAGGAGGTTCCTGATGGTTTTGCTCAGCTCATCCACCAGTTCTGCTTCGTTTCTGTTCATCATCCCTATGGTTATGTTTTTCCTGGACTGTCCAGCTGCAACGCTCTCTTTGTCAGTGAGCAGACAAACCAGAGGCCGCTGTGACTGCCACAGTTCACGCAGCAGCTGTTTCCCTCTGTCGTCCATGTGCTCTGACTCGGAGATGAGAGCCACATTCAGCACAGAGATGTCCTGCAGGAAGTGCAGCTGTGCTCTGTGGTCCCTCGCGTCCCCACGCAGGTTACAGAACGCCACGCAGTGCCCAAAGGTGTCGTCAGGGCTCCCCTGGGGGCAGTACCAGCCCAGCTCCACGACCCCTGCCATCAGCAGACACTCTTTGGTGCTGCCTCGGCAGTGGCGGTGGAAAAAGGTGTCGTGTCTTTGTTTGCTCAGCAGAGCATTGAGGAGCTGAGACTTGGAAGAGGAGGCAGAAGTGCCAATGCGGATGAAGGACACGATGGGCATCTCTGTCTGATAGAGGAGTTTGTTATTGTGGCTGTTCATTCCGCACTGCTGTCCCCACTTGTCAGCCTCTTTCCAGCTCCTTTTGATTTGGCTGAGGGACCAGAGCGGGAACTCAATCTGGGCAGTGCCCGGCCTGGGCACCAGCAGAGGCAGCGCCAGCTGGCAGAAGGCGAGCTTGGTTGCCATGGACTGTCTCAGGAAGTCATCGGCACAATGGAAAATTGCCATCTGGAGGTCCATGGGGTGCACGTGGCTGTCCCTGCTGGCAGGTTCAGGGGCTGCTTCCTCCAAACGACGGAGGAAGTTCTCAAAGGATTCTGAGGGTTCGTGCTGTGGCTCTGTGGACTCTGCCATGGGGACAAGTGCTGGGCTGCTCTCGTCCCTGCAAGTCAGGTACCTCACCCGATAATCCACGGCTAAGAGCTTCTGCAAGAAGTAAAAGGGCAGTTCCTGGTCCTTGCTGGGCTGGCTGTCCTGCAGAGATGTCTGGCAGATCATGTGGAAATGTCCCAGCCCCATTTTTTTTGGGTAGTGACTTTCTAGTCCCAGGCGCTGGAGCAAGTGGAGGAACTCTGGGTTTGAGGTGGCCTCGTTTGCTTCGGATTCGCTGCCGTCCGACTTGGATTTGGACTGACTGGAAGGCTCAGGTGTTTGAAGAGTGTCTTCCATGTCTTTGAGTATGTTCTGCATCTTCACATCGTCCCATGTGTCATCCAAGCACCCACTGATCAAGGACTGCAAGTCACATTCCAGCATCTCCCAGTCTTCACACTCACTGTGCTTCTGGAGCAGATTCTTGATCCCTGTGGACCATAAGCCTTTCATGTGACCTGCCATGAAATCCAAACGCTCCCTCTTCTGCTCAAGGGACAGCCCTCTGCCTTCGGGTGTCACGGTCAGACCCCTCAGCAGAAGGGAGGCCTCAGCCCTGGCAGCATCTTGGTCCTTCAGACTCACAAACTCCTCATGTGCCACTTCCATTTCCTCCGCCAGGTACTGAATTTCGGGATGTCCAAGCAGGTGCTGAAAAGTGCAGCTTTCCACCTGGTACCCTGTGCTGGTGGCAATTAAGAGCACCAACAGTTCCATGTCCTTCTGAGCCCTTTCCTGGAGAGACTGGAGTAAGGAATAAATGGCAAGGCTTGTAGTCAGGGTGGCTTCTCTCTTCGCTTCCTGAACAGCAGACTCAGAGGTTCCTGCTGTGTAGGTGACAGCACAGATGTGCTCCATCATTTGGTGCAGGGTCTCCAGGAGCTCTTCAAGTGCAGAGACATTGGGAGTTTCAGGAAGCCTCTGCTCATTCTGGAAGATCCATTGCATAATGAAGGAAGACTTGGGGAAGTCCTTGACTGAATAGATATGAGGATTCAGGAGGCTCCTCAAGATAACCTTGACAGAGGTGGAGTTTTCTGGAGGTGACTCTTGGCAGCTCTGCACAGTGGTCACCAGGAAGTCCTGCAGGGCTTTGTCTGACAGGCACACATTGATCCAGACACTGGGGGTCCCGGTTTTTGCATTCAGATCCTGTTTCAGATCCATCAACATGATCAGTTTCTTTACATCCACCATCCCCTCCCAGGTCCTCACAGTCTCCATGAAATCTCTGGCCTCCTCCACTGCACTGGCCAGCTCCTCCCCACAAGCAGTGCTGACACTCTGCCCGGTCAGTGCTCCGTAGGCAGCCCTGAGGGCGCTGCTGACCCGATGGACAGACTGCAGATCCCTGCTGTGGTTGCACAGGAGGACATCCCACACGGGCAGCAGCTGGAAGCCGCGGTCGATGAGGCACCATGTCGCGTTGCTGGACACAAGCCCCGCTTTCCACTGCGGAAGAGAGTTGGTCTCTGCTGGGCCCCCTGTGTGGACCACGCAGAGATGAACTGCCGTGTGGGAGCTCTGTCCAGCTTCTCCCTGCGCAGCAGCCTGGGAGCTGCCTTTGGACATCTCCATGGCTGCTCCTCCACTGCCCGTGAAGTCACCATAACTGACCCCCACGAAGGTGTCCAGGGCTTTGCACGTTTGTCGCTTCATCTCTTCCCTCTGCTCGGCTTGGAATCCTTCTGTAAACGCCTTCCACCAGAATATCCCCCCGAAGTGGAGGGGACCCTGGTTGACGTGGGACCCAAACCTGTGGAAGAAGCTCTCACATATACTCTTCAGCTCATCTTCTTCCCCAGTGAGGCTCAAAAGCTGCTCCATGTCCTTCAGTTCCTGCAGGGCAGCATCCGAGAGGCGAAGCTGGTGCCTCTGGAAGTAGCAGGAGGCCAGGGGGATGTACTGGTACCTGGTGGTGCAAAAGTAGCTCTGCTCAGAGTGGGACTGGTGGGTGCCCTCCGACTGTGAGGAGCTGCTGTGATCTACACCACTTTCCAGTTTAGCTCCCCAGAACGTGGCTTCGGCACAAACACTGATGCTGAAGCCCAGCTGCTCCATGGACTTGGTGAAAGTGGATTCTGCTGCACTGGAGGAGAATTCCTTGCTCTCAAACAGCGATCCTTGCTCTGGACTGGTGAGTTGGAATTCCTCAGGGACCCTGATGAGCTGATCTCTCATTGCCAGCACATCTTCAGGTCTGCTGGTTCTGTAGATTCCTTGCAGGGCCAGTCCCCCCGACGCCCTCCTCAGCACCTCCGTGTCGGGCATGTTCTCACTCCTGCCCACTGACGACTCCTGCTGCTCCAGTTGCTTGTGGATGTTCTCCAGCACACCTGCCAAGGGCTTCTCTGGTGCTGGCCAGAGCTCTGTGGGAATCTCCATGGCTTGCCACAGAGTCTCTGCTTTCTGCCGTACAGCATCCTGGCTGTGGCTGTGGCTCTTGAGCATCTCTGTCAGCTCCTTCAGGACTTGCTTGGCCACCTCTTGTCTCTGCTTTGTCCTCTCCAAGTGCTGGTTCTGCAGCTCTGCAGCAGTTGCTTCATCCTCTGTTATATTCAGGAGTTTCTGGAGTGCCCTTTTCTCCCAGGGGTGCCGCACTTTGCACTCCAGCTTAAGGTAGTCCTGCTGCTGCAGGTGTTGCAGGGCCTCTCTGCACAGGACTCCCAGGACCTGGGACAGGTTGGACAGCCAGTATTCAGCCTCCAGCCCTTCCTTCTCAAGTGCCTCTGCCAGGAGCTGCACCTTGCCATGCCCCTCTCGTGTGTCCTCCTGCGAAGCCATGGCTGTGGAGGAAGAAGAGACTCTCCCTAAGGTTTGTTGTGAGGCCCCAGCCCTCTCTCAGAGGCTCTGCAGCAGCTCCAGCCCTGGGATGCTCCCACCTGGCTGCTGGAGCCCAGCCTGGCATGTCACAAGGTTCAGGGTTTCCTTCCCAAGACAATGGGATCAGCCCTGAATCTGAGTGTGCATCCCAAAGACAACACCAACGTCCCCCCTGCCTCCCCACCCCACACCCTCTAATAAAGCAGCACGTGGCAAGCCCAACAGAGCTCTCCCCACTGCAGGAGTGAAGAGGAGCAGGTCTGTGGGACCTGGTGGACCATGGTGGATTTCTATCCTTTGATTTTTGGAATTGTTCTTGGCTTTTTCCTACTCTCCCATTTTCCTCCTTTCTCTCCTCTTTCATATAAAATAAAGATGAATTAGGGGTTTGGACACCAGCATTTGACCTCGTTTGTGCCTTAATCTCCCTTCAGGTGTATCAGAACATTTTTCTGTGCTTGCAGAGCAAGACAAAATTGGCCTCCCTGCACTCTGTGGATTGGAACATTTCATGGCATCACAGAGAGGATATCTCAAAGTCACAGTGTTGGTTCCAAAACTAGAATTGTATTATTTTAACAAAACACCTACCAAACATCTCTCTAATGCACCCTGTGATTTGTTACAGCACCAGGAGTCCTGTAACTTTACACACCCCAACATAACTGTGGCACTTTTGTCACGTATCAACCCCCTCATCCAGCCATTGAAGGTGGTGAAGGTGATCTTGGGCCTGAACATACAACCTTTGAGGAACACAGCAGCACCCAGCCCTGTTAGGTCTGTCCATGGGAGCCACTGCTGAACACAACAGACACAGCACATCAATATGAAGCCAACTCTGCCAGGGCATGTGCCCCTGTTGGTGCGTGCAGCTCCCCAGTGTGACCAATGCAGTGCCCCTTGACTGAAAGAATTGCATGTGAGTGTGGTGTGGAAAAGCACTGCTCGAACCATAGTTTGCAGAACCTGGATTTACAATACCTCAACCAGAGAACAGCCCTCTGCTTCATTGCTCAAAGGTTGTAACATGTAAAGAAGGGCCAGGAGATCCTCCAGAGACATGGTTTTTACCCAGAGTCCAAATGTTAATACAGGACATGGGCACGTGTTGGGGACATCCCTCAAAGGGCTGGAGGAATCAAGAGGAGCACTGTAATAGCACCAGCCCATGCCTTATTAACCAATGGGGACTGCCCATTAGCCATTGTATTTGCTCTGGCCTTTTCCTGCTTGCTTATTTTACTCCTTTCTCTCCTATTTAATTGAAAATAAAGTTGACTTGTCATTCTGGATACCAACATCTGACCTCATTTATGTCTTAATCTTGCTCCAGGTATACCCAAACTTTTCTCCACACTTGCAGATTGAGACAAGATTTGCCTGTCTGCACCCGTGAATTGGAACACGAGGCCTCTCTCAATGACTCCTGAACAGTCTTGGGAATCTGCAGAGACCCCTGCTGACTGGAAGCTGTTAAATGTTGTCTCAATTTTCAAGATGGGCAAGAAGGATGACCCTGGGAACTACAGGCCTGTCACCTTCCCTTCAGTGCCTGGTAAAACTGTGGAGAGGGTTATTGTGGGAGATCTTGGAAAACCCCTGAAGGACAAGGAAGTCGTTGGTCACAGCCAGCACAGGGTAAGGAGGGGAAAGTCCTGCTTGTCCAAATCAACTTCCTGTTATGACATCTTAACCCACGCAGTTGATCCAGGGAAGCCAGTGGGTGGAACCCTTTTGGACTGGGCTCCTGGACCCTCCCAGAGCCGTGAGTGTCAGCTCTCCCTCTCCAGCCAGTGCAGATCTGGGCAATCTGGGCAATGGTTGTGGGCTCTGAGTCACCTCACCCACCTCACAGCAGATGCTCCTCCTGGTCCAAGCCTTGACTTCCCAGAGCACGCGGGCAGCCAAGGTCCCCAGCTCAGGTGCGACCGTCACACCACAGGCCTGGGGGACACGGCGCGAGGTGGAGAGGATGGGAACCACCTTGAGAATTCCGGAGAGAATTCCAGGAAGGAAAGGCCCAGAATCCTAAAAGAGAAGATCAGAGAGTCAGGAGATGGCAACCCATCAGCGTGGAGGATTCATTCCAGGGAGCAGTGGAGGCCAACCCTTCTCCTTCGGTGGGGATTGCCCAGCCAGCAATGACTCATCAGGGCCTTTCTGGGGTGGTGCCCAGAGCAGGGTTTCACCTGGGACATTGTGGTGGTTTGCTTTGGACATTCCCGGGCGAGAGGTCACATGGTTTGCTGTATCCAAGTGAAGTATTCCACCCTATTTTATGTCAGCTCAGACATAAGAAGGGACAGATGGAAGTTGGAGTCAGTCCTTTCCCTGCGGTGAAGGGCATCAGTCGTGGACTTTGCCGTCTCTTCAGGGAGAGCTGCATGTCTCTTTCTGGGAAGTAGTTGTTTATTTGTTCTTTGTTGTGCGTGCACACAGTAATATTAAGTTTCCTTTCCTTCTCTCTCTTTCTCTCTCTCTCTCTCTCTCTCTCTCTTTGTATACAAATTCACAGTGCTTCAGTAGTGTCAGAACTCACTTTTCATCCAGCACGTTTCCCCCCTACCCCTTTCTGCCTGCAGCTGGCAGGGAGGGGGAAGCTTTTACTTTGGGACCTCTGGATACTTGGGGTTTGGCCAGACATAAATGAACATATCCCTGCAAAAGGAACCTGGGCACACTGGAGAGGTGGGACAGTGCAAACCTCCCGAGGGTCAGCAAGGCGAGGGGCTGCTCGGGAAGGCACTTGCTGGCTCACGCCCACTGCAGGGTATTGTCCCCTCAGGCTTCTTGTCCCAGCTCTGTCCCTTCCCGGTGGTGCCCAGGCAGGATCCCCCAAGGGGAAGGGGCTCCGCAAGGGCCCTGTCCCCACCCGCTGCCGGGTCTGGGACAAGCTCTGTGTCCCTGCACACACCACTCTGCCCCCGCATCCACCCGGATGCTCCTCCTTCCACTTCACCTCCTTCCTCCCGTCCCAGCTCAGTCCCCGCACGCACATGGGGTCCCCGAGCCTCCCCAGACCGGCTGCGAGCAGAGGGGGCTTCCCCCAGCCACGTTCGGAGCACAGACCCCCCCTCCTCCGCTTCCCTGGCATCCCCCCGCCCAGGGAACACCCCTGGAAGGGGAAGCAGAGGGCCCAGCAGATCCCGCTGAGTGCCCAACCCCACTCCCAGCCCCGCAGCTCAGCCTCCGGGTCCCCCAGTGCCCCCCGTGCCCGGAGCTCCCGGGCTGGGAGAAGCCCCCCTCCTTACCCAGCCCCGGCTCTCCCGTGCCCCCGAGTCCTCTTTCAGAGCGCCCGCGGGGAGGCTGCTGCTGTCGTGAGAACCAGACCTTTTCCTGTAGCTTTGTGAAAGTGAAACTGGGCAGCTGCTGCCTCGACCACACCAAAAAGTTGCTCAATGAGAGGTGCTTTTGCAGGACTTTAGTGTGATTCCATAAAAGGCAGCAGGAGCTAGGCAGTGCTTGGGACTCCTGGCTGGAAACCACCAGCCCTGCTCCTCTTATCGTGGATCACTGAATCCCAGAGCTGCCCAACCTGTGCCGGGGCCTGCCCACCCTCACAACCAGAAACTTCTTCCCAGTATCCCCCCCATCCCTGCCCTCTGGCACTGGGAAGCCATTCCCTGTGTCCTGCCCCCCCATCCCCTGTCCCCAGTCCCTCTCCAGCTCTCCTGGAGCCCCTCCAGGCTCTGCAAGGGGCTCTCCAAGGTGTCCCTGGATCCTTCCCTTCTCCAGGTGCCCCCCCAGCTGTGCCAGCCTGGCTCCAGAGCAGAGGGGCTCCAGCCCTGCAGCATCTCCGTGCCCTCCTCTGGCCTCGGCAGCAGCTGCAGCTCCTTGTGCTGTTGTTCCCAGGGCTGGGGCAGCTCTGCAGGGGGGTCTGCCCTCAGGGGGCAGAGGGGCAGATCCCCCCTGTCCTGCTGCCCACGCTGTGGGACCAGCCCAGGGCACGGGGGGTTTCCGGGTCCCAGAGCATGCACAGCCTCTCATCTGCCTGCACTCCCAAATCCTTCTCCCCAGGGCTGCTCTCCATCCATTCCGCCCCCAACTTTAGTTTGCCTGGAATTGCCCCGATGCAGAAGCGGCACATTGTCCTTGTTGTCCTTCACGATGACAGCTTCAAGTACAGCTGCTGAAGGTCTCATCACAAGAGGACAGACTGACAGCGCTACAGCACTTCCAGGTGTCCCCCTGCGAGGAGAGTGGAGAGTGCTGAGGGAATGGCGATGCGGGGCTGGACCCGAGGGCTGGCTATGCCTCACGGCTCCGAGGGTGCTGGGGCCGGGCCGTGTCCCTCCATCCCGAGGGGACGGCTCTCAAGCCGGGCCGTGCACCCCCGCCGCTCCCTGGGGACAGTTCTGGGGCCAGGCCGTGTCCCCCCGCCCCTCAGGGCCGGTTCTCAGACAGGACTGTGTCTCTCCGCCCCTCAGGGCCGGTTCTGGGGCCGGGCCGTGTTTCTCCGCCCTGAGGAGGCAGTTCTCAGACCAGATCGTGTCTCTCCACCCTGAGGGGGCAGTTCTCAGACCAGACTGTGTCTCTCCTCCCCTCAGGGCCGGTTCTGGGGCCAGGCCGTGTCTCTCTACCCCTCGGGGTCGGTTCTGGGGCCGTGTTTCTCCACCCTGAGGGGGCAGTTCTCAGACCAGATCGTGTCTCTCCTCCCCGAGGGGACGGTTCTCAGACCGGACTGTGTCTCCCCGCTCCCCGGGGCCAGTTCTCAGACCAGATCGTGTCTGTCCGCCCCTCAGAACCGGTTCTGGGTCCGGGCCGTGTCTCTCTATCCCTCAGGGCCGGTTCTGGGTCCGGGCCGTGTCTCTCC
>VXAU01002251.1:40800-67290 GCA_013399695.1 Formicarius rufipectus
CTCCCGGCGGGAATTAGCGGGGGGCACGGGGGGTGTGGTTCTATTGCCTGGAATTAACGGGGGGCCCGGGGGGTGCGGTTTTGTCGCCTGGAATTAACGGGGGCACGGGGGGTGTGGTTCTATTGCCTGGAATTAACGGGGGACACGGGGGGTGCCTCTCCATCACCTGGAATTAACGGGAATGCAACCAGGGCATGATCTGCACCCTGTGGTAGCTGTGAAATAAGGGGGTGTCATTTTTCTGATAAAACCCGCTGCTTTCTTGGAGGAAAAAACCCCATATTTGTTCCCCCCCCATCTTTTTAGGCTGCCGTTTAAATGTTTGGAGCAGGAACAAGTCCGGGAAAGTGGGAGTTGCCCTGAGAGACTTCTCAGTGTGAATCAGGTACCGTGATCTGTTGGGACTAAATGTGGCATTGAACTTAAGAGCTGTTTTCTGTTGCCTGTTTCTTATACTCGCTGAACTGATACTGAAACTTTTAATTTCTGACAATCTTTTGGCCTGAAGCAGTGATTTCTGTATTTTAGGTCTTATACTGGACATGTAAAAATATTCCCTGTGAGATACAATCCTCTACTTACAATTCCCAGGGAATTGCATTGTTGTGCAACACATCCCTTGTCTGGAGAAAGTGAATCTAATTATGGAATGGTTTGAGTGGGAAGGGAGTTTAATGAGCATTTAATTCACCCCCTGCCATGGAGAGGAGCACCTCCCACCAGCCCCAGTTGTTACAAGCCCTGTCCAACCTGGTCCTAGACACAACCTCTTTGGGTTTCTCCTTGTTCCCATTATCATACTCAGGATTCTTGTCTTGTTCTGTAGTTTAGCACACCCCAACTCTGCTGCTGACACCTTGCTCAGTCCCAGGAGAGCAGCTCCCCAGTCCAGGCCTGGGCTGCCAGAGTTTGCTCCTGCTTTCTCCAGGATCCCACATTTAAGGGGGCACACTTAGGACCTCGTGTAAGTGCCGTAGGGCACCCCCTTGTTGCTCACTGGTGGCTCTGTGCTGGGAATGCAGAAGCCATGCCAGGATTGTCCTAAGCTCCAGGGTTTTTTTGAAGCAGGCTGTGGGTTATTTACAGCAGGAAATTCCTTTACGTGGCTGTGGAGCAGCTGATGCAGTCAGGCCTCTGGTTTATGACAGAACTCAGTTGTTTCAACAGTAACACATGTTCTAAGAAATAATGGATGGTAGAGAGGATTTAGGAAGAGCCATAATGTAAGGAAAAGGGCTTTTGCTCTATAAGAAGGACATAATTTTCCCTTCAGCTTAATTATGTCATACTCAGCAGCACAGGTGGCACTGGGAGTGATGACTGCAACCCTTTGCAGCTGTGGGCACGTGTTACTTATTGCATGTTGTGCACTCTGTGACAGCTTTTGAAGAAGGACAAAATCAGGTCTTGAAGTTGAAACCACCTTTAGGGAGCCTAAAGATGGATCCAGATAAAGTGATTCTGCTGATAAGGATCTGAATTCATAATGTTTTTATTGTTAATTCTTTTCCCCTTGGCACCAGGGAGAAGAAGTCATGATTTTGTTGTCTGTTTGGTTTAGTGTTTGTTAAAAGATTTATGCCAGTGGAGACTTTTAGTCAGCCTAGATATGAAAGAAAAGGTAGGAGACCTTATAATGTGATATCTGTTGTGTAATTTTATTTGGTCAGGTGTATCTCTTTGGGAACACGTGGAATTATGATGGCAGGTGCCAATTCGTCACTAGATTTTAAAAAGATTGGATGTCTAAAGATGTACTGTGGTTGCAGAACACTTAATTATAATAACTATGGGTAGTTACTTACTGACTCCAAGGGTGAGGTGGTTTTCAGTCTTTATCAATGCAGCTTTTGACTTCATTTAGGTCAAAGGATGGACTTGCTGATCATGGGGGTCTTTTCCAATCCAAATGATTCTGTGATTGAAGAGGTGGGGGAGTGAAGGGAGTTTTCTGGCATAAAGCAAACAGGGAGGGAGCTGAGGCTCTATTTTGGTTTATTTTTTAATATGGAAAGTGGCAATGCTAAGGGATAAAGACCCTTAGGAGCAGTAGCCAGTGTCAGCAGTTAAAGTTTTACTTCTGGCTTACTTTGTTTTTCCTTTCTTAAAGAAAGAAAGAAGCTTTGTTTGTGTTTGCAGTTGGTCAGATCTGGGAGTGTTGACTCCCGGCTGATGAGGCATCTCCTGAATCAGGGATGCCCTGGATGAGGGGGTGGAGTGTTCCCTCAGCACAGTCGTGGACTTGCTGTGAGGTGCTTTATCATTCTAACGGGATGGCCCACCCAAGGGAGCCCCAGGCAGTGAGGAGGCTCTGGGGGTGCTCTTTGGGGATGGCCAGGCTTTTGAAGAAGGTGGTGTGTGTGTCTGGCAGCTCAGGCTGAATTAAGGTTATCTGGGACTGCAGGTGTTCACTTCCCACTGCTGTGACAAATGGCAGAGAGGCTTTTAAATTTAGATGAACGGCAACTTCTGATTCTCTATTTCTGTACCCTTTTAAAAACGGCTAACAGTTTAAACAAACAAACATTCTAAGTTTGTAAACTTGTGAGGCTGATGAGGAAGATTTTAAGTTAATGTAGGAGATGAAATTAAAGAATGAAACCTGGCCAAGCTCTTTTATCCCTATCTCATGTGTGATCAGGAAAGTGGTTCATGTTTGCAGGTGTTTCTCACCGCCCCATCCCTGGGGTTTCCCATCTCCCCAGCTCTTCTGGGGGAGCACATGTGCACTTTGCTGAGAGCTTGGCTGGTTTGGTTCCTGTCAGTGCTCCCAGCTGGGTGTGCCCTGCTGCATCCCTCACCCTGGGCATGCCCCATCACAGTCTGGAGCAGAAATGGAACTCAAAACATTGTCTAGTAATTAATACTCCATTTACCTGAAGAGGCAGTTTGAGGATTCTCTCCTGTGCTCTGTAAGCTGTGCTGGGACCCTGCAGGGTAAAGTGGCTGGGAAGGGTTTGTCAGATCTGTTTTGGGAAGCACAGCTCTTGATTAGGGTATTTCCAACTTGTTACTGCTTGAAAATCCTGGTGTAATGTTTCATTTATCTATCAGTAGCACTGCTTTATTTTATGGAAACAATTTAAGCTGCTGGATTTGCTCTTGTTTCCAGGCTTATGACAAATCTCAGATACAGATATTACCATCAGCCTCCAAACCAAGAGGCAGGTTGTAAAAACCCATTTACTCCTCAGGCTTTGGGGCAACAAGGTGAAATAAGAGTGTTTGGCGCTCTGATTACTCAAGGAGGGCATGTTAGTGTTGTAGGCACTGAGTGTCCTGAATTCTGTGCAGCCTCTCTGTGGTTTGCTGGAGAACAGATGTGACTGTGCAGAGCTGTGTTTAAACACAGTGTTGTCCCACAGAGCCTGCAGGTCCCTGGGCCCCAGGCTGGGTGATTCCCTGGGCACTGGAAATGAATGTTAGTGCTGGTACCTAAAATATCACCTTGGGCAGGAGGCTGGAACCTCCAGTGCTACTGTCACCCCCATCACTGGCTGACCTGTAGGTTCTTCAGGGCTGGGATTTCTCTCTGTTCTGGACACTGAACTGACACTTCCAGACCTGGAATGACAGAAATGCAGATGGTTTGGAAGTCTCCTGGATTTGAATTTGTTCTATTTTGTCTTGAGGGAACCTGAAACTTCTTTTTTAAATAATGTTGAAAGCTTTGGAAAGTTTTCAAAGAAATCCACGACTGATGTTGTTACTTGTTCCATCTTTGTTGAACTTGCATCCAGTGAAATTTTTAGCAGTTTCTGACCAGATGGGCAGATGAGGTTGCTGGGCTCTTACTGGGGCTTTAGGACAGGATGTTTTGGTGGAATCACAGAATGGTTGAGGTTTGCAAAGTCCTCAGAGATGGAGCCCACCCTGTGCCCCATGCCCACCCTGACCCCAGCCCAGAGCACTCAGTGCCACGGCCACTCCTGCCTTGGGCACCTCCAGGGCTGGGCACTCCAGACCTCCCTGGGCAGCCCCTTCCAAGGCCTGCCCACCCTTTCCAGGCAGGAATTCCTCCTTTTGTCCCCCCTGGCCCTGCCCTGTCCCACCTGAGCCCCTTCCCTCTGCTCCTGTCCCTGTTCCTGGAGCACAGCCCGGCTCCCCCCTCCTGGCAGGGACTTGCAGAGCCACCAGGTGCCCCCTGAGTCTCCTTTGCTCCAGGCTGAACCCCCCCAGCTCCCTCAGCCCCTCCTGCTGCTCCAGCCCCTTCCCTGCACACGCTGCAGCCCCTCCGTGTCTCTGGGCCACGTGGGTTTTTCACTCACACCTTTCTAGGCTTTGGTTTGTGGAGATCTTGTACAAGCATTTGAATCCAGAGCCTGTGTAAACATCTGTGAGAGATCTGGGCTTTCAGTGTTTGGGGCACCTGCTGCTGGAAGGTGCATGTTCCCAAAGATGCTCCTGGACTTGCTGGAGATGCAGAAATACCCTGTTAAAGTATTTTTCTTCCTTTTGTGCACAACTGCATCTGCTTCAGTTGCTTATCACTGAAGTTGATGGGAATCGAAATATAGAGGTAAGCTGGAAGAATTATCAGAAATGGTTAAAATAGCCTTTAAAAGAAGGTATTGCCAGTCTACTTGAAAATGTATAGAAAGTTTATCTTTTCTCCTTCTGGGGTTTGATGAGTCCCCATGGAATCACTTCTAGATCACTTTTTTCCCTTAGGAAGAGACTTAGAGTAATAAGGGAGTATTTTTGATTAATTACTTATATTAATGTTTGACTGCAGAGAAAAGGGAGATTATAATATGAACCAAGAGGATGAAGAGCAAAGAAATGAGTAAGAGCATCAGATATTTTGAACAGACAGAGGGAAATGAGGGAGTGAAATCTGTCTTTGTGAGGTCTTTTTTCAAATCAGGAAAGAAAAGTAAAAATACTTTGTATTTTTACTGAAGTCTAAGATGACTAAATAGAAACACCTTTATATAATAAATTTAATTTTGTTCTTCAACAAAATATTTGTACAGTTCAGAAATTATTTAAAACTCTTTAAATGACATGTGAGTTGAAGCCAGACGAGTTCAGAATCCCAAAGTGATAAGTGCCGAAGCAGATGGACAACAGGAACTTTTTCTGCCACTGTAGGTATGCCCTGAGTTTCTATTCAAGGTCTTCATCCCAGTTACATTGCATTTTGTGNAATGACATGTGAGTTGAAGCCAGACAAGTTCAGAATCCCAAAGTGATAAAGTGCTGAAGCAGATGGACAACAGGAACTTTTTCTGCCACTGTAGGTATGCCCTGAGTTTCTATTCAAGGTCTTCATCCCAGTTACATTGCATTTTGTGAGAGGGGAAGGAAGCTTTTGTTTGAACCACCAGGAATATTTGCTCCTTTGACTCAGAAAAACGATAGAAGGTCACTGCACTTCCTTCCCTGCACGCTGAGCACAGCTCAGCTCGACCTGTGCCACACTCTGCTCCTGTGAGCTGCTTGAAGCAAAGGTTATTTCTGAACATCAGGAGGCACGGGCACAGTTTTATCCTCGTGCAGCAACTGCGGTTAAGGGTTATTTCTGCTAGTGAAATGCAACATCAGGAACTGAACAAACTCGGAGGTAATACTTTGTAAATTAACTTTTTGTTTTCCACTGTTCTTCTCTTTGGCTGGTGAGGCTGAGTTTCAGTGCAAACCAATGTCTGGAGAAGGTTATCAAATCCTAAAGGTCAGAGTCTCCTTTGGAGTGTGTCTTAAAAATGGAAATAAAATAAAACAAAATGGACTTTAAGGGGAAAAAAATCTTTAAGTGATTTAATGACTGGAGTCACTGAGATGCAGCAAGGAAGCATGTGGAGCTGCAGGTGTGGAGCCCAAGGACAGAGTTGGTGAAGGAGGAGGAGGAGGCCACAGAGAAGCAGGTGGGGCAGGATGGACAGGCTGAGCTGAATCTCCTCCCCTGGAGGAGGACAGGCTGCGTCCTGGGGCCGTTACCTACAGCTGATGAGCTCCAAGAAGAGCGAAACCTGGTAAGAAAGGTCCTGTAGTATTGGCCTGGAACCTGGAGCACCTGGGGGGACCGCAGGAACTGGGGCACAGGCAGCTCTGGCTGAACCTGCTGGAGCAGGGCAAGGGCAGCCAGCCAGCAGGGCTTCCTCTGCACTGGTGTGGGCTGTGCTGCAGCCAGGGATGGGGGAGTGTGTATAAATATACCTGCCTGTGTTTTGGGGGTGGGAGGGAGCCCATAAAGGTAAGGAAAAGGGAGAACCCTGGAAGAGGAGAGTGGAATGTAAACAAGGAAAAAATTTCAAACAAGAGACATGAGAAAAATTTTGAAGTTTGTGGTGCCATTCCAGGTATTTTAGGTGGTGGCTGAGTGTGGGATTCTCCACATTTATAGGTGTGCAATTTATAATTAACTTCTCTATTAACTGTGTCAGAGGTTGCTCCTGAGGCAATGGAAGTGTTGTGCCTGTTGAAAGGGGGACAGGGTGAATGGATGAAGGGAAATGGCAGAATTTTTGCCATTTACATCAGACACAGTCCCCTGCAGCTTTCTGAGACATTATGTATTTGTGTGCTTTAAGCTGAACCTTTTCAACATGTGGTTCTGAATAACTGACTCCACATCCCTGGAAGTGTCCGAGGCCGGGCTGGCGACTTGGAATAGCCTGGGATAGTGGAAGCTGTCCCTGCCCATGGCAGGGGGTGGAACAGGATAGTTTATGGTCCCTTCCCACCCAAACTATCCAGGGATTTCATGGTTCTGTGTTGGAGTGGGTTTTTCCCACATGTGCTCATGGAACGTGAACAGCCATCCCAGGAATTCTGGGCTGCCTCATCCCACTCTGTGTGTGTTTCTTGGCATTTCTCTCCTGTGTTGTGCCACAAATGTCTAAAAAACAACAGGGCAAAACTGAGGAAACAAACAAAACCTTCCCCTTGAGACAACCCAGCCCAGCCAGTGCAGGCCAAGCTGCTGTTCCCCTCCCTGTGCTCTGAGCCCAGCTCTGTAATCTGCATCCTAAACACAGTTGTAATTACTGGGGCTTTGGTTCATTCCTGGTTTGAACTTGAGCAACACTGTCCATCTGTCCTCTTCCCAGCCTCGTCCCCAAGAGATCCCTCTGTATCTCACTGTTCAGGAATTCAAAGCAGTTTTGGCAGTTATTCTGATGGATTTCAGGTGACTTTTCCAAATACCTGCCAGGTGATGGGGGTTGGTTTCCTCTCCCGGGGAACAAGGGACAGGATGAGGGGAAACAGCCTTGGGTTGCTCCAAAGGAGGTTCAGGCCGGCTCTTGGGTACAATTCCTTGCTGGAAGGGTCTGTCCATCCTGGCACAGCTGCCCAGGGCAGGGCTGGAGTGCCCATCCCTGGAGGGATTTAACATCCCTGTGGACGTGGCACTTGGGGACACGGTCAGTGGTGGCCTTGGCAGTGCTGGGGGATGGTTGGACTGGATGTTCTCAGAGCTTTTCCAACCCAAATGACTCTGAGGTTCTGTTCCATGGTTCTGTCTTGGCTCTGTCTTTAGGATGCATAACCCTGGCCCAGAAAGGTCATTTCCAAGGTGTTTTCTCCCCTCACAAATAAGAGCAGGAAAGGAGCAGCAAGGTGAGCGTGTGACTAAACAGCAATTTGAATTTTTGGTGAGCAGGACTGGTGAGCTGTTCAGCCAGGGCAAAGCTCAGACCTTCCCTCAACCCCACTGGCCCCTGCAGGGCAGGGCAGGGGCCTTTCTGTGTCAGGATACCCCGAGAAGCTGTGGCTGCCCAGGGCAGGGCGTGGAACAAGGTGAGAGTTGAGGTCTCCTCACCACTGACCTGCTCGGGGATTGGATCATCTGTGGTGAGGTGTCTGTAGGGAAGGAGGGGGATGTCATGGGACCATCATGACTTCAAATGCGTCACTTCCTTGCTGTTGGTGGCACGTCTCTGCACCTTCTGTGAGAACACAGTGATGTGAGACAAGGTCCCCCGGGACTGGGTCCAGCTTTGCAGAAAACTGAGGTGGGCTTGGAAGCTGAGGTTTGGTGAGGGACCTGTGCCTACAGTCCAAGGACAGGGAGGTCTTGTCTTATTTGTCCTGGTGTTGCAGGAGATTCAAGTGTTGTCCCTTATGTGTTGGTAAACTCTCTCCTCAAACCAGTGTGGAAGATGCAGTCACTGGTTTGCCCCTTGGGGTCCCTGTCTGTGAAATTCAGAGGGGGGCCCTGGGAACAAAGGTGATGTTTGGGATGGTACCTGGGTGGCTTCAAGCTGACTTGCATCTTTTATGTGATGGGGAAAGAGAGAAATATTCCAAAAAGTGAGGCTTGAGACAGTGTGTGAGGGTACCTGGAGGTTGAGCGGGGTGAATCTCAGGGACAGAGGACCCCAGTGCCCAGGACACTGAACTGCCTGCAGTGAGGGGCAGGTGAGTTCCTTGGGACAAACCTTGGTTGAGAGACTCTGTACATGTTCATTGAATTAAAATAAAAATGAAGTTATTTTAGGAAACTGAAAAAGAACCTTTTCCGTATCTTCAAAAAATGCCATTGAGGTCTTTTCCTCTAAAAATACAAAAGTACAGCAGAATGTTGTTCTGAGTCTGTGGTTTTCTAAAGCAGGGAAACCCAGGAAACACAATATATTTCTGCAGGCTGTAACCCCAAGTGCTGGTTTTCCTTCTGTGAAGGGCAGCGAGGAGGAGGCTCTGGTGGGTTCCAGGCTGCACATACTGTGAGGGTTCTGCAGGAAAGGAGGAGCAGGCTGTTGGTCAGGGATGGGTGGCAGTGCCAAGGCATTCAGGGCTGCAGGGGGCTGAGCCCACTGGCTCCCAGACTCTGCTGCAGCTGCAGGGCAATTGTTGGGCACTTCTGCCTTTTTTAGGTTTCAGACACTTAAAAACTGTATTTAATGGGTTTTAAACCATTGGTTTAACCTTAAGGTTGCTGAATCTGGTAATAAAAGAATAATGTAGTAATTAAGTAAATTATTACTTAGGTTTTACACTGATAACTGAATTAACTTTTTTTTTTTCTCTTCACTGGAGTGGACTGGAATTTGGCATCTTTTAGGACTGTGTAGTGCCATGAGAGGTGCTGAACTGTCCCTGTGCTCCCTTGTCTTCCTCTCTGTTGCTGCCACTTCTTTAATCTCTTTCCTAGGAAAGAGAGGCATGTGCCACCAAAGTACATGTTTTTATTTCCAACTTAATTACATTTAAGTTCTTTAATTCCTTGGCAAATGTGACCTGACCTCAGACATTAGGTCTTCAAGTTAACTGAATTTTTATCTAAAGACAGGAGCCTCCTGCCCCAGCCCCACCACGCCCACAAACCCTGGGAGCCCTTTGCAGCCCCAGGGGTGTGTGGTGCTGCAGGGCAGGGCTGTCACTGCCCCTCTCAGCTGGGCACAGGGCTGGGATGTGCTTTGTCCTCCTGAGCCCCAAAGGTCCCCACGTGCAGAATCACCTTCTGGCTCAGGCCCGTCTTGCTCTGTGCTTTGCAGACAAACCCCTTTGAACACAAAGCAATGCCTTATGTGGTATTTCTGTATATATTAATGCTGCTCTGAGTTTTTCAAATTAAGATGAGCAATTAAAATGTTCAGAATTAATGTGTCCTGGCTGTGCCCCCCTTAGATGATGTTAATGAGCCCGGGGGGTGTGTGCTGTGGATTGTGATAATTATGGAGAGATGTCTGTCTTTTTGCTGGTCTTCTCAGTCACCGAGTGGGGTCACACTGTTTGGGCTGAGGGATAAAACCATGTTGTTCACAGCAAGTTGCTCTTGTCACAGCAATTCTGACACAAACAGTGTTTGCCATTTTTGTCTCCAGGATGATTGAGGAGAGTGGGAAGAGGAGGAGGACCATGGCAGAGAAGAGGCAGCTGTTCATGGAAATGAGTAAGTAGGACATTTGAAGGCATAATGTCATTTTTTTCCTTACCAAGAGCTTCGCTGTGGCAGCTTTGCCAGGGCATCCCCATCTTGTTCCACGAGACATTGTCTCACCCAGGGAGGAGGATCCAGAGTGCTCCTGGGGGGGTAGGAGGGGAATGCAAAGGGGGGTCACACCTCCCTGGAAGGTCCTTCCTTCTGAGCCTTTGGGAAGCTCCCTTTTTAAGGAACAATTCACATTTCTCATCTATGGCAATATCTGAAGTTTGTGAACAACCATTAAAACAAATAATGGCAACAGGCAGAGCACCTTTTGCTTGAAAAAAATTGAAAAATGGCCCTGCAATGCTGGTGTGACTCAGGAGAGGAACAGTTTGGGGGTTGATTGGTACAGGATCTTTCCCTGGAAGAGAGGCTGGGATTGTTGAAATATTTTGTTTGAACGACATCCCCTTGTTCAACTGTCCTGTGGGAACACAGGGCTGAAGGCAATTCCTTGATTAGGCCTTCATGTCCTTAATTGCAGACTGAGGAAGTTCTTTATTAAGACTAGATACTGATACTGTTTTGTTGAAGGAATTCCAGAGTAACCTTTTTATCTTAGAAGCTTGGAGTGGTTTGGGATGGAAAGGACTTTAAAGTTCAACCCTTTCCATGAGGAAATTCCTCCTGTTGTCCAGCCTGGTATCCTGGAGGAAATCTCAGAACTTTTTACAATCCAATTGCACATCCCCACTGGATTTGCTCTGACTGGTGCCTCAGGGTATCACTTTTATCTCAGCACTTCCAGGGCTTGTTCTCATCTTGAGATCATTTAGTACAGAAGTCAGCCTGCTGGATTTTACCTTTGGCTAAACAGTTAAAGATGTTGAGAGTTGTGGTTGTCTGCACCCAGGGTGTCTGTGCTGCTGAGGTCCCTGCTGTTCACGACCAGTTGCTGCTGGTGTGTGGATGTTCCCCATGGCCTGTGTGTGTGAGGCTCTTCAGCACATCACTAGGAGAAACCCAAGGTCCCAGAGCCAAGGGATATCCTGGATTGGGGGGGACCCACAGGGATCATCAGATCCAGTCCCTGGCCATGCCCAGACACCCCAACAATCCCACCCTGTTCTGCTGTCCAAACACTCCTGGAGCTGTGGCAGCCTCGGGGCTGTGCCCACTGCCCTGGGCAGCCTGGGCAGTGCCCACCACTCTTCTCCCCATATCCATCCTAAACTCTCCTCATCAGTTAACTTTGTCAAGCTCCATCTGTCCTGTGATGGAGTATTTCCCTTGAAAGTTACACAACAACTTTAATTTCCAAGTGAGCTTCATACCCAGAGGAGATGAGATGTATAAAATTGGTGCTTTCAGGGGCCTTTTGTTGTTGACCAACATGCAAATTGTGCATGTGAGCCAAGAGCAGACCTTGGCATCCAACCTGGCCTGGAACAAGTGTTGGGATGGGACAACCCGTGCCAGGGCCTGCCCACCCTCACAACCAGAAACTTCTTCCCAGTATCCCCCCCATCCATCCCTGCCCTCTGGCACTGGGAAGCCATTCCCTGTGTCCTGTCCCCCCATCCCCTGTCCCCAGTCCCTCTCCAGCTCTCCTGGAGCCCCTCCAGGCTCTGCAAGGGGCTCTCAGGTTTCCCTGGATCCTTCCCTTCTCCAGGTGCCCCCCCAGCTGTGCCAGCCTGGCTCCAGAGCAGAGGGGCTCCAGCCCTGCAGCATCTCCGTGCCCTCCTCTGGCCTCTGCAGCAGCTCCAGCTCCTTGTGCTGTTGTTCCCAGGGCTGGGGCAGCTCTGCAGGGGGGTCTGCCCTCAGGGGGCAGAGGGGCAGATGCCCTCCCTCGTGTGCTGGGTGTGATGATGGCTGTGAGGAGCTGCTCTCAGTGAGCCGGCTGTTGCAGCCCAGGCCCCCCCTGTGTGTGTTGCAGGAGCTCAGAACTTCGATGTGATCCGGCTCTCCACGTACCGCACCGCCTGCAAACTGCGCTTCGTGCAGAGACGCTGCAACCGTAAGTGAGGGGCACGGGGTGTGCAGCCCCCGCTGGGCACGGCTCGGGAGCCCACCCCGGGCACCTCTGAGGGCAGGGACACTGGGCATTTTGTCAGGCAGTGGCACTTGTGGCTTGAATGAAACAGATTAAACGTCAGTTAAAAAGAGGCAGCGCTCTTTGTCCGGTCCTCTGTGGTCTCTTCAGGTTTATTCTTTAATGTTCAGAGAATTTCAAATACAAGGGCCAGCACGATGTGCTTCACTGCCCTCAGTGCTGAGTGCAGGCAGCTTAGGGTGTCTGAGGTGCTGTTCCATCAGAGGGGACCACAGAGCACCTGCCAGCACGGCACAAGGACGCTCCCTGTGTGAAGGTCTCTGCGTCTGTCCTGGTGTCCCTCAGGACATGGTGCACCCAGAAAGGATTCTGCAAGTTCATACCACACTGTCAGCGTAAGTTTTCTCCTCTTCCATGGCCCTCTGAGCTTGGATAGCTCCCCAAAGCAAAGGTGATTCCCAGGTGAACAGGTGAGACAGTTTGTGTTCCACACCCCTCAAGTGGGACTCTGCCCAAAGCCATGAGTGATGTGTGCAGGAGCAGATCCCTCCTCCCAGGCCAGAGCAGTTGGAGCATCTGCCGTGGTGGAGGCCAGGAGAGGAGCTGAGGTGTCCCAGGGAGGGAGGACACGTGTGCCTGAGCTGCTTGGATGGCTCAGAGACTTTTCAGTCCTGGTAAAGTGTCAGCTCTTGGCTGTAGTTCTTGGTTCAGAATTAAAAATCTCTCTAACAGCAGCGAGGTGTTAAGAAAAGCTAATTACAGTGTGTTGCACTGGGCCCAGTTCACCAATGCCCTGCCCGTGCCCTGAGCAGCCTTTGCCATCCCTGGATCTCTGGATGAGGCTGTGCAGTGTGAGCTGTGTCTGGACCACAAGCTGATCCAGGGTGTGGATTATAACTTGGCTTCTGTCCTTGTGTGGTTTTTATGTGAGAAATATAAAGACAAATTGAACGTAAGAACTGCTCAAGCTCACACTGACTTCCAGCCCTTTTCTGGAGACATCCCAGGAGAGGTGAATTCACGTGTCCATCCTCTGTAGCTGCTGGATCATGTTCAGTTTGCATTGCTGTTGATCCTTAGATGTCTTCTCCACTCTCATGCATAACTTAAAGTTTTGAAACTTCTCAAAATACTCTTTAATGTGGTTCTGCAGATCAGTTGCTGTGGTTTGGGAAATGTTTTCTCTGTGTTGTTAGCACTCCTTCGCTATGTGCTTATATATGGCAGGGTTATTTGGGGAAGTGCTTTGGAGGTCTAGACCTGTGTTTATGGAGCATTATCCTCAGGATTTGGCAGCTGGATCAACTGGAAACAGACATAGTTCAACTGGAACATCAAGTTCCTCCTTCAGTACTCTGCTAGTCAGCATGAGGGTGTTCAAAATTACTGTAAACACTGTGTAGTGCATTTGGAATATCAGAGAATGGAGTGGTTTGGGTGGGAAGGGACTTTAAAGCTCATGCAGTCCCACCCCTGCCGTGGGCAGGGACACCTCCCACCAGCCCAGGCTGCTCCAACCTGGCCTGGGACACTCCCAGGGATGGGGCAGCCACAGCTGCTCTGCCCACCCTGTGCCAGGACCTGCCCACCCTCCCAGGGAGGAATTCTGGTTGATGTGTCTCTCAAAAGGCAATATCTAACTCTGCTGAACACACTGCATGCTCGGGGGGTGGCTTTGCTCCTCTAGGAATTGTTTCTGACAGAGCACCCAGATGTTGCAGGGTGGAGTCCAAGGCAGATGAGGCACTGCTCTGTTCCTTTGAACAGCTGTGAGTATGAACTCAGGAGTCTCTCTCACTTTGAATACAAATAACTGCTCATTCCAAAGAAAAGCTAACACAGTTCTCACGAGCACTGCCATCAGAGTGACCTTGCATGCCTTACAGAATAGAAGTTAATTTTTTTTCCTTTATTTTTAGTTCATCTTGTTGATATCTGGAATATGATTGAAGCCTTCCGAGATAATGGCCTTAACACTTTGGATCATAACACAGAGATCAACGTGTCCCGACTAGAAACAATCATTTCATCCATCTACTACCAGCTAAACAAACGCCTTCCTTCTACTCACCAAATCAGTGTAGAGCAATCCATCAGCCTCCTCCTCAACTTCATGATAGCAGCATATGACAGGCTAGTAACTGCTCCACTTGTATCCTTGCACTAATCTGCTCTCTGAGGGCACCAACCCCTGTGTGAGTGTGTTGTGCTGTGCTGGGGGTGGTGGCAGCGTGGGGCACACACGGCAGTGCCGCAGCCCTGGGGCTGGGCCTCAAGGGTTGCTTTCTCAAGTGATTTAGAGCCTTCTGGGGCTGGTGGGAGCTGTGGACTGAGCTGGTTGTGGAGTGAAACTGTGCTGCTGTGACAGGGCACGATGTGACCTCCTGGTGGTTTAGCACTGGTTTGAGAAGTTAATGTTTTGTTGAAAACTGCTCAGAAGGACCCTTTTCTAATGCTGCCTCGTTGGGGCAGTCAGTTTGCTCCCTCTTCTAATGTGCTGTGAGCCCATAAAGGCCAGTTCTCCTTTCCTGGCTGGAAGCAGCTGGATTTCTTGCTCAGGGTTCTGTCCAGGCATTTCCTCATGTCCAATCTTAGGAGTTTCTTTCCCAGCCTGTTTCTTCAGGGTCTGCTCTGCTGATCTTGAGTAGCTCTGCTTCTGTGGGCTCTCTGAGCAGCAACTGCAGGTCCTTCACTGTGGCTGGCACTTTTATTTTTGGCCACCTTGTTATTTCAGTGGGATCTGTCTTCTGCTTTTGCCCCACTGAGGGGTTTTACCCAAGACAATCTCTAGCAATGAATGTGCCAAATAGATGTTCTGTTTGTAGTGTCCAGACTTCGGTCCTTTCCTAATGTGACAACTTCTTATTGCCTCTAAACAGAAGCTGAGCTTGTCCCTCAAAGTCCAAGACCTCAAAACTATCCCTGTCTCATTGAGGATGGATAAACCAGCACAAAGCTCAGACCAGGGACACGCTGACAGCAGAACCAAGGGGAGAGTTTCTGTTCTGATTTGGCCTTAGTTGAGAGACAAGTTATAAGGGTTTAGTTATTCTCAGATCACACTACAAAACAAAGAATTTGAAACCAGAAATGCTCATGTTTTGGGGATCTGCCTCCAAAGATGGAGGGTTTAGTTACAGATACATTTTTGTCCCCCACTTTTTCCCCACCCCTGCAAGCTCTGCCTTTTCTGCAACCCCAGCAGCACTTTTGATCCCAGCAGAGTTCAACAGCTCCTGTTTGCCTCCCTCTGCCTGGCACCTAGGAGTGAGTGAGCAACAGGAGGAGAGGCAGAGCTGAGGCTCCCCCTCCAGGAGCTCAGCAGCACGGCAGGCAGTGAGTTTGTGAAAATGCACTTCTGTGCCCCTGGGATTGCATCCTTGGGCTGGCTCTGTGCCCCTGAGGTTGCATCCTTGGGGCTGGCTCTGTGCCCCTGGGATTGCATCCCTGGGCTGACTCTGTGCCCCTGGGATTGCATCCCTGGGCTGACTCTGTGCCCCTGGGATTGCATCCCTGGCTCTGTGCTGCTGGGATTGCATCCCTGGGCTGGCTCTGTGCCCCTGGGATTGCATCCCTGGGCTGACTCTGTGCCCCTGGGATTGCATCCCTGGGCTGACTCTGTGCCCCTGGGATTGCATCCCTGGGCTGACTCTGTGCCCCTGGGATTGCATCCCTGGGCTGGCTCTGTGCCCCTGGGATTGCATCCCTGGGCTGACTCTGTGCCCCTGGGATTGCATCCCTGGCTCTGTGCTGCTGGAATGCACAGAGTGCCAGAGCTTCTTACAGCCTGTGCTGGTGGGACCAGCAGAGCTTTAGCATTCCACCAGACAGGTACAGTCACAGAATCATGGACTGGGTTGGGTGGGAAGGGACCTGAAAACTCTCACAGTTCCACCCCTCCATGGGCAGGGACACCTCCCACCAGCCCAGGATGCTCCAAGCCCTGTCCCACCTGGCCCTGGGCGCTGCCAGGGATGGGGCACCCACAGCTTCTCTGGGCAATGCCAACAGCTCAGCAAGCTCTCGTGCCTTTCCTGGGAATCCGGCCTGATTGGATGCCCCTGAAGGAGGAATTTGGGATCTGGTTCCTCGGACAGAACGTGGTGGGAGAGCTGGCACAGCTGTAATGCTGCAGTGGCTCTCTGGGAGGGACAGGCAGGAGTGGGAGCTGCCCTGGAGCTGTGCCTGGGTCTGGCTGAGGAGCCAGCTGCAGGCTCAGGGGGAGTGGGCAGATGCACATGGAGATCCTTGCTGTGGGCAGGGGGCTGAGGAAGGAGCCTCATGTAAACAAGTTCCCAGTTCTCTTTCCAATCCTGGATTTTACAGGAGATTCAAAATTGTATGGGAAGTTTTCCCTTTTATCCTTCTGATGGGAATTCAGCAAATGGAATGGCATTGGTACAAACATTGGGGTAAATGGCTCAGTGAGTGCCCCTCTGCCAGGTTGCAGGGGTGGAGTTTGGGGGGTTTCTTGCTGAATAAATGGGATGTCAGCAGGAGACCAGTGTCTGATGGCACCTGGAGCAAGTTTGCCAGGACAGGTTTGTGTCCTGTGAGGAGGCACTGATGACTTTGGGCACTTTATTTTTCTGGAAACTAACTCAAAATTGAGCTGTCCTTTGATATAAAATCAATGTATATTAAAAAGTAAAAGGGGAGGGTGCTGAGGCTGGAGGTTTGAATTGCAGGTGAGCTTTGCTCAGGTAGAAGTGGAAGTCAAAGCTTGAAGAAGATGAACTTTTTGGATACTAATTTAGTTGTTTGCTGGGCTGGTCCTACAGCATGGGCAGCAGGACAGGGGGGATCTGCCCCTCTGCCCCCTGAGGGCAGACCCCCCTGCAGAGCTGCCCCAGCCCTGGGAACAACAGCACAAGGAGCTGGAGCTGCTGCAGAGGCCAGAGGAGGGCACGGAGATGCTGCAGGGCTGGAGCCCCTCTGCTCTGGAGCCAGGCTGGCACAGCTGGGGGGGCACCTGGAGAAGGGAAGCTTTGGGGTGACCTAATTGTGGCCATCCAGGACCCGAAGAGAACTTGAAAGAGAGATGGAGTGACTATTTACAAGGGCCTGGAGTGCCAGGACCAGGGGGAATGGCTTCCCAGTGCCAGAGGGCAGGGATGGGGGGCGTACTGGGAAGGATTCCTCCCCTGGGAGGGTGGGCAGGCCCTGGCACAGAGTGGGCAGAGCAGCTGTGGCTGCCCCATCCCTGCGAGTGTCCTGGGCTTGGAGCATCCTGGGATAGTGGGAGGTGTCCCTGCCCATGGCAGGGGGCGGGATGGGATGATCTTTAAGGTCTCTTCCAACCCAAACCATTCTCAGATGCCCTGTAGCAGAGTGTTCTTTTCACAGAGGGAGTGCCAAATTGTTCCTTTGGGAAAGCTCTTGTAAAGACAGAAACTAAATAGAACAGTTGAGATCTTTACCTGTTGTGAACTTTATTCTGCTTCTATTCCTTATAGTAAGTGTTGAAGATGTTTAGTTTTCTCCCTTAGTTTAGGTTTTTCCAGCAGTGGTTAAAGGGAACTGGGTATCAACAGCGTGATGGCTCTGGGGTCACCATTCCTTTGCCCAGAGCTTCCCACAGCTGCAGCTCCAGGAGAGATTGTCTCTTCTGCAGAGAGGGGTGTGTGGAAGCTGCTGAGTCTGTATTGGAGAAACAGCCCCCTGGATTTCAGGAGCTTGTCAGCCTGAGAGAATGGGATGGGAGATGTTACCAGAGTACTTTTTCTGGATTAACTCTGTGTGAAAGGGAAATAAAAGGGGTTTGGTTACTTCCTGGTGTCTCCACCTGCTTGTTCATCTGTTGTTGATGTTGGACCTTGTCCTTCAGTATTGTGAGCCAAAATTTACTTCAAATAATCCTATTCTTAACAATGTCCAAGGCACATGTCAGTGCCCATCTCCTTCCCACTGAGTCAGGGAATCTCAGGAAGGTTTGGGTGGGAAGGGACTTTAAGCCTCATTTAATTTCACCCCCTGCCATGGGCAGGGACACCTCCCACCAGCCCAGGCTGCTCCAAGGGAATCCAACGTGCCCTTGGACACTTCCAGGAGCAGCCACAGCTTCCCTGGGAATTCCAGCCCAGTCCCTTCCCCATATCCCCCCATCCATCCCTGCCCTCTGGTGCTGGGGAGCCATTCCCAGTGTCCTGTCCCTCCAGCCCTGCTCCAGAGTCCCTCTCCAGCTCTGTAGCCTCCTTCCAGGAGTATATTCTGGTTTTTCTTGCTCTCTCCCCACACTCCTCACGTGTCTTCCCCATCAATGTATTTTCCATGCCAGTACAAATGACCTCTCCAACACATTTAATTGCAGGTGTTTGAGTTTATTTGAATTCTGGTTCTCCTTTGACCTGAGCCTTTGTGTTCCCTGGTGGTGGCTCTGTCTGGAGTCAGGGACTCTGTGCAGTTGGTAGTAGCTGGCAAGAAGTTACTCAGAATTCCAGCAGCTTTTGCCCACCTTTGCTGTGCTTTGGCCCCCCCCGGCCTCCCCCCATGTTCCTGGTGCCTTTGCTCCCTCAGCATCTCATCCTTACCTTTTCTGGAGTCAGGAATAGCTCCCATCTGTGTCCCTGCATATCCTGCTGTGCCACATGGCTCTTTCCTCCCTGCCCTGGAGCCCAGTCCCTGTTCTCTGGCTGGCACAGAACTGATTGCCCAGCTGTGCCCCTGCTCTGCCAGCTCAGCACCTTCAGTCCCTTCCCTTGCAGTGAAACTTTGCTCCCAGGGTCCCTGGTCCAGGTGGTGCCTCCAGGATCTCACACAACTTCTGTTGCCTGTCAATTCAGGGGCTGGTTTTAGAATGAAATGTATGTTTGGACATCAGAGTTTAAGGACTAAGAGTTTAAAGCAACTAACAAAGGGCAGCAGAGATAAAAGTTCAGAGCTTTACAATGAACAAATGTATTTTAATGGAAAAACGAATTTGCACTGTTTTATTAGAACAGTTATGGGATGAGCAATAGAAATGCACAAACTTCAGGCTCTTTATCTGGGAATTTTTCATAATTCTGCAAGAAAATTTCATTTGTGACTAGATATTGTTAACTCGTCCACTATATTAAAAAGGCTTGTGTTATCCCTGTTTGAATGTTACATTAAACAGTTTGGCAGGCCTTAGTAGTTAATGGAGATATATACATATATAGTAGTATAATGATTTATGCATTTCCTTCCTAGGCCTTCAGTGTTTCTGTGCTTGCCATTCCCTGTTGAATTCCTCACCATGTGATTGTTTCCCACAGTGAGGGCCACGGGAAGCTGACGGTGTTCTCAGTGAAAGCCATGTTGGCCACCATGTGTGGTGGGAAAATCCTGGACAAACTTAGATGTGAGTATTCTCCATAAATCCACCCATTTTAGGAAATGCTGCATTTCCACTTTGGTTTGTGGTATTAAGTTCTAGAAAGTCGGTTTTTGCTGAGTCAGTGATCTTTACACTGACCTGAAGGTGCTGAATCCCAGGATCACTGAGGCTGGAAAAGAGCTCCCAGCCCATGGAGTCCACCTGGGACTGATGCCACCTTGTCCCCGAGCCCAGAGCACTCAGTGCCACAGCCAGTCATTCCCTCTCTGAGGCAGGGAATGTTTCCCACCTGTCTCCACAGGTCTGGTGTGGTGCAAACCCCCAAATCCTGCTGGACAAGTAGATGGAGTAGATTCCTCAACCTGGAGAGAACAGTGGTGGTGTGATAGTGTTCTCCTGGAGCCTGGAGAGCATCGTGGTGGGGAATGGGAAACAGCTGCCCCTTCCAGCTGTTCCCCTTGCAGGGCAGGAACCAAGGGGCAGCAACTGGAATGAGCAGTGACAGATGGCAGCAGCAGAAACCAGTTCTGCTTTAACTTTCCCAAAGGATGTGGTGGGTATGAAACATCCACTCCCCTCGATTGCTCCTTGAACCACTTCCACTGCAGCAAATTCATCAAAGGCTGCAGAGAGCAAAGGACTCCCAGGGAGGGCAGGAACATGCCAGGACTGTGCTGGCCCAGCCATCTGCTCCTGGGATGAACAGGCTTCTGATCTCTCTGCCTCAGCTATTCTCTTACTCTTTATTTCTCCTTCTGATCATTATGAACATGCTAACTTAGCTATTCCATTTTCTTCCCCGCCTGCCTCACTTCATCACCACACAGCTCCTGTTTCCAGGTTCCTGGTCCCCCTGTTTCCAGCCCTTTCCTGAGCAGGTTGGCAGCTCCAGCTCAGCTGGAGCATGAGGCTCTCTGGAAATCCTGGAAGTTGTATTTTTGATGTTCTCTCATCTCATAGTCTATATGAGTGATTGGAACTTGGTCCCTGCACATGTACAGGCTTGTTTTTCTACACGCTGAGAACGTGACCCAGAGCAGGAGCATTCCCAGCTCCTGATGGCACAGATGGACTGGGAGAGGCTCAGTGGGGCTGGAACAGACCATTTCCTGATGTGCTGCTCCTTGTTGTGGTGTGCAAGGCAGGATCCCAGGATCACTGAGGTTGGAAAAGCTCCCCCAGAGCCCACCCTGTGCCCCGTGCCCACCCTGTGCCCAGCCCAGAGCACTCAGTGCCACGGCCACTCCTGCCTTGGGCACCTCCAGGGCTGGGCACTCCAAACCTCCCTGGGCAGCCCCTTCCAGGGCACTCTGTCCCCAGCCTGGAGTGTTCCAGGGTCTCTTGTGACCTGGGTGGTCAGGCCCTGCCAGGGGCACAGGGTGGGCTCTGTGGGACCCTGGAGGGCTGTGCCAAGATCCTGTGATGTTGGGTTCCTCCCATCCCCATGCCATTGATGTGTACCACGTGTCCCTGGAGTCCTGCCAGGTTTGACTTTTACAACCATTTAGTTCAAAGAGGCTCCTCGGGGTTTTCTGTTGTCCCAGGTTTCAGGAGTGATGCTGTGTGATGTTCATCCTGCTCTGCTCCCCTTCTGTCCCTGTTAGTGCACTGGTAGGATCTTTCTTCTGGACTGGGTGAGATGAGAGGGAGGAAACAGGAGGATCTATCTTGTGGCATGTTGAAATGCATGCATTTATGCATTTTGTCTTGGTAGCAAGTGATAGGAAGTTCTGAACAAAACGAAAAGAAACATCTTGGGGTTCAAATGGACCGACATGTTTTTTTCCCTAGAATAAATCTGTATTTACAGTAGGGTTTTGTTATATTTTCTTACAGATATTTTCTCTCAGATCTCAGATTCCAATGGACTAATGATATTTACCAAGTTTGACCAGTTTCTGAGGGAGGTGCTGAAGCTGCCCACGGCTGTGTTTGAGGGCCCTTCCTTTGGGTACACGGAGCATTCTGTCCGGACCTGCTTCCCCCAGCAGGTGGGAGCTGCTGCTGCTGCTGCATCCCCCTGGGCTGGGGGGCTGGGGGGCTGGGGGAGGGCATTGCTGGGGGCGCAGGCAGTTTTAAGGCAGCCTAAAATAGGCAGTTAAAGGATTCGCCACCATTTCAGTTGATTCCCCTCCCTGAAGTCCCAGCCCAGCAGAGCAGCAGGGATGGCCTATTCCTTTGCCAGGACATGGGACGTGCCATTGCTACTGTTGGGCCTTGGTTTTGCTAAAGCTTTCTCTCTGTGTTAAGACGGGTTCAACAATTCCTCACTGGCTGAGTCTGTACAAAATAAACACCTTCCTTGCACGCAGTTTCAGTCAATTTCTATTGTAATTTAGTTGTTCCAATGATCTGTTTCTCACTTGAGATATTGTAAATAAATATATATTTACATAAAGTAAATAATAGTAAAGTGTTCCTCATAAATAATGGTATAAATAATCATTAATAAATAGGATAGTATAAATATATATAAATAATCCTTAACTCAACTGTAGACATGAACCTGGGTGATCTTGACCCTCAGATTAAATGTTTAGACTCTGGGCATGATGATGTTCAAGAAGAAATGTTTCTGCAGAATTTAGATGTAGAGTTTATAGTCACTAAATGAGTTCATTAGCAATTAAGTATATTTGGAGTATGACATAGTGGGGAACAGCCTTTGATCTCTGAGCTGATGAGGGTCCAGGTGTTCCCTGGATATTTTGGGGAGGAATTGTTGGCTGGGAGGGTGGGCAGGCCCTGGCACAGGGTGCCCAGAGAAGCTGCCCCTGGATCCCTGGGAGTGTCCCAGGCCAGGTTGGATGCCCTTGGAGCCCCCTGGGCTGGTGGGAGGTGTCCCTGCCCATGGCAGGGGGTGGGATGGGATGAGCTTTAGGGTGCCTCCCACCCAAACTAGTCTGGAATTCAGGATTCTGTGACAGTCTGTGAAATATTCCTGGTAGACACAAGTTGTGTCATAGAAAAATTTTAAGGCTAAAGTAATTTTTTGTGTATAAAATTGAAGTTTTTCTGTATTACCAAGTTCTCTTTCTCTTTTCTTTGCAGAAAAAGATCATGCTGAACATGTTTTTGGACACCTTGATGGCTGATCCTCCTCCCCAGTGCCTTGTGTGGCTGCCTCTCATGCACAGACTCGCCCATGTTGAAAATGGTAACTGGAACATACACATAAACCCCCAAATAACCCTGCAACCAACCCAAACAGCTCCCACCTCTTTGGCTTCCATCTCACTGACAGATCTTGCCCCTCATGTCAGGGGGACGTTGGGAATTTCCTCAGTGTGAGCTGTGGAGGTACAAGAGGCAGGTGGGGAGCAGTGAGGGGTGAGAGGAGCTTCAGAGCAGGAGCCAGTCCTGGGGCTCTGGATTTGCCTTTCTCCAGAGCCTCTCAGGTGACTCTGGGGCACAGGGGTCTCCTGAGGCTGAATCCCACTGGTGTCATTCAGCTTTGCTGCTTCCCTGCCCACTCCTACCAATTGTCAGGATTGTTGGACTTCCCTGGTGACTTCTGGCTCTGAGTGTGTCTAGAGATGGAGAAATCTGAAGAAGCAATAGTGGCAGAACACATCAGATGGAACTGTTGTGTTATCATCAACTCGAACTGAGGGTTGACCTGGCCAAAGTGACCCACTCTGCGCTCCAAATCCTGCCTGGAATGACGAGCAGTGAAGGACCCGTGGGACGGGTTGGAGGCTGCAATGAAATGGGATGCTCAAGGGTTTAGTAAAATGCACTTAACACTTGTTTCCCTTTGTTTCTTCTCCCCCCTGCTCCCAGTCTTCCACCCCGTGGAGTGCTCGTACTGCCACTGTGAGAGCATGATGGGGTTCCGGTACCGCTGCCAGCAGTGCCACAACTACCAGCTGTGCCAGAGCTGCTTCTGGAGGGGCCACGCCAGCGGCCCCCACAGCAACCAGCACCAGATGAAGGAGCATTCCTCCTGGGTAACTCTGCTGCAGCAGCAGCCTCTCTCTGCTCCCTCCTTCTGCAAGCTGCAGGGTTAGCACAGGAGTCCCCAGCAGGGCTGGCAGAGCGCTGCAGACACCAGCGGGGTATCCACAGGGAAACTGCTCTGAGGGGATTTACTCCTCCCGGGGGTAAACCTGCCTGGTGGCCCAGGGACTGGTGGGGAGAGGGAGTCCCAGCCAGCTGGGAACGGGCACCAGTGGGGTCACACAGGGATCAGCACTGGGACCAGCCCTGTTTCACACCCTTAGTGATGGTCTGAGGGCATCGAGGGCACCTCAGGCAGCTCATGGCCAACCCCACGTTGGGTGGGATGTGGATGTGCTGGAAAGCAGGAAGGCCCTGCAGAGGGACCTGCACAGGCTGGATCTGTGGGCTGAGGGTCAACAAGGCCAAGTGCCAGGTCACAACACACCCCTGGAACACTCCAGGCTGGGGACAGAGTGCCCTGGCAGGGGCTGCCCAGGGAGGGTTGGAGTGCCCAGCCCTGGAGGTGCCCAAGGCAGGAGTGGCCGTGGCACTGAGTGCTCTGGGCTGGGCACAGGGTGGGCTGGGGGGGCTTTCCCAACCCAAACTGTTCTGTGACTGTTACACATAATGTGGGTTTCTTGATGGTTGTCCCGGGGTTCAGATGCTGTTGAAGGCACTCAAGGTAGCACCATCCTGCTCAGCACCTCAGCATGGTGCTTCTCACATCAGTCCCACTTTTCTTATATTTTCCTCTCTTGTATCTTTATCTCCAAACACTGCAACAGCTGTCCTGCCCACAGAGGTGACCAGTTACCATGAGTGCTGTGCTTAGAGGGGTACTTTATCCCATGGCACCTTTAAATACAGTATTTCTTTAAGAGAAAAATAGCATGTTGTCACTCTCTTGCCAGGTGTAAATATATGCCTGGGATACTCTTAATGAAAAAGCCTTAAAGAATTTATCTGAGCAATAACATGCAGTTTGGTAAACTTGTGGAATGTGTAATCTGAGGTAAGAGCAGGTTATCCCCCTATGTGTATATAAATCCAGTCTGGGATTTTTGATATTAAGATGTATCTAAAGCATAGAATCCCAGTCTGGTTTGGGTGGGAAGGGACCTTAAACCTCATCCTGTTCCACCCCTCCCAGGACAGGGCACAGCCCATCCAACCCAACACCCTCCAAACCCTGGTCAGAGACTCGAGAATGAAATACCTGCAGCAGAGTTGGAGCTCCCCTGGGAGTGTCCAAAGCCAGGTTGGATGGGTTGGGGAAACCTGGGATAGGGGAAGGTGTCTCTGCCCGTGGCAAGGGTTGGATTGGGATGAGCTCTGAGGTCCCTTCCCACCCAACCCATCTGTGGAAACCATGCCAGGCTTCAGCACGGGGCAGACAGGACTCTGCCAAGAGGACAGGGTGGGAGCTGAGCCAGGTGAGGGGCCACCTCTGCCAGGCAGCCTGGGAGCAGCCAGGAGTTCCAAGTGTCAGCTGTGAGGACCAGGGAGTGGCTCGGGGACTGTTCCTTCCATGCTTTTCATGGAGAAGGAGGAAAGGGAATTGTGGTGCAAGCGAAGTGATGGAGCTGGGCTGGCCCCAGGGCAGGGGGAGAGGGACACTGCCACTCCCTGTCCTGCAGAGGCAGGATCCAGCTCGGAGGAAGAGGGAGCTCAGAGCCCAAAGGTTGTCTGAAGGGGAAGCAAAGGCACAGGGTGGAAATCAAGGACAGAAGTGGATTTTCAGTAAGTGATAAGGCACTCAGAAGGAGTCTGTTCTATATTCCTGGCTCTAGCTCTAAAAACTGATTTCTGAGCCTTTTTAACCATTTGCTGGGGTTTTTTAAGCAACAAAGTGTTGCTTAACAATTGAGGGATTGTTTTTGTGAAATTGTTTATAGGAGACTGGGCTGTTTCCTACAGACCAAGCAGGGACCTTTGGGAGAGCCCTCTTACCTGTTATTTTCTTTTCATTTTTAACTTCTGCAAGTCTTACGTGTTAACCTTATGAAAATGAAAAATGCATCCTGATTTTAAAAAGCATGTCCTAATTCTGGATTTGGACTGTCCTGCTGGTTCAGTGACCTCCTTGTGTGTTTGCTCAACGAGAATTCCTCGAGTGGAGCCCCAGAGGCTCTGCCTGAGCAGCTCTGCTGGGCTGGGCTGCTGCTCTGGTCCAGGCAGGCAGGGAATTCACTCTGCCAGCTGCAGCCAGAACCAGTTCAGTCCTGCCTGCTGTGGTTGCACAGTGTGGGAGCCATATGACCCAGAAGAAGCAATAAGTACCTCATACTGAGTACTATTATTAACATACTGAGTAATAATTATACTTATTGCTAATATTATTAATATACTTATTATAGGGTTTTTTCCTGAAATTTTGGAGTGCCTTTGGTAGTTTTTTCATACTGTAAATCATACAGTATAGAGATTTTTAATACATATAAATATATATTACTATAGTGAGTATAATAACATCTATTACTATAGTGATTTTCTATTTATTAGTTCAGGTAGAAACCTGTTTTTGAAAGAGGTTTTGCTGCATGAAAATGCTGCTTGTTCGGGCCTTTTGGGGGGGATAAAAACCTTCAAACACTCTCCAAATTTTTCCCTCTGGGCCATTTGAGTTTTGGTTTTGTTGAGCAGTCCTGGGCAGGGTTCAGTGAGTTCCCTGCAGGCAGCAGAGCTGAAAATGCAGCTGTTCTTATTGCAAGGCCGTGGATTAGCCAGGGCTTGTGCTGGTTGGGAGCTTGGGGTTAGTTTGTTGAGCATGAACAATCTGTCAGCTCGAATTTTGGGGTTAATCAAAATTGTTAATAATATTATTATCAAATTTATCATTTAATTAAAGTTACTGTTAGTATTATAATTAAAATACCCAGGTTCCCTCAGTTTGTACCTGGGCTGGGTACAAACTGGGTACTGGATCTGGGGGACTTGTGTGATGTGGGTGGGTCAGGACACTCCTCCTGCTGTAAATAATGGAATGTCTGTGATTTAAAAGCACTTTAACTGGTGCTTTGGCTCCCAGAGCAGCCCCTCGGCTGTGTTCAGGAGTTCCTGCAGGGAGGACACCTCTGGATTCCCCTTGGGAAGCCCCTCCAGAGCTGGGAAGGGATGGAACCCAAGCACAGCCCTCCCTCTGCCCGGCCGTGCCGTGGGGCTGCCAGTGGCAGGTGGTATTTCGGGATCATTTCGTTCCCCTCTCAGACGGCCTTGAAGTGCCTAAACCTCCTGCCCGGGGGTGTGCAGCCCCAGCCGGGGGGCACGGGGGGGTCCCGGGTGGGCACGGACAGGCGCGATCCCAAATGACCTGGGAATGTGCTTGTGCTTCCCAGCAGAGGGCACACCGAGCCTGGGAATGGTGTGGGGCACACAGAGCCC